>CM076582.1:396863563-397463563 GCA_034641835.2 Pinus albicaulis | reverse complement strand
TCCAAAGACCTCAAGACATAAAAGGAAATAACAAAAGGGAAAATAAGAAGAAAACATAAAAATCCAAGCGACCAAAAACAAAGTGGCATGGCCATGCACCAAAAACAATCAAAACCGCAAATCAAGCGCAAAAAAATCACAAAAAAATGAAAGAAAAAACTCTCAAAAGACACCATGACTCAGCCCCCATGGTTCCTAATGCTTCCAAGGGAATGCTCAACCCAAGCCTACTTCAAGGTTTCAAGGAAGTTTCTTTGCCATGCAAGTCCCTCCATCATACTTCCATAAACACACAACTACTAGTGCATAAACAAATATAAAAATATATCAGTTACCTTACCCTGTTATACCCAACACGCTACTCTGCAACTGGAATCATCCATATACCATCTCTCAAGGGATTCCAATTTCCTTTATGAATCCAGTCATAACTAAAAAACCATTATTATGCCCGCACTTGATCAACCATCTACCATGTAGCTTCCTTGGCCCCAAAGTGCTTCCATGCACTTTACTTGATCTACTGTTCGGTCCTAGAGCATGAGCTCCTTCTGTTGCAAGATGCATCAAGGCTCTACCTAGAACTCTCCCTTTGGTTCCCCTTCCACCTCAATGATGGATACCTAGTGACCTCCCTACTTGTTATCCATTGTTGTATAGATCCTAGGAATGCTTTGAACTACATCCCCAATTGTCTGCACCTCCTGTTCGGTGTAAATTTGGGGCCTCCCACGCATCTATTGGGCCACTTTGATACAAAGGGAAATACTTCCTGTGATGATCTCTATCACAGGTTCAAAACTGCAATAGTTCCCTGCCATTTCCTTTACTTTGTTGCTTTGTAGGTTGAGACCCATGTCCTCTGTCAACTGCATTGAACTTATGGTTTTCAATCTTCTGTGGTTATTGCTTATTGAAGAAATCCTCGGATTATCCAGAATGTTATAAAACAATGGTCGATGTTTCGAATCCCAACGGGGATCCATCTTCAGGTCAAGAGTTGAATGAAGAATGAAAGAAGGACGAAAGGACAGGGCTTAAATAGTGAAAAATGAGAAGAAAAAGAGCTGACAAGAACTAATTAATTAATATTATATTAATTTATTTAATGAATTTTTATTTTAATAAAATTAATTAATTCTAATAAATTTTAATAAATTTATTTATAATAAATTTTAATAAATTTATTTATAATAAATTTTAATAAATCTATTTATAATAAATTTTAATAAATATATTTATTAATTTTGTAAATAATTCTTTCTAATATTAGTACCATCTAGGGTTTTCTCATATTCTAGGGTTTTATAATCTATAATTCTTCACTAAAATAAAGATTAGGAATTAACCCTTATATTATCAAATTAATTAGATAAAAAAAAATTATATAAAAAATTATGGTAACATTTAGGTTTCATCACTTAAAATTAAGCAATTAATATAATTTTTAAAAAGACTATTTAATTTTATTAAAAATTTATTAAAATTTATTAAAATAGATCAATTATTATTATTAAATTAATGAGTAGATGATATTATATATACTATTAAAATTTATTATAAATAGATTTATTAAAATTTATTATAAATAATTTTATTAAACAATTATTAAAATTATTAGAATTAATTAATTTTATGAAAATAAAAATTCATTAAATAAATTAATAGAATAGTAATTAATTAGTTCTTGTCGGATCTTTTTCTTCTCATTTTTCACTATTTAAGCCCTGCCCTTTTGTCCTTCTTTCATTCTTCATTCAACTCTTGTCCAGAAGATGGGTCACCGTTGGGATTCGAAACGTCGACCATTGTTTTATAACATTGTGGATAATCCAGAGATTGATTCAATATGCATTGAACTTCTTATAAGGTTCCATATTTTCCTTGTTACCTGCACCCTTCCAGTCACACTTGAACTCATGCTTATGATTTAATTGCTTATAACAATGCTTCAACTTTCTGATAGCTTTCTCCAATGAATGAGACTCATCAAACTCGATCTAATGGATTTCTGATGGCTTTCTCCACGGATGAACCTTTGGATTGTTTCTTTCTCATCAGCATCTATAATGGAACCCAACTTTAGCTAATAGAACACCTCTGACAAATACTGCTTCTCACTCCTCCTATGGGGATGCTGGTGGTATGATGATAATGTCTCTCATAACCCAGACTAGAACAAAACCCATAAGCACTACCTCTTGTGTAAGGTGTATCCAACCATCTTCCACCTCTGATTGTGTCATCTGTGTCCATCATGTGTCCTAATCTAGAACTGATGCCATATTCCCCATTTTTCTTTTCTTCCTATCCATGATTGATCCTGAGCTATCCCTAATTCTACAAATATGATAGGATATGAAGGATGGTTGAATTAACTTCTACTTTATTTTCTTGAGATCTGGCAAGCATTTCCTGCAACATACCATGTTATATAAACCAAATAGAGACATAATCGAAATAATACCTTTGTGTATTTCAGGTGAGGCTATCTCGTTTGGACAATCAATCCGGATTAGCATAGTATAACTTCACAAGAACATCAAATCATACATAAATAAGGACATGATATCCATAACAGTAACTAGCTAACATGCTTTCATGATAAAATCATAAACAAATGACATGCATGCATAACAATCACATCTACACAATTCAATCCAAATTAGTATGACACAACATCGCAGATATATCGAAACATACATGAATATCATAACCATAACCATATGCACATGCCAATCCATATTAGCATGATACATAATAATATCAAGAACTTAACTGCAATGATAATAATCATCATGCATATGAACGAAATGCATATAACAACAAGTTAACTGAAATGCATGACTAACCGATGCATATGTATATGACCACACTAATCAACTAGAATATCTCATGCATGCAACCACAACATCAATACAATGACAAGCATGCATATAAATGCAAAGCATATAACAACCATCATCCATCATACTTGCATTCCAAGCATACAAACATGTATGACGATCTGCTTTTACCCCGAGGTCTAGTGCTACAACCTCACTCTAATACCACTTTGTAACCACCCCTCCCACATTTACCCAAATTCACCAGCTCGTCGGGGTAAAATTAGATGAGTGTCACTATGACATGAATTGACCTCCAAGTTCTAGTTATGGAAGTGGGGTCAACACACCGGCAACTTACAAACATCCCTCAGGGACTGCGGATCACTTAGGATCAAAACAACCACCCTATATGATCAATCCTTGAACTAGAACCTTTTTTCTCTGACCTAGCACCCAAACCAAACGCAAAACAAGGCAAGAGTGCAATTATGAGACTCCAATTTCACACATAGTCTTGATTTCATGCAGTTATGACCCAAAATCTCCAGTTCTAAGCATGCAACTCTAGGATTTATGCCACATTTTCAAGCTAGCCTCTAGACGACTGCCTAGAATTGCCTATAACTTTCCAGAATGTAATCAAAGGTGATAACAAAGATAACCAAAAGAAAACTAAAGCAATAACTTGAACCAAAGATTCCTAATCCATAACATACATTTCTTAAAACATATAGAAAAAAATGTAAGCTACAGGTTATGAATGCATATTTGATCATAACTAATATTCTTCATCTAAGAATCACCAAGAAGGCTCTAAGCCCTTTCTAGCTAGCTGTAGTAGTATTTATTATTCCATGCATTCATCAACCATTCAATAAATTATCAAAACATGACAGGAGCCATTGATATAATACATCATATGATCAGCATATAACCAGAATGGAAACCATGGAGAATCAACTATAACATCAACATCATAACCAATATATATGCTCATAGATCATAATAGGAAAATAGCTCTTATTAACATATTCAAATGCCAACTAAGTTAGGGACTTCCACGTACCACTCAACCATAGATTGGGCTGAACCAAATCTATCTTTTAGCCAATATTCCAAGCATGAATGTGGGATCTCATGGGATAAACCAAGACATAATAAATAAGGGATTCCAGAGGCCAAACCACATAAACCCTCAACCACATTGATTCCACCTCTATGGTATGAAAATCACTAACTTCAACCAGATCGATCTCTACCCAAGTTTTCCAGGGCTCCAAGAACTAGTAACTCAACCCACAACCTTCCATGGCTCCAGAGCGTTTGTTCCAACCGTGACTCAAGGGACTAGTAACTCAACCCACCAAGGGCTCCAGAGCATTTATCCAAACCTATGACTCTAGGAACTATTAACACACCCAAGTTGTTGTAGGGATTCCAGAGTGTTTATTCCAACCCATAACCATAGGGAACCTGAGCACCAATCACAAAAACAAATGGAAAAACCCCAATATAGAGGAAATGGAAAGGCAAGGCTAAAACCACTATCAATCTAGGCAAATATCCATGCCAATGACAACACATAACCAAGGAATCACATGTATATACCATGCATCCAAAATTAGCATGCTAAATATCACATGATATTTTTCCCTGAAATCCATAACTAATTTTTGTCCTTACTTGTCGTTGTCCAAGCTTCCTCTTGCACACCCTTGATTTCCTTGTTGGCTTGTCCAAGTGCTTGTTCCTTCTCCTTAGTTTATCCCTAGTCAAAGAACGAGCAAAAGTTGTCAACTGATTCTTTGATGTATTTTTATCATTGATCTCTCTATTTTCTTCATTTTTCCTCTAATTTCCTTGTATGCAAATTTGTGTCTCTTCACCTTCCTTTTCTCATATTTTCCTTTATTTTTATAATTAAATGCCAATTATTGCCTCTTTTCCTTTGCCAATTTCCATAGCCATTATTACACCACAAGTGATTCCCACTATAATATTTTCCCACCATTTAGGTTGGAATATGTGTCCCATAACCTTCGTCTTATTTTATTTACATGGAAAATCAATAAGGGGTTGTTACAAAAACTAGAGTCTGGGACAAGGACTCTCCATCCAACCATATACACCATAGACAGTTGTATCCAGTCCTCACTTGCGATTTTTAACCCCAAGCCAGATTCCAAAGACTGAGGGGCTTTTCCCAAAGGATTAAAAACACCAAATACCAACTAAAATAGGGACTCCAAAGGTCCTCCTTCCTCCACCCACCAGCCACTCAACAATTAACCAAAGTATAGGGAATCCAAAGGCTAACTACCTCCACCCTACAATTTTTCAATGGTAGCTAACCAATACACTCAGGAAATCCATAGGATTTTTGTTTCCACCCAAGAAGGTCAAGGGAGTCCAAAGAAAAAGTCTCCACCCTTCAAACAACAATACAATGGTTCCACCCAATATGGGGATTCCAGAATCCACCATAAACAAACACAATAAGGCTTTAGATATCCCCCTATCAGGAATCCAAGGAACAACCCTCCACCCCAACCATCAAGGGAATGTAGAGAAGGACCATATCTACCCTCTTTGGATATATAGGGAATCGAAAGGCCATTGTTCCTCAACTGGTAGCAATCTTCTTCCTGCCAACCTTTCCAACTAAAAATTGATCTCCTTGTCTTTCATTATTTCCCTCTTGTTGAATGAATCCCCAATTATTCTTGTATCTCACTTCCCTCATGTTTTTTTGTTGGATGATTCCTAAAAAAAATCCCCTCTCATTCTCCTCTCTTGTGGTTGATCAAGAGTTCATAAATTTTTCTCAAAATTGAAAGTTATAGGATTGGGTTGAAACTATGATGGTTGTGTAGATATCGTCTTCTTGATTCCGAAGCCGTGAACATTTCGAAAAACCGATGTCATATGAGGGAGATATCATGTTCTGATCAAATTACCAAACAACTAAATTTTACGACAGGTTTGACTAGGATGCCCAGTCAGCATGGAGGGTGCACAGTCAACAAAAAGGAATATTCTGAAGAATATTCCTATTCCCAGATCCAGTCAGAGGATGAAAAGTGGCATATTGTGATTAGTTCAGGGCTGTACGTTGTATTTTTGGTGGACCAATTATAGGGTGACACGTGGCCAGCCTTGAGGCCGCCACATGTCCCCAAGGTGGTATGGTAAAATTTTATGGAGGTCCGCAGGGCTCAACCCCATGACCTCCAGCCTGCGCATAAAGGTCTCCACCATCTCCGCTACATTGTGACTTAACTATATATGTCGTCGGGTTCTATTTAAAGGATAATGTAATGTGGAGCAGGGGTTGGGGACCACCGGCGGTCCCAACCCGTTGACGGCCCCACGGAGCATTCACATGTTAAACTGCCACAATAAACGTTACTCCGACAGTTGGTAACACACGACAACAAACTTAACTGACAACCTTATCACATGCAAATTCTCCGTCGGTTTAAACTCTGACAGTTACATTAAACTCTGCTTCAAACTCGGGTTGCAATGCTATTTACCACGGTTCTAGCCTATGGTTACACCAACCGTTACGATCAAGTAGGGTTTAGGGGTGCGCATGTGGCCACCCCTACCCTTAACATTAAATTTACAGTTAGCGTTGGTGGGAAATTTAGAACGCACCCTATTTTTGTGGGTTTTGGCCAAAGTTAACTCCAGTTAAGTGGATTTATCCACAATTAGTGGAGGTTTTCTAGGTGCTATTGGGAAAATGAGTTGGAGGCTCAATTTTCACCCATTCTGAGTGAATGAAGAGTCATTCTAGACTAATTGGAGCATTTTGGAGCCATTGGTGCAGAGAAAACAACCATTAGAGGCCTACAAACACATGTATTTGAAAATTTTTGAGCATAATAAAAGATGGACATGCCATTGGGAGCTGGACTAGCAGATGTAGCCTGGGAGGGGTGAACTGCTTCATCATGCCTGCTATGTAAATGTTATGTGGTATTTTATTTCTCTGTTATACACTATTTTTCAGTGTTATTGCTCTTATTTCATGCTTGTAATTCAATAAAATCACTTGTATTTCATAGTTAAAATCCTCAATTCTTAAGCAAAATATGGAGACAAGTATGCACATGTTTTATAACTTAAAAGACACTTAGCACAACAAAATAATACAGTCCTTTCAGATCAGGTTGGTATCAGAGCTAGAGTTTATTCTCTGGTGTTTTTATGTGCAAATATTTGTTTAACTATTTGTAAGTTTTAGATGCTTACTAGGCTCAAACTCAAGAGAGGAGAAGGCACATTGGTGGAAGCAAGAGGGTCTCAAAATGAGCCACAACAAAGGAGAGAAAGAATGCCACAATTTCCACCACCTAGTTCACCTCCTAAGGAAGGAAAAGCAACATTAAGCATACCTCTAGAGGAAGAAGAAATCCATGAAGGAGTTGATCCCAAAGAGGAAGAAAGAGTGTTCAGGAAAGCATTCATTGACATGAATGAGATGGTTAGAATCCTTTATCAAGAAAGGAATGAGAAACCGGAAGGAGAAGGATCCAAACTTCACAAGGAAGGACATGGATCGTTAGGAGGTTACAATGATGAAGATAAATCAAATAATGGCAATGGAGGAAATGGAGGAAGTGGAAAGTCACCATCCTCACCCTCATCATCATAATCATGTACTTCATCTTCAGTACATCAGCCACACAAGTCAAAGAACACTGGTAAAAGTCCTTTTTTAAAACTTGATGTTAAGTTTTAATTTCCAATTTTTAATGGTGAAGTCAATGCAGAAAATCTTGATAATTGGATTAGGCATTTGGAGGTGTATTTGAGAATCCAGAGCCTTCAAGCTGATGATACCATAATCCAATTAGCTTCATTGAGAATGGAAGGTGCAACACTAATTTGGTGGGAAGACAAGAGAGAGGAGGAGATAAATAAGCATGGTAAGATTATTCTATCATGGATTGATTTCATTACTGTAATAAAACAACAGTTTTATCCATTAGCTCATTTGCAGAAAGCCATAATGAACTGACAAAAATTTAGGCAATTGAAGGGACAGAATGTGCAAGAATACACCCAAGAATTTAGGAGAAGAGATCTCTTATTAGGGGTAGATTTGCAGAGCCAAGATACTTTTCTCAAGTACATAGGAGGCTTACATAGCTACCTAAAACATACTATCCTCATGTTCAACCCCACAAGTCTAGATGAAGTATGTGTTCAAGCCACACATCTAGAAGCTAGAGGAAAAAACATTTCTGAAGAGGGTAGGAAGAAACCTTTTAAGGGTAAAAAAAAAAGAAGACCTCAAAAGGTAAAAGAAAAAAGAATGCATCTATTAAGAAAGAGGGAGAAAAACTAGTTTTTAAACATTGTTCAAAAGAAGGCCATGATGAAAATCATTGTTGGAAATTACATCCTGAAAAGAAGCCCAAGAACTACAACAACAAAGGGAAACAAATAATTGCAGCTACAACTCAACATGATTTAGGAGAGGATTCAAGTGATGAATCTAAAATTACAACCATGGGATTGAAGAACATGAAGGGGAAAGAAATTGAAACTAAACCCAATACTAGTACATCAAACTGTCACATACATGCTCCAAATGAAGAAGAAAGAATTGAACTGTTTCATGTGAGGGTCATATCCAAACATACTAAGATTGACACATTGTTTGACAGTGGGTCACAAGAAAACTTAAGCTCTGAAGACTTGGTCAAGAAACTTAATCTTGAGACCATACCACATCCAAAACCATATCCACTTGGTTGGATTTGTAAGAATGAAAATTTACAAGTTTCAAAGAAGTGTATTTTGTGGTTTGCAATAACTGCACATTTTGGTGACACAGTTGAATTAGATGTGGTTCCGCTTGACATAATAGGTATTGTGTTGGGGAGTCCTTACTTGTATGACAGGAAAGTGATCTTCCATCTCCATGAGAACAAATACCGTTTATTTAAATATGGAAAGGAGTACATCGTTAGAGCACATCGCAAGAAGACTAACATTGCTATGGTAAATGCTGGATAGGTAAAGAGGCTGGTAAATTCAAGTAAGAATTTTTTCTTCTAATGATTAAGCCTAAAGATAATGTTAATCATGAATCATTTGAGGGTTGTAATCTTAAGTTGAAATCAAATTTATCTGATATAGTTGATGCACATCATGAGATGTTTCAAGAGCCAACATGATTGCCTCCAAAAAGGGAGATTCAACATGAGATTCAGTTGTAGAAAGATTGTCCTCTTCCAAACATCGACATGTATCGCATGTTGATAATGGAGAATGATGAAATAAAGAGGAAAATAAAGGAGATTCTGGACAAAGGAATCATAAGGCCAAGCATTTCTCCATGCGGTTCACCCATAGTTTTGATTCCAAAGAAATATGGGACTTGTCGCATGTGTGTAGACTTTAGAGCTTTGAACAAGATAACAGTAAATCATCGATACCCACTCCCAAGGATAGATAATTTTCTAGATCAAATGAAAGAAGCAAAGTTTTTCACTAAGTTAGATTTACGAAGTGGATATCATCAAGTAAGAATTACAGAAAGTGATGTATGGAAAACTGCATTCAAAACCAAACAAGGACTCTTTGAGTGGTTACTAATGCCATTTAGTTTGTGTAATGCACCAACAAATTTCATGCGTGTTATGGATAGTGTTTTGCGTCCATTTCTTGATGAATTTGTGATTGTGTACTTAGATGACATATTTATTTTCAGCAAAACAAGAGAATAACATGGCTTGCATGTGAATAGAGTGCTTGATGTTTTGAAGAAAGAGAAATTTTTTCTTAAGATGTCAAAGTGTGAGTTTGGAAAGACTTCTTTGGTTTATTTGGGACACATTGTAGGAGGAGCCAAGTTGAGAGTTGTTCCTTCTAAAGTGGAAGCCATTGTGAATTGGCCCACACCCAGAACGATAACCGAGGTAAGAAGTTTCTTAGGTGCAACTCAGTATTGGAGAAATTTTATTGCTAACTTTTTTTCCAACACAACTCCTATTCATGTAGTGACAAGTGTGAAGAAAGGCTTCCAATGGGGAGGCAAACAGAAGCAAGCTTTCGAAGCTTTAAAATACAATATCAGTTCAACTCCAGTCCTTGCATTACCGAATTTGAGACAGCCATTCAAGATACAAACTGATGCGAGTGATTATGCCATGGGCGCAATTATTTTGCAACATGGTAAGCCTATTAGTTTTCATTCTGAAACATTCAATGGTGCTATAACTAATTATCCTATATATGATAAATAATTGTATGCATTGGTGCAAAGTGTTAAAAAGTGGAAACACTACTTGATGGGTAAAGATATGATTATACATACCAATCACCAACCATTACAGTACTTGCAGTCACAAACAAAATTGTAGCAATCACGACATTTCAGGTGGATGGGATTTCTTCAATAGTTTCACTTGGTTATAAGGTACAAGAAAGGTATTTTCAATAAAGTTGTTGATATGCTTTCAATATCGATTATTAGTGCGCATATTTTACTCAAAAATGATTCTATTGTACATGAGAGTTACATAGAACAATATGCACATGATGCTGATTTTCAAGATGTGTATGCTAGTTTGAGTGAAGGGAATCAAGTTGAAGAAAATGATTATCACATGCATAAAAATTTGTTGTTTCATTTGGGCAAGCTATGTATACCACAAGGAGAGAGGCTAAGTGTCATGGGAGAATCTCATTCATCTCTTATTGCTAGATACTTTGGGGTAAGAAAAACAATGGCACATCTACATAGGTATCTCTATTGGCCTTGCATGATAGATAGTGTGTCGCGTTTTATAAGAGGTTGTTCTATGTGTGCAAAAAGAAAGCCTAGTAATTGGAAGCTTGGGTGGTACACGCCACTACTGGTACCATCAAGGTCATGGGAGAGTGTCTCCATGGACTTTGTTGGAGGTCTACCTATGTCAAGAAAACAACATTATTATCTTTATGTAGTTGTGGATAGATTCAGTAAAATGTGTATACTTATGCCATGTAAGAAAACCATTAGTTATGAACAAACTACTGAAATTTATTTTCAACATGTATGGGTTCATTATGTATTGCCAACTTCTATTGTTAGTGACAAAGATTCCAGGTTCATTGGGAATTTTTGGTCCAATCTTTGGAGTATGATGGAAAAAAAGTTGAAAAACAGTATTGTTTTTCATCTACAAACTGATGGAAAAATTGAGGTGGTGAATAGAACTGTTGTGCATCTATTGAGAGGATATTGCAACAAACATCCTAAGTTGTGGGATGAGCAACTTCATTACATTCAACACACTTACAACTAGGAAAAACACTCTTCTACAAATACATCACGTTTTGAAGTATGCTTTGGGTGTTTTCCAAAATCGTCATTAGACTTCATCTTTGGGAAGAATGTTGCAATTGATGGCCATAGTGATATTGACAAGGCTTGAAAGTTCATTGAGAAAATTCAGATTATACATCAACAAGTTCCAGAACAACTTGAGAAGAGTAAAAAAAAAATACAAGGAGAGGCATGAAAAACAAAGAGTTGATCACAAGTTTCAAGAAGGAGATGAGGTATGGTTGCACATAAGCAAAGAAAGGATCCAAGGGGAAGGTAAAAAGCTCAAACCCATTCGCTATGGTCCATTCAAGATGATAAAGCAAGTTGATAACAATGCATTTCAACTTGACTTGCCTTCATATATGCAAATGTATTCAGTTGTTAATGTTGAAAACTTACGTTTGTATGAGCCACCTTTGATCGATGATCAAGGAAGTGATGTTCAACTACTTTCTATTGAATATTTTTCGCCATAATTTCTGGATGAGCTCAAGGAAGATACAATTCTTGATAGGAGGACAAGAGCATCCAAGAGGGGAAGTGTGGACTACCTTCGAGTTGGGCTCAAAGGCAGTAAGCTAAGAAAACAAAAGTGGATGGAGGTTGGAAAGGTGAGGGAGCTGTACCCTCATCTACTAAACAAGTAATCAATTATTTTGGGGTCCAAAAGCTTCCCCATGGGGAGGTGTGATTAAGAGTTCATAATTTTTTCTTAGAATTGAAATTTACAGGATTGGGTTAAAACTAGGATGGTTGTATAGATCTCGCCTTCCTGATTCTCGCACTGTGAACGGTTCGAAAAACCGATGTCGTATGAGGGAGATATCGCGTTTTTATCGAATTCTCAAACAGCTAAATTTTATGACAAGTTTGAATGTGATGCCCAGTCAACATAGAGGGTGCACAGTCAGCAAAAAGGAATCTTTCGAAGAATATTCCTTTTCTCAAATCCAGTTAGATGATGACAAGTGGCACATTATGATTAGTTCAGGGATGTACATTGTATTTTTGGTGGACCAATTTAGGGTGACACGTGGCCAACCCTGAGACCGCCACGTGTCCCCAAGGCGATATGGTTAAATTTTATGGAGGTCCGCAGGGCTCTACCCCGCAACCTCCGGCCTACGCACATAGGTCTCCACCATCTCCGCTACATTGTGAATTAGCTATATATGTCGTCGGGTTCTATTTAAAGGTTAATGTAAAGTGGAGTGGGGGTTGGGGACCGCCAACGGCCCCACGGAGCATTCACATGTTAAACTGCCACAATAAACGTTACTCCGAAAATTGGTATCCCACGAAAAAAAACTTAACCAACGACCTTATCACATGCAAATTATCTGACGGTTTAAACTCTGACATTTACGTTAAACTCCGTTTCAAACATGGGTTGCAATGCTATTTACCATGGTTCTAGCCTACGATTCCGCCGACCGTTATGGTCAGGCAGGGTTTAGGGGTGCGCATGTGGCCACCCTACCCTTAACATTAAATTTACAGTTAGCGCTGGTGGGAAAGTTAGAGCGCACCATATTTTTGTGGGTTTTGGCCAAATTTAACTCCAGTTAAGTGGATTTCTCCACAATTAGTGGAGGTTTTCTAGGTGTTACTGGGAAAATGAGTTAGAGGCTCAATTTTTTCCCATTCTGAGTGAATGAAGGGTAATTCTAGACTAATTGGAGAATTCTGGAGCCATTGGTACAGAGAAAACAACCATTAGAGGCATGTAAACACATGTATTTGCAAAATTTTGAGCATAATGAAAGATGGACATGTCATTGGGAGCTGGACCAGCAGATGTAGCCCGGGAGGGGTGAACTGTTTCATTATGCTTGATGTGTAAATTTTATGTGGTTTTTTTATTTCTCTGTTATAAACTATTGTTCAGTGTTATTTTCTCTTATTTCGTGCTTCTAATTCACTAAAATCACTTATATTTCATGGTTAAAATCCTCAATCCTTAAGCAAACTATGGAGATAAGTATGCGCATGTTTTATAACTGAAAAGAAACTTAGCACAATAAAATAATACAGTCCTTTCAGAACAGTGGTTCTCTATTGCACAATCATGATTCTTCCATTGTCCTTGCTACTAGCACAACCAAATATTCATAAATTTCGTCCTCTCTTCCTATTAAATTTTTCCCAGGGAAGCATGGTCTTCCTCCTTATTTTCAGTTCAATTTAATTCAAGAACCATGCCATTTACGACACAAAAACCATCCTTCAATGATTTCCAAATCAATTCATATTTTTTGCAACAAGGAAACCTTGAATATCCCATGCAAGAAACCTCAACTATGGAATCTGTGTCCCTTGACTCAGCCCATTTAAAAAAAATTTGTAAATATATTTACATTGCATTTCATGAGAGAAAACATGGTTGGGGTTGTCACAAGAGAAAAGCCTCTTAATTATGCCAATTTTTATATTAATTATTATATTCATAACATTGCCTTCCCCTTAAAAAAGCTTTGTCCTCAAATCTTACCGATGAAAAGGATTGATTTCTTTTTTTGTTTCAAATGTCTTATCGTCTCGAAAATATCATATTTGATGATACAAGATAATATGAAATTTTGAGTGTGGTACAGAATTGTCATATTTTGAAATGATCTAACCATCACAGGTTAATATCCCATGGAACCTTGTGGTTATTAGATACTTGCAATGAACTGCTATCATAAGACTGAATTGTGTTGATATTGAGATTATTTGGAACATAATTCAGATTTTTTTCCTAGAGTGACTTGTATTTGCAGACATGTTAATATGTTTACTTTTATGATTTGGTTGTTGATAAGGATTGTTTCTTATTTGATTTTCCATTATCCTATTTTTTTACAATTTATTGATTTACTTTAAGTGTCTCATTTTCTTTAGGTAAAGAAGTAGCTTGGTTAATTGTTGGATCTCCATATGAAATATTCATTTTTTGAATTGTTGCATTTGAATATATCTTCCCTTCAATTGGACAAGAAACGTTATGGATCGTGATATTGCTTCGATCAGTGTTTGTTCTTTTTTCTTCAAGTTGGATTGTTACTTGCAAAAAAATTGACGCTAATTTTGTGATAAGTTCTTCTAATTTTTTCTCCAATGATTTCTTATCATTTTTAAGTTTATTGATTTGTGTGAGTAGCTCCTGATTATGATTCTTGATATGTGAAAATTATTCAATTTCTATTTTGTCGATGTGTTTAATGTTTGGATTTTCATGTTCTCCAACTTTTAATTTCCCATATTTTTCTTCATCTTTCACTAACATTTTTTTAAGATTTTGATTCTCTTGTTCCAACTTCAAAACACACTATTTTGTATCCTTTAATATTTTGATTTTCATAAGTAATTTCTCACTATGATATTTTAAGCGATAAATTTCTTTAGATTTTGTCATTAATTCCTTATTTGTTTCTAATAATTTATCATCAAATATACAATCAAGATCTTCATATTTTTTTCATTGTTTAACAGTTTCATCTTCTAAATTTTTAATTGTGTGTCGCCTTCATGCTAAATTAGAATAAAAGTTTTGTGACAATTATATCATTTTACATTTTTGTTTCTAAATCATTCACGATAATTAGGTTATTCATCCCCACAAAAGTACATTTTGAAAAAAAAACCAAAATTCCTTATGAAGTTCATCTCTCTCTCTCTCTCTCTTGTCAATCTGAGCGTGCAAAATCGTACATATGCCATATGAGCCACAATTCATACATTTTCTTTATATTGTCTACATCCTTCCTCTACATGTCTGATTATTATCAATTGAGGCAACAACTTGTACAAGCATGACTTATTTGTACAACACAAGGTTAAGTAGGAGGGTACATTTAAACTTAATTTATAAGTCAAGATAATCATAATAATAGTAATAATAGGAAAAACACACACACACATATATATATGTGTGTGTGTGTTTTATTAAAATAAAATACATAAATAAATTATTAATAAAAAAAGTTATGTAATTATTATAAAAAAAAGGAGAGAAAACGTAATTGAGCTCCTTTTAAAAGAGAAAGAATTATTTAAGGATTTATAAGAAATCCATATATATATATATAGATTTCTTATAAATCCTTAAAATATCCTTTTTATATATAGATTTTAAGGATTTCTTATAAATCCTTAAAATATCCTTTTTATATATATGGATTTCTTATAAATCCTTAAATAATCCTTTCTCTTTTAAAAGGAGCTCAAATACGTTTTCTCTCCCTTTTTATAATAATTACATAACATTTTTTATTAATAATTTATTTATCTATTTTATTTTAATAAATAACACACACACACACACATATATGTGTGTGTGTTTTTTCCTATTATTACTATTGTTAAGATTATCCTAACTTGTAGATTAAGTTTAAATGTACCCTCCTAGTTAACCTTGTGCCGTACAAATAAGTCATGCTTGTACAAGTTGTGGCCTCAATTGATAATAAGTAGAAAATTAGAGGAAGGATGTAGAAAATATATAGAAAATGTGTGAATTGTGGCTTATATGGCATATGTATGATTTTGCACGTGCAGATTGACAACGATGGTTGGAAAAAATGGCACAGTGTTAGGCTTGAAAATCTAATGCAGCGACAATGGAAAAGCGGTGGGGGTTGTGTGTGACGTGAAGCCTTGTGGCGGGAAGGAATTATGGCAGTAGGGGCATTGAGGTGGTAGAGGTTGTGGTTGGGTTGGTTGCAGTTGAAATGGACAGAGCAACAAGGATGGTGGTTGGCGGCGACATGGTGATGAGCTACAGACAATGATGACTAGAATTATATATGTTAAGTTTTTGTTTTTTTACTTTTTTACTTTTATTTTTTTTTATAATATATATATATAATCCAATTATTATTATTATTTTTTTGAATAATGCTAATTCTATTTATATATAAAACATATTAGTACAAGGCAACCACAGCTTCAGCTGAACGAGCTTGAAGGCTGGGTTTGAAACTCAAAAAGCATGTTTTTAGACTGCCCTAGTAGGGGAAACCAGTCCCATAGACATAGATTGTGCTGCCCTCGCTGGTGAAACTGACATTACATGATGACAGAGTAACAGATAGAACCATGAAATAAAAAACTTGACAAAACTGAGAAATGTTTTCCATGTTCAACAGAGGAAAATTAAACAAAAACCATAAGATCTCCCAATGAACCTGGGAAAAAACGCTGTGTTCCATATGTGATGGCTGAATTCACTTGATATCTGCTGACGACATAATTTCTTCCACGACCCTGCAGCAGTATTCATCACTGCTACTTTCATCCTTGTTGGTGGTGGTGGGAGCATCCAATTTCTTTTCCTTGGCTTTGCCTTCCCCATGCTCTTCCGGTGCAACGTTCTCACTAGCAGACCTGTCAAGAGCCAAAGGGGGTTGAGGGGCGGGCTTATCAGGAGGCTTGGAGCTGGTTGCTTCTTCTTTGAATGAGATAGTGATATATGCGGTGAGGACAGGGCGTTCCATGGAGCACATGAATTGGAATTTGGCTCGCTGAGAAGTGTGGCGGAAAGCAAAAAGAGGATCGGTGGAAAGGGGGATAGGCTACGAGGTTGAAGCGAAGCCATGGGTGGAAAGCCCTGAACCTGCTCACACTCTTTTGCTTCTAGTTTTAGGGGTATGGCCACAAACAACATCCTCAGGCTAGGTATCAGCATCAGAAGAGGACTGGGGTCGAGAAGCTGAGCCACGAGAGCTCCCTCTGCGGCTACACATTCTGTGCCGAATGCGAGGCATGCTAATAGTTGGATAGAGGTCGGCGAGATGGATGGGAAATCAATGGAGAGTCGAATTGGAAAATAGAGGAATGTCACCCCTGTGACTTGAGTGACAGGCTCGAAGAAAAAGAGCACGCTAAGGGAGGTGACAATTCGGCAGACTTCACAGGCAGCCCAGAAGCAAGCAGTGCCTCTCGAGGCAGCAACAGCGCTGAGGAGCCAGAGAAAAATGAGCAAGGTCAACAGGATTAGAGGCCGAATGAGCCATCGACGTATTAAACCAGGGATGCGGGACAAGATGGCGGTGGCGTGAACTCTGCGTTCGATGGAGATGATCAGTGCATGGGCTGGCATCGTTAATGCGATGTTTGGTATCATAAATGGAGAAGTAATTGCGCAGGTGGGTGGCCATGTGGCCACACCACGCTACCGCGTATGGAACACATGTTCCATCAATCGCCGAAATCATCCACATTCGGAGATATAATCCAATTATTATTAATTTAAATCCTTTTTTTTTTAAATTATATTTCTTGTTTTTTTATTCCTATCCAAAGTTCTAGTTTTAATTTTTATTTTTTTCTATATAATTATTTTGTTTTTATTTTTTTAACCCTTTTTACTTTTAATATTTTTTAATTATTATTATTATAATTATTTTTTGGCATTGTTTTCATTGATGACAAAGGAGCAGCAACAAGACAAGGAGCAACAACAAGCATGCATGGCTATGATCAAGGCAAAGAAGTAGATAAAGACATATGTTGTTATAGTTGAAAAGCCGCAAGTTATACTTGGTATGCTTGATGATAGTATAACAAGAAAAAACAAGCAAAGGAGTAGCTTTCACAAGGAGCACCAGGAAAAGGAGCAGCACAAGAAAAACAAGAAAGGGATCAACACAAGACCAACAAAGGCATAGGAGAAGTGCAAGACCAACAAGGCAAGGAGAAGCATCAAGTAATGCAGGAGTATTGAACGTATGCAGTAGAAAAAAATAAATGGAGCAGCAACAGGTGATATGGCATGGTGATATGTTGGCATGTTTATGGCTTTGATTAATCCACATAAAGGAGTTTTGTTATGCGGATTAATTCCTCTTGTGGACAAGAGCGACCTCCCTAATATTCAATGAATAGGTAGCAAAAAAAATCCATTTGGAAACCATTTTCTCTAGACTAATTTCATTTCAAAATTATTATAAGAAAGTAAAGAGGACATGCCCCTACCTTGAAATCCAAACATTCGATGTAGTCTTTTATCTTGTCACTCTAAAGTGGCTTCTTCAGTACGTAGAACCTACAATCAAAGACAAGACAAAAGAATCAAAGCATCTACAACATATAATAATTAAGAAAAGCTAATCCAACTTAGTGATCAAGGACTCTAAGTATTGATGTTATTAAATAAGCATAAGAACAACTCAATGAGAAAAAGAGATCAATATGTATTATCTTGAATAAAAAGAGTAATCTTACAACCTGATGCCTTGATGTCGTATAGATTTCTCCCGGGGTCTTGAAAAATTGTTTCTCCTTCAGTTTGACAAGAATTATGATATGAATACCAGCATAGAGTTATGGAAATAAGGGCATGATCAATCTCATGCCAACAACAATTTACTAGTGCAGAAATGTATGCACCCTTGGGAATTCTCTTCAGCAATTACTTTTATAATCTCAGCATCTACCCTTGAGACTGAAACTTGAGCTCTATTTATAGAGAAATGGAGGTAGTTTCAGTTCCATGAAGAGGGGGATAGATTCCTCTCATGAAGGGATTTGAGCTCCATGGACCAAGGGATAAGCTCCATGAGTGGAGGGATAAAGCTTGAACTGATCGCGCCTCTAGAAGCTTCCAGTTGGGAGAATATTCGACCAAATGGGCTTCTAGAATTTAATTTTTCTTTTATTTGAATTTTTACTGGGGTCCGCAGGTAATAGTAGCAAAACGTGTGGGTGGGGGTTGCCGCGGTTTATAGACCAAGTATTCAGGAACCCGGAGGAAAAGGCTAGAAAAAGTGTGGAGGTAAGCTTCTAAGGGTTTTACAGAGCTTCTCTCCAATTCCAAGACTTGATACAAGAACATTAGGGTTTTTGACTTCTAAGGGAACATGATATAGGTGGTGATAGACCCATATGAAGAGTCAAATTTCATGGTGACAAAATGACGTGTAAAAAATTTCCCCCTAAAGTGCGGTGTTTGAGGTTATTCCTTTAAAAGTGAAGTGCTTTATCATTCCGAGGATTGGATTGAGACACTGTCGAAAACCTATAAAAACATTGAATGCACACACACACACACACACACACACACACACACACACACATATATATATATATCATTGCCGAGGTAGGTATCTCTATACTCGATAAAAATAACTAAATGTTCTCGTGGTACTCTGACATGGTTTCAATATTAGATAAAAGTAGACACAGTATGGGCACAACCATCTGTCATGAGTAGTCTACTGTATCATGAATAATAAAACTCCTTGCAGCCTGGATGGTGGAAACTAGATCCAGAGTCTTGATTTCCCCTTCTCGAACTAGTACGAATCTATCCATGCAATTGGCTGTGTTAAAGTCGAGCATGGTAGAAACCACTTGATTACTAGTCAATGATGTGAACTGTTAACAAGTGTGAGAGAAACCACCAATAATGGCAATGGCTTTCAAAGTACTCCAGTACAATCTATGAAGTGTGAATGAATGATTTGCAGTCGAACACTCATAGAGTCATTTGATCGAAGGTCAATGATGCAACCTGTTGTCGAAGGCGAGAAACCTGCCATTAGGGCATGCAGATCCCAAGGTACTGATAGGATTCTAGATCAACTTTCTAGATGATGAGCCGACGTCGATAGAAAGTGACCCGTCGTAGGAAAGCTCATGAAACGAAACCATTAGATCAAGTTTTGAAGAATTTTTTGCTAGAACTGACTTAGGGATGGTCAACCTGAATGGAGACAAATGTTTGCAATGAATGGTTTATTTGAACTGTCCCTTGAACACATAACGACACTACAAATGGTTTGGCAGTATTTGACCTAAAGCTAATACCTAGAAACTAGCTGAAGACTTTCAATGTGGTTTGATTAACTTTTAGACAAAGGATTCCCAACCCAGGTACAAGTGTGACAAAGTGTCGTGTTCAAGAGTGGCATGCTGCTTTCTAAACAAGGGTGACAACTGGATTCCTTTTTTCTCTTTTTCCCCCACCATTACTGGCAAGTACCTCTTTATTTTTGACAAGCTTGAGGAGGATAATATTTGCTTGTTTGTGTAAGCTCATCCTTCGGATGAGTCCATCTTAGTATTAAAATCGAACCCTAAGAATGAGTGGTTCGGCCCTGTTTGTAATCGACAGGTCCTTTACTGTTAAATTTTAACGAGTCCAGTATAGGAGAAACTCGATGTTTTTCAGTTTTAGGGAGTCAGAAGAAAAACATAAGTAAACTCCATGGTTGTTCTTTTTCGTAAATTTAGTCTCTCAGGCCTGAAAAATGATAAAATAATGCACGAGAGAACTCTATTGACCATGATTAGTCAACGTATACCTTTTTGTAATTAGTCCATTTCAGTCTGGAAAAGAGGTAAACTTATGCTGAAAGGACGACTGTTCATTTACTTTAACGAGTTCGAATAGTCAAGTACTCAACGATCTTTTCATATTTAGAGAGTTTGAAAAGGGCTTAAAAGAGAACTCCAGGGTTTCGCTTTTTCGAATTTTAAAGAGCCCGAAAAAGTGATAAAAGTATACTCAGCGTCAAAATAATTCTTTTCACCAAAAAATCCGGTATCCTGCACAAAAACTAAAAAGATTACACATACCTGTTTCCAAGAAGTAAAAATATTTAAAAATAGCCTTTTAAAGTGAAAAATAAATAAAATAAAATATTTTATTCATTTAAAAACTATAAAAAGGAGTTAAAACAAATCATTTTCACCTTTTGTGTTCAGAGCAGTGTATTGAGAGCTTTTGGCTAAAAAGTTGCGGAGCAGATATCGGGAGAACTGACCGTCCATTTCTTGAATCGTTAGAACCAGGTAATCCACATCATCTTAATCTTCATTTCTATCCGTTTCATTTTTTTTTGAAGTCGTAAATTCATTTTTTTGGAGGATTTTGTGTTTAAAAATGTGCTCTCGGAGGTTCGCAGGTCATGCATGCGATAATTGCGGACCCCGATAATTTTTTTACGAAAAAACTATCGGGCTGCCACAGTTTTTGTGTGGGGCGCGTGCGGACGTCCGCACTATCTCCTCACAAAAACTGCGGGGGTGTCGTGAACGTTTTAAAATTCAAAAATTCTCTTAAAAATGGTTCAAGTTTTGCATCCAAATGGTTTTTAACTTTCAAATGTGTTGATTTGTAGGCTGTTCCACCATGTTGGAGTGGCGAGAACGTGAACATGAGCTTATAGACAATGAAGCTATGGAAGATCCTGCAACAATACGTGCACTGCAGAATTGTGGTTTATATAAGTTCTGGGCTATCCAAGGTATGAAAGCACAACTAGAGTTGATGACATGGCTCGTAAATGCATGGGAAGTTCAAGACCAATGCTTCGTCATTGGTGACCATTGGCTCGAAATCGAGGTAGAGGACATTTATTTCCTTACCGGATTGTCCCGGAGAGGAGGAAGCATATCCTTGTTTGGGGCCAGACAGGGAGGTCTTCCCATCGCCAGCTACAAAGAACAGTATTGCAGTGATGAAGCAGACTTAAAGGATAGTCGCATAGATATTAAAACTATTTTGCGATTGGATCTCAAAGTGATAGCATTTACAGTGACCAGATAGTGCGGGAGTGCAACTCCACATGTGGCCACTAAATCCCAAATGCAGACCGCAGTAGAGTGTCTCGGAGGGACCATTTTTAACTGGTGCAAAGGAGTATTGGCCAATATGAAAGGCCAATTAACTAGAGCAAAGAATGCAAAGTTGAAAAACTTTGGTTATGGCGCCATCCTCATTTCATTTTCTTTAGAGAGAATCTCGCTTCTCACTCCTCGGCTGATTCCAGTAGATCATGGGGAATCTCGGGAACCTCGGATTGTACGGTGGGTGGCATTAATGGCTCGCCGTGGTGGCGGTGGAAGTTCAGTGGTTCGTTTTACTCCGACATACTTTATGTGGCTTAGGAACCAAGTCTTCACCATCGAAGACTTCCCTTATGCAGGAATGGATTACGGAGGTGATCTTGAGACATCATTGCCTCCAGGGGCACAGTGGGACAAGTCAGGTAAACGAACTATTTTGATGTATTTAATCTAATTTTTAGTTGTTTTTTATTGTCCAATACTGACAAAAATATTTAAATGCAGATGTCGGTCCACGACGACTAGCTACACTTCGCCGCTTTGATAGGCGACAAGCACAGCCTATAGCACCTCCACAGGATCAAGCAGCAGAGATCCTAGCAGATATGGAGCACAACCTGGAGAGGTTAACCATAGACATTCCTGAGACAGGAACATATGATATTCCTCTCAGGCTTCAGAGACATGTGACAAGTGTTCCAGGACCATTTAGGAGATCCCTGCGCAAGGTGGCGTGTGCCATAGTTTATTACCATGATCATCATCACGGATAGTGGATGATCATTGTGGATTGACATTTTTTGTTTTTTGTATCAGTATCTATTAGATCATAAGGTGTTTGAACCTATGATCATAGACGATGTAATATTGTTTTGAAAACAAACCTATCTATACTAATGAAAATACTATTTTTTCAGAGTATCTTGTTCAACATGGATTGAATGTTGTTTTGGTTTACTATGTTAATGTTGCAAATGTCTATTTAGAATACGATTAGTTAATGCATCGGCCAATGTGTTTAAATTTCTTGAAATATGTTATATTCGATGTAATCAAATTGTCGTTCCAAGAGACGAACTTTAAAAAATAATCTCAATAACACTGGATTTCTAATTGCATATACCTTGTTTAAATGTAATACAATGAGTTCTGAATCTAACTTAATGATCAAACGTCGAATACCAAATGAAATGACGTCAGATAATAACTCAATATTCTGCAATATTGTTCGTTGTTTGACCAAGGCATACCCCATGAATAGAAACTAACTCATTGTTGGGTGAATAGATAACCCAAGCCGTGGAAGAGATATTCCATGTACTACGACAGACACCATCAGCAAAACCAATGTACGTTTGAAGGGGTGTCGACATCTGCAATATCAAGAGTAATCAAGATAGGCAACGATAGTAGTAACAATAGAACTAATCTAGGCACACTTTTCTAATCTAAGACACACTATTCTAAAAAGTAACTATTGTACAAGAGATATCTTTACACGAAAGTCAAGCATAATATCTCTTAAGATAAAGACCATTTCTGGGCTTATCTAAAGAGACCCTGTCATAATCAGTCAATTCATAGGCTCCTTTTGCAAGCACACACTTGACAATGTAGGGACCATGCCACATCGGTTCGAATTTTCCAGTGCTTAGCTTATCATTAGCTTGATCGTATACTAAGACTAGGTCACCTTCTGAAAAAATACGAGGGTTAACACTTTGATCATACTGAGCTTTCACACGTTTCTTATGAGCTTCGGTAGCTAATGCAATGGTGCGCCGAGTCTCATCTAATTGTGTTAAGTATAAAAAGTGTTTTTCCTCTTCAGAGGTTGTTGATAACAATTCAATGCCTAATTGGAGTGACGATATTTCACATTCAATGGGTAACACAACTTCTAAACCATAGACAAGTTGAAAAGGAGTGAACCCTGTAGTAGTTTTTGTAGAGGTTCGATATGCCCATAGTGCCGAAAAAAGCATGGTATGCCAATTTGATTTGTGAGTTCTGATAATTCGTTTAATCATGGTGGTTAAAAGCTTGTTGACGGCTTTAACTTGACCATTAGCCTGCTGGTAATATGGAGTAGAATTATCATGGCGTAGGCCAAGTTGATCGAAAAGTTCGGTCATCATAATATTTCGAAAATGACTCCCATGGTCTGTGATAATAGGTTGAGGCACATCAAAATGAGCAATCACATGATTGAATACGAAAGTAGCTGCAGTTTTGCCATCTGCCGCGAATGTAGGCATTACCTCGGCCCATTTGGTAAAGTAATTTACAACAAGAATAATATACCTATGCCCCCCGGTGGAGTGAGGGTTACATGTAATGAAATCAATGCCCCATTTCGCAAAAGGACCAACAACAATGATTGGGTGAAGAGGAGCTGGAGGCGCACACATCTTTCAATAAAAAAATTGGCAGTTGTGGCATTTTCGGACCGCAATAATACAATCTTTGAATTATGATGGCCAAAACTAACCAGCGCGCAATATCTTTTGGGCTGTGGCAAACCCAGACATATGACCACTACACGCTCCAGAGTGGCAATCATTTAAAACTTTTTCAGTCTCTTCGTGAGTTATACAATGTCGAAAAACAAAATCCGCACCACGACGGTAAAGAGTGTCTCCAACAATATTGTATTGCTGGGATTAATATCAGATTCTCCGTCGATCTGAACGTGAAAGCTCTGGGCGAAAGTTTGGGTTTGAAGATATATAATGATATCTCCATACCATGGATCTAATGTACTGATGAGAAACAGAGATTCATCTACGATGGGATTCTCTACCACAGTTTCTGTCTCAGTATTGCGATAGACACACAAGCTCTGCAAACACCAATGATTTCTTTGATTTAGATTTCTCGAATTCCAAATCAAACTCTTGTAGGATGACAATCCATTTAGAGTATTTGGCATTTGGCCCCGAGTAATTGTTTTGTCAAAATATACATTGCAATTAGATATCACAGTTGTTTTACGTAACAGTATGTAGTAATGGAATCGTTAGATAGCTTGAACTGTTGCCAAGGCCAATTTCTCCACATGCGAATATTTGATTTCCGTCGGGTTGAGATTCCAACTTATATAATAGATCACATGCTCATTGTTAGATTCATCCTCTTGAACCAAAACCATTCCAATGGTGGAATCAGAGGCAACTAAATATAAAATGTAGTCCTGGTGGTAATTGGGTGGATGCAATAACGGTGCATGGGTCAACGCGTGTTTTAGTGCATCAAAAGATTTATTAGCAATCTCATCCCATATAAAAGAAACACTTTGTTTCAACAACCGGGTAAAACCTTTTGTTAACTCAGCATAGTTCGGGATAAACCTACGTAAAAAATTTGCTTTCCCTCGCAAACTTTGGAGTCGGCGAAGTGTGGAAGGAGGAGGTAAGTTGATGATGGCCTCAACCTTCGAGGGGTCGACATGAATGCCATCTTTCGAAACAATGAATCCTAGTAATCGTCCTGATTGCACACAAAAAACACATTTGTGTGGGTTCAAACGAATCTTGTAATGCCTACATCTCATGAAAATAACTCGTAAACGTGTAGTCTGATTGTCCCTGTGTAAAGAGTGAGCAGGTAAGTCACCCAGATAAGGCTGTACAATATGTTTGATATCATGAAAAGCATAAGACATAGCCCTTTGAAAAGTTGCACCAACATTTTTTAATCCGAAAGGTAATTTGCAATAAGCAAATGTTTCCCAAGGACATATAAACGCTGTTTTTGATTGCTCGACAGGGAGTATGTTGATTTGATTATAGATCCGGATTTATGCAGGAACGCAACAGAATAAACATATAACCATAAATACAGAGATGCAGCGGAAATAACACTTCATTTCATTAATATCAAAGAACCGAAATTTGCTTACAGACAGAATGGAAATAAAACTAGCTAGGGCGCTGGTAGCTATCTCTGAGAAGAGATGTGGCGGCTACAGGCCTCTGAACTGCGTTACAATGAGGCTCGAGGGCCTATTTATTATTGAGAAACAATGGAGAACCCTAAACATCCCAAAAACCTAACCCTAGGAGATTAAGCGCCAAAACTATGGGCCCCGTTTGGGTAAATTGGTGTTTCAACTTCCCAGGGACGTAACTTTGGCATACTATCTCCGTTTGACGCATATGATACATCATTAGAAAGCTCTATCCGAGGACTACAGCTGTCGGGACAAATTTTATCAAAAAATTCGCTAGCGCTTTCGTACCCAAAAAACGTCGTTTAGGGCCTCAAAACGGCTCCGGAAGTTCAGGAGTACCCAAAAAACGTCGTTTAGGGCCTCAAAACGGCTCCGGAAGTTCAGGACCCGAAAAACTGCTAAAAATAGTAAGTTATGCCAAAACGGAAAAACTGAAAGAGACAATGGTGGGGGCCCAAGTGGAATAGGCGGGTGGCCACCAATATCCACCTGGATCATTATACCTAGAAAATCCATCCATAACTGAGAAAATTTCATTTCTGGCACAATCATCGATAATTTGGTCAATATAGGGTGTAGGATAATTGTCTTTTGGATATGCTTTATTAATGTCCCTATAATCAATGCATACTCGTATAGTCTCTTTTTTTTGTAACGTGAACTATATTAGATACCCAATATGTCAATGTAATTAGATAAATAAATCCTGCTCGTAATAGCTTTTCAACTTCTGTTTTGATAGTTGCAGATTTTCGCGGATGTATTGGACGTAATCTTTGTCTAACAGGCTTAGCATCCGGGTATGTCTTAATTTCATGAATGACAATCTTAGGATCGATTCATGGCATCTCTTTGTAAGACCAGGAAAAAATGTCTCAAAACTCTTGAAATAGGGCTTTGTATGTATTAATCTCTTCAATCGTACAAGAAGCGCCTATATGAATGTTTTCAATAATTCTAGATTTAACTGATATGTCAATAGGAACAGTTGTAGAAATATTTCCCAAACTAGTCTTAGAATCCGAATGTGTAATCGAAATGGGATTATGTGGTTCCTTGACATAATAAATTGTAAAAATAGATGAAAAAAAGTTCTCAAACCTATCAAGATAAGGTAAAAACGAATATCTATGATGCAGATCTTCCCAGGGTAGATCATCCAATGAAAAAATTTCGCAAATAATTTCATCAGTGTGAAACACATGTTGAAAGGGATCAGGAAGTTATGTCAAGGCTGAGTTTGATAGAGAGGAAGATTCTTCAGTGATCACATTCATTTGATCAGGAGTAGTTGAAATTGTTTCAGAATATGACTGTACTACTACATATGTCGTTTCAAAAGGACTCAAAGGCATCTAACCATTGAAAGAGTTTAGTTCTGATTTTGAAGGCACTAACCAAGTGTCATCGAATGGTATAGTGCTTGATGAGATCATATTGATGTTGGAAATGGTACAAGATATGTTGGGTGGAGGTATAGAAAAAGTTCCCATAAGAGCGGAATACTTTATTAATCCTACACCAAAATCTTCATATGGGATAGTCGTTTTTCCAACATGTTGGATACTGTCTGTAGAAGTAGGGTCTAATGAATAATATGACAACTGATCAATTTTCAAAATATTTCCTTTATGAGGAAACATGATTAGTCGAAAGAAAGATGAAATGAAAACAGTCATGGCATAAGACTAACTATGACCCAAAAGAAGGTTGTAATCCAGAGGGGCATCAATAACTTCCACATCTAGATTAATGGTTTTTCCTTCTACTTCTATAGGTAGATCATGGAGTATTCCATAAGGATGAAATACTCTTCTATCAAAGTCTTTAAGTATTATAGGGGATTGGTTGAGTGTCGGAGAACCGAGAGTTTTCCAATAGTTTAACGGCATTATGCACGTGTATGCCCCCTCATCAATTACAGTACGAAAAACTCGTTTGGATTTGACTAATATTGGTATCTGAAAATCCATTTGATGAGGGATTCTTGGTGTAAAATTTTCTAGATCAAAGACCATGAGGTTAGAATCCTGAGGATCTATAGCTCTGATAGCTGATAATAGTAATTTCCTTTGTGCTGGACATGATTGTAGCACTTCTAAGGCCGACATTGCTGAAGGGGATATCGCCAAATCTTTAACAATGTTGTAATTCTGAGTAGCTCTCGCATGTGGATTTAAAACTAACTTCCGAAGTACACCTTTAGCAAGTGGTTTAATCACTAGATTAGGATTAGGTTTCTCGATTTGAAGTGGTTCGGAAACTGAAGGAGATATCTCTGGTGTTTGACTACAATTTATTGTCTCTTTACTAGTTACATGATTTTTAGTTCCATAATCTTGAGATCTCGTCGCAACCATAACCTCAGACATTATTAAAATATCTGCCGATGAATGTGAAGAAGATCCTATCATTTTACTATCTTGAGTGGGAAAATGATCCTTGAAGACAGCGGGTGTTTGTGAACCTTTGACAAACTTGGATACCTTGGACCGATGTGGGCACTCTTTGGTATAATGATCCTCATCACAGATAAGACAAGGATAATGAGGTTTCCGTTTTTCATCAGCTGGTTCATTCTTTTTGGTTTTCTCTTTGGGAGATGTAGTTTGTTTGTTTTTATCATTTCCTTTCTTCTTATTACCAGTTTTAGATTTAGCTGTATATGAGTCTACAACATGGATGTCGACAGAAGTTTCAAGGGAGGAATCTCCTTTCGATGAATCTGGTAAAGTTATAATGGGAGAAGTAATTTTGGATGACTTCTTCTTACTCTTATTAGCACTAACTGAACCGATTACACTGTCTGCAGCATGAGAACCTGAAGGAGTTGCAGTTATTTCACCTAGACGCAGTAAGTCAAGAATTTTTTCATATAAAGTACCTGAATGTGTATATACAAGGTCTAAGTACTGTTCTTGAGCTATGACCCGTTCTTCTGTAACAACACCTCCCTTAGCCACATCTTCAGTGATCTTTGGAAGTAATGATTTGATAAACCATTCTACCAAGATATGATCCATAATGAAAACTTTCACTAAACATCGTCTATGTCTCCATTCATGTATGTGATCTGAAATTTATGTAGATGTAGATTGTTTTAATGAAGTCAAGAGTTCCGTGCCATTGTCATAACAGACTGGCAACTGAAAGTGCGTTAAAAAAGATGTTGCTAACGTGTTGAAATTTTTGAATGAGCCACGCGGTAGTTCAATATACCACTTTGCAGCTAAACCTATCAATGTTCTTTGAAACAATTGTAATTGAATGGAATCATCGATTGAAGAGTTGGATGCACACCAGAGGTGGTAATTCATGACATGGTTTGAGGGGTCTTCTCCTGATTTACCTTCGAACTTAGGAATATCACTGGGAAACTTATTCAACATTGGCGGCCAAAACAGAAGATAACAAATTGGATTGTTCATAAGGCACGACAAGTATGGTAAATCCAAAGTTGCAATGAATGGTAATTGATGGTTAGGGTCCTGTTGAGAAAATTGATAACCTTGAGGGACTATACCAGTACTAGGAGGAGGATATCCAGGGTAACCTGGAATAGCCTGTAAAGTTGGGATTGGAATGCCTTCGGGATAACCATGATTAGCCATACCATACTGAGGTTGAGCTGGAATCTGATATGTGTAACCAGGGTATGGTTTATGTTGGTATACTGGATTTTGTCCTACCGGTCAATATTTATACTTCCCTTGATACGGTTGATAAAAAAACTGACCTGTATAAGGTTGGCTTGTTACAATTGTACTTGTACCAGGTTTCCCTGCAGATGTTTGAATAGTAGTCTGAACCGTATGTCTGGGTTGATGAGTAGTGACTTGAGGGATCACTTGTGATACAGGTGTCGTTGTTACTTGAGGGGCAGTAGAAATAGGGACTGCAGAAACTCCAACGATAGGTGTACTAGGTTGTTGAACAGAAATTGATGCAACAATTTGAGGTGGAGTTCTAGGTGTACTTGGACTAGGTTGCTGAATACTACTAGGTACAGATACCTGAGGTATAATTTGAAGTGTAGGTTGGACAGGTTGCTGTATTTGAGTGTAATAAATTGGCTGACCAGGATGATTATAAGGTAGTTGCACATTAGGTTGCAAATTATGATGATTTAACGACGAATTCCACACTGTATTTACCCCAGGATAAGAAGTTCCCATTGAAGGTTGTGATGCGTAAGAGGGACCATAACTAGGTTGATAATTCAGAACGTAAGTTTGATAATTTGCTAAATAATTTTTCGCTAAAAGGTTGACCTAATTGAAACAATTGTTGTTCTTGATAAAACTGTGGCCCTAAAGGAGGTTTTTGTCCTTGGAGAGGTTGTTGCCCTAGCATAGGGTACTGTCCTTGAAGAGGTTGTGGACCCTGAATTGAGTATTTCCCTTGAGGTTGATATTTTCCTTGAGGTATGTAATGCCCTTGAGGTATGTACTATCCTTGAGGTATGTATTGTCTTTGAGGTTGCCCCCCAAGCAGTAGATTACTACCTTGAGGTTTCCTCCCAGGCGGTAAATTACTACTTTGAGGGTTAGGGTTAGGAATGTTTCTAGAAATCATGTATACTTGTTCTGTGTTCAAAGTTTCGGTATGAGATTCATTGGACCAGGTGATTGTACAAGCTTTTTGGGAGAGGGAGATGCTCCTGAGAAAGTACCAGAAAGCGACTGGTATCTGGAAGGAATAGATGGACCACCATACAAATAAGTTTCTGGAAGTGCAGAAAACATGGATGATTCACCAGACATGTTTAATGAAGGTCTATAATTACCTCTGGGTATGGTGTAAAAAGGAATACAGGGTGGCGAATATTTGAGATCAGTATTGTGTAGAAATTCGGTTAACTGAGAATATCAAGGATCTTGTTTGAAAGGGCTATAATAGTAAATAGATTCACTCTGCCTTAGATGTAAATATTCTTGACGAAAAGGAAGTATAGCTTCTTCTTTTGTATCAGTAATCTCTTCGATACTAATGAGGCCAGGTGGAAGGTTCTCAGTGATGCGAATATTCACTCGAGGTGAATGAGGACGACCGAGGGTTGGGGTTATGAACTACGAAGCAGGCTCAGATGTAGCAGGTTCAATTTCAGGTTCAGTAGCTGACAATTCACTAGTTGTGGAAGCAAGTTCAACTAATTCAGAAATTTCTAGTTTTCTTGGATAACTTTCTGTTATTTGAGGTTGATCTACTTCGTAATTAGGATGTATTATTATTGATGTTTCCTCTTGTTCAGTTGATCCAGTCCTTAATGGTTGGCCTCTCTCAGATTTAAGCTTTTCTAACTAACTTGGTGTGTACTCAGGGGTTTCCCCTGCATTCTACGGGAGTGTCTCGGTAATTTAGCCAAGGTTAAAAGTTTAACACACGAAATCAAAAAAAATTTCAACAAAATAAACCTAAAGTCGCTAAGGAAACAATTAAATTGAACACACGCCTACAAAATCTAAGAGACAATCCACACACAAACAGTATGTTTCCACACCAAAAACACTAGTTGGTGATGAAATCCAACGTCATAGAATTCTAATGTGGAAAACTTGGTGGTTGGAACAGTTACCCCGAAAACCTGATTAATGAGACAATCCAGTGCAAGTCCCTCCACTTATGCCATCTCGAAGTGAAGAGTACCCTCCAGAAAGTCAAATTGAGTCTAGTCGATGTTTGTTCTAGGTACAGTGGGACCTTCCCTCCACTGTCACCTTACGAAAACATCTTGAAGATTATGGTCACTAAGGTCACCAACGGGAACAAATGTACATGGGGGAACAGTCTACGATTTGATATACATGCAAGGGCAGAGTATCAAGCTCAATCCCCTTGAAGGCTCCTTGATATGGTAAATCCAAGGTTTTCCAACAAGTGACCCCAGGTTCCTCGACAATGGTCTATCTGAGGTTTACAGTTTGTATTACATGCACATCTTCTATCTTTCACGATGAGATAGTTACGATTACGTCACTGGTTCCGACATGATCTCGTGCCTGACTCTTTTAAGAAGAGCTTCCCAGAGCACAAATGCTACAATTGGATTTTCCTACCGCAAGATGCTACTTGTTTGTTTAAACTGTCTTGGAATGTTAATTACAACCTGTTCCAAAACACTAGCCTAAGCTATGTTGGTGGAATGAGCCCTATAAAATGTAAAATATCTAGATGAATTTTATTAACGCGTTATTTTTAATTTGGATGTTGCTTAAGACAAAAGGTATGGAGTTGAAACTTCAATGGTGTTTGTGACCTGACTCAAAAATACGCTAAATGCATATAAATAAGAAGTGAAACTCTTTTCTTTTCAATGAATCTTATTTAAGGGAAAGATTGAGAGATTTAACAATTTTCAAAGCACCAATTCTTTCGTTCATAAAAAAATCTTTGAAAAGAAGATGTTTTCGTAACGAACTCAATTTGAAAAAATGATAAACTACTCTTTGAAATGAAATTCCTTGAACAATCAGATCAGAAACTACAAATCAATAAACAAAACGTTTCCAAAATAAAACAATATCTAAAAAATCTAAAAACATAAAATTCAAAATCAAAGAAAAATCTAATTTTGAAATCTAGCTAGAATGTTTAAGGATGTTTTCTCCTAGTTTGTGATCAGATTAAGAAAAAATTCTACTTATCTCAGTAGAAATGTAAACATCAAAAAATTCTTTGGTGTGATAATCAAGCTTTAGTAAGCTAAAATCTTTTCCAAAATTTCAAATGAAAAATTGATCAATTTTCATAAAAGTAAGGTTTGCAATGATCTTAATGGCACAGAAAGGCAATATCATCATACTAGTAAGCTGAGGTAGATGAAGGTATCTTGTATGGAGCAACAATAAAGTAGGGAAAACTTCTTACTCATAAGATGCAAATAGGATGATAAAATCACAAAAACGAAAAAGTTGCTAAAAATAAATTCACACATAAGATTTGACAGCTAAGATAGACTGGGGCAAACACAAAGAATCAGGTGATCTTGATCTAAAAAAGAGAATCTTATTTTTTTCTAAAATTTTCCAAGGGTCCACAGTTTCTAACGGAAAACAGAGCGGTACCACACTATTTTGAACTAAAACCTATAGAGGTTGCCGCACTGTTTTCTACTGAAAAGCAGCGGAGGAAAGGAAAAATACATAAAAATAAATAATCAACTTTTCGTTTTTAGGGATTCTTAAAAGTTATCTACCCAACCCAATGTCAGATAAGTCAAAATCAGAAAACTCTAACATTCAAACTAAAAATAAATAAAGAAAACTAAGTTCTTTTCCCTAGTGGAGTCACCATTTTGTTATGCAGATTAATCCCTCTTGCGGACAATAGCTAGAAACAAACATCGATTTGGAAACCCTTTTCTCTAGACTAATTGAACTTAAGAATTATTATAAGAAAGTAAAGAGGAAATGCCCCTACCTTGAAATCCAGCGTTCGATGCAATATTTTATCCAGTCGCTCCAAAGAGGCTTCTTCAATAAGTAGAACTTGCAATCAAAGACAAGACAAGAGAATCAAAGCATCTGCAACATTTAATAATCAAGAAAAGCTAATCCAACGTAGTGATCAAGGAGTCTAAGTATTGATGTTATTCAATAAGCATAAGAAAAACTCAATGAGAAAAAGAGATCCATATGTATTATCTTGAATAAAAAGAGTAATCTTACAACTTGATGCGTTGATGTCGTACATATTTCTCCTGGGGTCCTGAACAATTCTTCCTCCTTCAGTTTGACAAGCCTTCCTCTTTGAATACCAGCATATATTTATGGACACAAGGGTGTAATCATTCTCATGCCAACAACAATTTACTAGTGTAGAAAGTATGCACTCTTGGGAATTCTCTTCAGCAATACATTTACCATTTACAAGCTACAATCTACCAGCTACCCTTCAACCTGAAACTTGAGCTCAATTTATAGGGAAATGAAGGTAGTTTCAGTTCCATGAAGAGGGGGATGGATTCCTCTCATGAAGGGATTTGAGCTCCATGGACCAAGGGATAAACTCCATGAGTGGAGGGATAAAGCTCGAACTGATCGCGCCTCTAGAAGCTTCCAGTTGGGAGAATATTTGACCAGCTAAGCTTCTAGAATTTACTTTTTATTTTATTTTAATTTTTACGGGGGTCTGCAGGTAATAGTAGAAAAATGTGTGGGGGTCGCCGCAATTTATATACCAAACATCCGCGAACCCACAGGAAAAGGCTAGAAAAATTGCGAAGGTAGACTTTTAAGGGTTTTACAGAGCTTTTTTCCAATTCCAAGACTTGATGTAAGAACATTAGGGTTTTTGAATTCTAAGGGAACATGATATAGGTGGTTATAGACCCATATGGAAAGTCAAATGTCATGGTGACAAAATAATGTGTAACAAGTTTTTATATGTTTGGATAATGTTGCAGAGATTGTTTAATGAAGAATTTGTGGTGACACTAATTTGTTGTTGAGTTGAATTTTTGTGATGCAATGGCAAGAATCCATGACAACAAAGGAAAGAATACATGAAAACAAAGGCAAGAATCCATGACAGCAAAGGAAAAACTCCATGACAACAAAAGAAGGCAAGACTGAATGTTTCATACATATGCTTGCATTATTTTCATATGTTGTGTGTATATTGTTTATAATGGAGAATGCTTGCATGTGTTGTGGTGGTATAATGTTGTTTTTAGCACTATGTTGATATTGATGCACCTAATCATTATATATGGTTGAAATAATATGTGGTGGAGCACTTATTTATTTTATAATATTCAAATTATGAAGAGTTTGGAAATGAATGAGTGAAAAGAAAAGAGTCAAGTTTATTCACTTCACATGCTTATGTGGAATACAAAAAACCAGAAAGTTATCTTTATAAAAGATGTTTTTGAAAGAAATAGGTGGTTAGAGAGTGGGAGAAGGTGTGAGAGATGATTAAGGTGTTATGCATTAGTTATCTGGAACATATGAAGCTTATGGGGAGCATATTTTAAGGGAATAAATGAATATGGAGATATGCATAATTTATGACCAGGTAAACCAGTACAATGTTGTTTCTTGTTTGTATCAAGGGATTGTAGTCTCCTTTCAAGTTGTGGCTTGATATATATCCAGTTGGAGTTGGTTCAGGTAGGAGCATCCTGTGGGTTGTAGCCTATAGAAAACATATCGGAGTTGGAGCTTCCTTGCATGTTGCAGCTTGCAGAAAAGTGAGGAAGCAACCTCTTGTAGGTTGGAGCCCATAGAAAATTAGATGTAAAGGAGTATGAGTTTTCCTTGGCATAACAACAATAATAAAATCATGGTTTTATTCCTTTATGGGTTTCCACATATATCTGGTGTCAATATGTGTTGTTATTATGTGTTGATGTGATTTTTTGGTTTGCTTATTACTTTTTGTTCACGTATTCAATCTGGTGGTCATTATTTGTTAAGTTTCTCATACAATGTTTCAATTAATTATATTAATGAGAAGAGTTTTAATTTCCATGAATTACTAAGCGGATTCACCCCCCTCCCCTCAGTTTAGTCAAGTTTTCATTAGTTAGTATCATAGTGGGTTCCTTTGGTGTAAGCCTAATAGTTTGAAGGAAATCTGGTTCAGCCATGGACTATCAAAGTGTACTTGTGCTTAGTGAATCAAACTTTCATGAATGGAGAGATAAGTTTAAAACATAACTAAAAGCTTATGGAATTGGTGTATGGAAGATTGTATGTGACGGTTACTGAAAAGACTCTCCCTTTATGCAAGAACAACAGTGGAATGCTAAGGCGAAATGTGTTATGTATAAAAATATTCATAATAAATATCTTGATACAATAATAGACTTAAATTATGCAAAAGAAATTTGGGATAGATTGAAACTCATGCATGAAGGAGACACTAGTATTTTCACTGTCAAAAAGGAGAAGAAAAAAAACATAAATAAAAAGTCTTGTCAAAAGGAACATGTTCAAACACATGAGACTTGTTTTGCACCCGATTCTCATGAAGAAAAGACAGATGAACATCAAGCTAAGCTTGACTTATCACTGGCTAGCATAGAAATATTGAAGAATGAAAACAAAGATCTGAAGAAACTAGTGCAGATATGTGATTGGAGAGAGCATGACTACAAGGAGGAAATTGCCAACTTGAAGACACAAATTGAAGAAGCAAGGAGAATAAAAGAGGCGATGAGCAGTGAATTAAAGGAGAGAGACCTACAGTGTGAAATATTAAATGAGATAGGTTCAGCTAGAAGTAAGTTAGAAGAAAAGAATATTTGGTGTAAGCAACTAGAAGAGGAGGTTGCCTCCATGAAGTCAGAAAAGGAAGACATTAAATATGATAATGAAGCTTTCCTAAAAGGACCTGTAAGAGAAGGGGCAAGCACCATGATTAATAAAGAAGAAAACAAAAACAAGCAACACTATCAAAAACCAACGAATGATATGAATAAAGGGTTCACTGCAAGAATATCATTCTCTCTTGAAAATGAGTTGAACAAATTCGAAATATCTCAAAGGAGATTTTTTTCTCCCTTGAAGAATGTCAATTTATTTTCTTGCCATAAACTTGAACATGTAACAGTAGATTGTAAGAGAAATAAAATAAAGAATAATTAGCAGAAGATACAACAAACAAGAAGGTATTATTCAACAAGCAGACAAAGGAGAACATCAACAACGATGTACATAAACTCTTTCTATGGGTATTGTTATATGTGTCATGAATTTGGACATAAAGCATTTGAATGCAAATTTTACACAAGGAAAAGCATGAACTCAAGAAGGAGCACACCATTTCTTGCATTTCTTGGCAACACAAAATGTTATGTATGTAGAAATCTTGGCCATAAATAAAAATAATGCAAATCGCTATATATCCTAAAAAAGTCTAGGCAGATGATGAAATCCAATCAAAGTATAATGAACTTTGAATAAGAAAGAAATGTAGAAAGTCACAAGGAAACCCAATAAAGTGTGGAGGAGGAAGAAAAAGGAGGATACCACTACTGCAATGACATAATGAATTCATCATCACAGGGGGAGTTTCTCATGAAATTAATAAATAATCTAGTTAATGAAAATGCTTCAACAATAACATTTGAGGGGGAGAATAGTCTCAAAATGACCTGAAAGAAAAAATAGAAAAAAAAAAGTTGAACATTGAAAATTCAAATTCTATGACGAATATGTGTGAAGAAATAATATTTATATATGCACCTTGATACATACCACATAATTCATTTGTCATTGCAGTAAAGACATTGAGCTTATATGTAAGCATTAATCAAAGGCTACTAGTAAGTGTTTCTAATGAAGCACAAATATATTTGTGAGATACTAATAATGCATCTAGAAAGAAAGAAATTACAAGGAAAATAGTCTTGTTGTGGATGTGGATGCCATCATTTTGGAATTTATGATGAACCTCTTCCGGTTGAGAAAAAAAAGAAGGATAAGAGTCGAATTTCTAAGCAATGATATAGTGAGAAAATCGGCCTAGACACTTAAGAAAAATGGAATATACACTCCATCGCTTGTTAATATTATGAATAGTGTAGATAATTTGGGTTATAATTTTTTGAAAGATTTTTTTTTATTGAGCGGATAGACATGGTATACATGTATCCAAAATAAATCAATAAATTCCTTGGAATTCAATGTGTTCTTCCAGAAGAGTGCTTGCAGAAACATAAAAAGGATTACAATTGGGCCTACAATATTGAAAACTCTTCAAAGTAGTGGCAGATAAATAAATAAATAATTTTTTTTCCATGAATTCAGAGCTGAGGGAAAAACTATGATGGTACAGTTATCAATATATCAACAAACTTGGCATGCGATAGACTATGAGCGCCGATGAGGCCAATTTCACTACATATAAGGCTTATGAAGACCACTAATTAGAGGTGAATACATGTACATAGGTTCTCCTCTCGAGTTTCAATTTTCATCAGACATTTTTCTCTTGTTTACTAGGGAATCATATGTAGCAAGCAATAGAAATTTACAAATAGGAAAGACTTTTAGTTACCCTTATTCTTCAAGCCCAATCTCCCAATAGATACTATAAAAATAGAATATTCTAAACTTCAATCAGTAAATATTGTCACTCTTTTAAGAGATGATACAGACTCACAAGTTTTTAAGATTGATTATATATCCTCTATCACATCATAGTTTCAGAATGTTGGTATTATATTAGCACAATGGAGGATCAAATCAAGAAGCACTTTGTTGCATCACCGACCATGTTAAAATTGTATTGGTAATGTAATTTGTTGTAGTTCATGGACAAAGGATTTTTATGCCATATGTATGTTACAGACTTAGTGCCTTTCAATAGAAATGACAAGAATGATAGTGATAACAGAGGCCATATGGAAGAGTGACAGAAGGCTTAGGTGAATTGATAAAATCCCAGGTGTATGCAATCTCTGAGAAAATCTATCGTTGGAATTTCCCCAAGGGAGATTTGTATTTGTAGACAGTTGTTGAAGCCCTTCAGGGCTAGTGATGAATGAATTAAGAAGTCGTATTTCAAGCTCGGTTTTTCACCATGACTCACGGAAATCAAAGAGATCATGATAGAGCGAGGGGTGTTTCCCAAAATGCTAAGGAAGGAAGGAAGACCTTGTTATTATTTTCGTTGCCACAAAGAAACTGATTACTTTTTAATGTTATCTTAAGGCCTCTTACGCAAATTGATGCACAAATGAAATAAGAAACATTTTGGTTATAGAACTGAGTGTCCACACTGTGCCTATAGAGATGTGTGAAAAGTTGAATATACTTAAAGAAAAATGGCCATGTACAATTGAGGAATTTTTTAGCTTAAAATCATATTGAATAGGCAACAATTCTTAGCACTTGCAATAGGTGGAAATTTATGTTGTTGGCATCAATATGGGTGTAAGAGGAGTGATGAAGAGCGAAATTATTGCAACATATAAATGGAGAAATCACACAAATATCACGTTGTGCTTGTCTGCATCCCCAAAACTTAGTTCTTGGAGTAAATTATATATTGATTACATTTTTTGGAAGTGGTTTTTAAGCCTTTGCATGTTTGAATAAGATACAAAGTTGTGTGCTCCTGTGAGTTCTATATCAATGTCTAGATAATAAATGATGGAAGCTTGCATGTGGTCAAAATAGATGATGTACGAAATCTATGAGCACAATTACAAGGAGAATTACGATGAGGGTGTGGAATAACAGGAATAAACCTATCATCCTTTATTCATTTTAGATGTTGTGAGTACCTTCGTGGTATTTCTCTACAGAAAAGTGGTCCAGTCATATTTATGCAAGGTTTTCACCAAATGTGAAGCAACAGGGTGAATCCTGGCATAATGATTGTAGTATGTCTCAAGTCACTATTCACAATGTGGTTAACATACAATTGTAGGCAACACGAGATTCCTAAAAACTTGACAAATATGAAAATGGAGGATTCCCTTGCAGCTCTTTTGAATGTGGAGGCAGAAAAATGAGACAAGAAGCAGAATTTTTATGGAGCATCTATGAAAGTTTGCAACGAAATATGTTGCGAAATTCTGCTGCGAAAATTTTGTAGTGAAATCTTGCTACAAAATATGTTGAGAAAGATGCAGTGAAATTTGTTGCGCAACTAGAGATTAAATAATAAGCAGCCTTCTTAACACCTTTAAATATTTTTTTCCTATTACATGCAGGGTTATAGAGTTACATGTTGATCCTCAATTACTTTCCTCACATATTCAATGTTTCGTATACTTAATGATCTATGTGTTCATATCCTCTCACAACAATGTGAAATGCACTTATTACTTGGCGAGTATTATTTAGAGCTTATTTTTTATCTATATAGCATTGAAATATCTTACAAATTGTTCTCCCAACAATATTCTTGCAATGCATTCTACAGTGCATTCATTCAATGAGTTCTTGCAATATTTTACAGAGTGTTCTCACAACAATGTTCTGCAGTACTCTTGCAATGTTAAAAAATTTTGAACTATATTTGGAGTAGTGTTTATATGACATTTGGAGTAACATTCATTTTGGAGTAGTATTCAATCTAGAGAAACTCTAATTTTCCATCGAGAGTGGCATTCATTCAATGACAGTGTTATCATTGTTTTTGCAGCACAAAACATTGCAAGTTGTATTGGAGACAACTACATTGAGGACCATATTTTTCAGTTCCTTAATAACAAATATCAAATAACTATGGATTGGAGGGCTATGAGACATATGTAGCCCCCTTTCCATTGATGTCAAAGGGGGAGGTAAGCAGAGGTTTTTGAATTTGATTCTCAAGAAACATTGTTGCCATCAATTCCAAAGGGGGATATTGTTGGAATTGTTTTCATTGATGGAAAAGGAGCAACACCAAGGTAGGGAGAAACATCAAGCATGCATGGCTATGATCAAGGCAAAGAAGCAGAAAAAGACATATGTTGTTATAATTTCAAAGTAGCAAGTTATGCTTGGTATGCTTGATGACATTACAACAAGGAACATCAAGCAAAGGAGTAGTTTGCTCAAGGAGCACTAAGCAAAGGAGAAGCACAAGAGAAGCAAGAAAGGGAGCAGCACAATACCAACAAAGGAATAGGAGTGAAACAAGACCATAAATGCAAGGGGAAGCAGCAAGGAATGCAGGAGAGTTGTAGGTATGCAGTAACAACAAAGAAATGGAGCAACAACATATGATATGTTGGCATGTTGATGGCTTGATTGTTGTGTTGATGGCTTTGCCATAAGTCATGATGATTTGATTTAAGCAAAATCATAAAGGATTTGTGGTATGCTTTGATAATGTTGCAGAGATTTTTTTAATGAAGAATTTGTGGTGACACTGATTTGTTGTTGAGTTGAATTGTTGCGATGCAAAGGCAAGACTCCATTAAAACAAAGCAAAGACTACATGAAAACAAAGGAAAGACTCCATGACAGCAAAGGAAAACTCCATGAAAACAAAACAAGAAAATATTGAATGTTGCATACATATGCTTGCATTGTTTTCATATGTTGTATGCATATTGTTTACATTGGAGAATGCTTACATGTGTTGTGGTGGTATAAAGTTGTTTTTGGCACTATGTTGATATTGATGCACCTAATCATTATATCTGGCTGAAATAATATGCAGTGGAGCACTTATTTATTTTATAATATTCAAAATATGAGGAGTTTGGAAATGAATAAGTGAAAGGAAAAGAGTCAAGCCTATTCACTTCACATTATTATGTGGAATACAAACAACCATAAAATCATCTTTATAAAAGATGTTGTTTTTGAAATAAATGGGTGGTTAGAGATTGGTAGAAGGTGTGAGAGGTGATCGAGGTGTTATGAATTAGTTACCTAGAACATATGAAGCTTATGGGGAGCAGATTTGAAGGGAAGAAGAGGCAAAAATGAAGATGGAGATATGCATAATTTATGACTAGGTAAACCAACACATTGTTGTTTCTTGTTTGTATCATGAGAGTGTAGTCTCCTTTCAAGTTGTGGCTCGATAAATATCCAATTGGAGTTGGGTGAGGTAGGATCCTCCTGTGGGTTGTAGCCTACAGAAAACATATGGGATTTCGAGCTTTCTTGCATGTTGTAGCTTGCAGAAAATTGAGGTAGCAGCATCCTGTAGATTGGAGCCTACATAAAATTAGATGTAATAAGGAGTACGAGCATTCCTTTGCATCACAACAATAATTAAATCATGGTTTTATCCCTTTATGGGTTTCCACATATATCTTGTGTCAATATGTATTGTTATTATGTGTTGATATGATGTTTTAGTTTTCTTATTACTTGTCGTTCACATGTTCAATCTGTTGGTCATTATTTGTTAAGTTTCCCATACAATGTTTGAGTTAATGATATTAATGAGAAGATTTTTAATTTCCATGAATATACTAAACCGATTCATTGCCTCCCCCCCTCTTCTCTCTCATTTTATTCAAGTTTTCATCATATATATATATATATATATTTTAATGGCCAAAGGTCTAATGACAGAATGGATAACCTCTAAACAAATTTTTTGTGGTTAAAATCCTCAATTGCAACGAAAACGCACTTAATGAAGAGTTGATGGCCAAGGGCCATATTATAGAATTAAGATTTTATACCAACATAATGAATAAGGTTTGTATATGCAACATAATATTCAAAATATCTAGGATATGTAAATATACATTATAGGAAAATTAATTTATAACAATGTTGAATGTACAAGAGATATGAGATATTGATATGATTACAAATGAGGTCCATGCTTATATACTAGGCAAGGTTCCCCTTCACAAATAACATTGTCTTTTCAGACATGTATCCTCCGTATATACTTGAAGAAGCATGTTGCTCTACAACTATTTACACGGGTGATCCCTCCAGGAGCTTGACAGTAATGGTAGAAACCCTAGCTTTCTAGAATGGAGGAAACCCTAGCGATTTCACTAGTGGTCGTATCGGTGCAGTAGGGTGGACACAATTGGTGCTTGCATGGGGGGCGGGTGTCTGGTTGACGAGTGGGCCAGGTTTTGTTGGGTTGGGGGAATGCATACCACTTGGAAGCTTGATCACCAACTACATCGGGCTTCGACATTCTGGCACATGGGCAATTTCTTTAAGGTCTTGTTAATCGCTGGTCGTTAGCTCTCGTTTTTTCCACAGAGGAAGTCTGTGATCCCTGTTACTTCGGAGAGGGTTTTTTTTGTGCTATAATTTTCTCTGGGATCTCCCAGACTTTTAGTTGTCGCCTCTGGGTCCGGAGGCACATGCACTTTGCGTTGGGTGGCGGTCAGTCTCATTTTCACTCCTACTCACTGTGGGGTTACTGTGTTTTCCTTACAGTTTCCTTTCTATTGTGTCTGTCGAAAGTGTTTAGCGTGTGAAGGTTTTTTGGGTTTTATATTTTATGCGTTTGGAAGCCCAAAATGGTGTTTATTTGTTCATAAGTTTCTCTCTTTTTCAAGGGAAGAGACTCAGTTTACTTCTTGTCAGTTTACTTAGTGACTGTTACTGAAAGGTTAGGGGTTGCCTAACGGTTCCAGGTTTTCTACAATATGGGTAAGGAGAAAGAGTTTGTTGACGTGGATTCGATTGCTGAGGATATACTGTCAGTATGGGGGTTAGAACTAACAAAACAAAACATGGAAAAGGTTTCCCTTCTCGCTCGATCACATAATGAGAGAGTTGGGGAGGAGAAGTTGAGGTTTCTCTTCCGGTCCCTTCCTACATTTTGACAGTGTGATGGCGACATCTAATTCTATTATGGTGGGCAGTGCCAGAGGGAAGTTTTTTCTACGGAATATACCTCGAAATGGACTAAGAGGAGTTGGGGTGATGCTCCTAACAGGGAAGTGGAGGTTATTACCTTGTCTAAAGGGTGGTTCATGGTGAACTTCAAGAAGCCAACTACTTTAGATTGGGTATTAGAGATACAATGAGGTTTTTTCATAGCCTCAATCATTTTTAAGAAATGGACTCTGTTATTTGATGCTAATAGAGAGACGGTGGATGAGATACCTGCGTGGGTTAGACTTCTAGCACTTCCTCCACATTTCTGGATGTTGGAAGTTTTTCAGGCAATTGGAAATAGCCTGGGGTATTTTTTGGATGCGGATATGTCCTTTATGAAAACTCGATCCAGAAACATTGCACGCATATTGTTTAAATTGGCTCGGAGAGAAGGATTGATTGTGAATATTATACTGAACACTGATAGTAATGCTTTAAAGTATTTGATTGATTATGAACATCTTCCCTTCTGGTGCCACAGATGTCCCAAGCTGGGACATCTGGCCCGATATTTCCCACTTGGCTTAAAAAAAATTAGGAGATAAAAAATGGGTACAGACCATGGCCCACGAATTAGACATGAATTCAATCATCAGGAGGAATTGGATGACAAGTTGGGAGGGGAGGCCATGGATGGTATCCCTCACACAGTTGAAGAGACACACAAGGAGGACCCAACCACTACAGGAAAAGAGGAAATGTTGGATGTGGTAATGGAGCCCAGCAAGGAGCAGATGGCATCCATCCCTACTGATCCAGTGTCATATTTTAAGGGTACTACCCCTTTCCCCTCCTCTCCTACTTTAAAATCTTTTTATATTTTATTAAATTGTATGAGGATGCTTGGTGCTTCCAGTCGGGATCCAATTTATTCACTCTGTGTTAGCAACCTTACTTTGGCTATGGGAAACATTATAACTACTATTCCTAAACTTTTTATTGAAACTATCACCTACAACCTGAGACCCAGAGATAAGAAGATGTTGTATAAGGAAATGTTTGGAGGTATAGGAAATTAAATTCCTATTGATAAAGTAAAAAGAATTAGGGGGAGAAAATTTGATCGATCCAAATCTCAATTAAAAGCTATAATTGATATTGTTGACGGTAGAAAAATTTCCCTCAAAGGGGCACTTAGAGCAGTGGCTTCCCCAGATCTAGTGACTAAATGATTATGTTATCATTTAAATGTAGGGGTTTGGCTAGTGCACCCAAAAAACTAGCTTTTAAAAATCTTATTTTACACTATAAATCAGATGTCTTGTTGCTGCAAGAGACTTTGGGAACTAGAGAACACATATCAAGCTTCCTCTCTTCTTTCCTTCCATGGTGGTCCTTTGTCACCTATGATGTTAGGGGGTGGTTTGGAGGTTTGAATATAGGTTTAAATAGTGGCACTATCAAACTTAATAATTGTTGGACCTCTGAGCTCCTAATTAGGGTGGAGGGTTTTTGCATGGAACTCGTCTCAAATTTCACTTTAGTTAATATTTATGGCCCCTGTTATGACACAGTGGGGTTTTGGAATACTCTCCTAGAAAAAGCTTACATGAAAGGTATGAATTTGATTGTGAGAGGTGACCTTAATTTCTCTCTGGGAAGATCATAGGCTTGGGGTCCGAATGCTAGAGCAGATCCCCTTGCAGATTTTTTTCTCAAAAAACAAAGGGAAGGAAACCTGATTGATTCAAATCTGATCAAATAATTTCGTACTTGGAGAAAAAATCAAGTGGGGGAGGCACAAATTGAAAAAAGGTTGGACCACTTTCTCTTGAGTGATGATTTTTCCAATAATGTTGCTAGCTTTTGCCAATGGGTTGGCATGGGAGGTGAATTGGACCACTCCCCGATTTTGTTGGAGTTGGTTGGTCCGAATAAGAATCCAACCTCACCTTTTAAGTTTAATGTGGGATGGTTGAAAGAGGGGGACTACCACCAATTGGTGATTGACACTTGGATACCTTTTTGTGTAAATGAGGGTGGTTCCTATGCTCAGGCTCTAGTTTAATAACTTGAAGAATATTAAGAAGGCTAATATAACATGGGCTAAAGAGAAGGAGAAGAAAGATTCTAAAGCCCTTGAGGATATTTCAGACTCTCTGGAACAGGTGTATGGCAATGGGGATGAGGGCTTTCTGGACAAAGCTTAAAGAGGTAGGATCAAAGATCTAGAACTCATTAGACAAAAAATATTGAGTGACAAGGAAAAAAAATTGAGATTAAAAAGCAGAGCCATTTGGATTTCTACTGGTGAGGGAGGTAAGGTGAAATATTTCAAAGATATTTCATATTTGGGGAAATCATATTTTAAGAATATTTATGATGAACAGGGAGGGGTCTCTATTGGGGAAATCATCCAGGTTGCCCAACTTTTCCCTCGTTATGCTGACGAGGAGGAAAATATCCATCTCGTCTCCGGCGGAGAAAAAAGAAGTTGAGTTAATTTTAAAGGCTATGCAAAAATATAAAAGCCCTGGTTTGAATGGTTGGACGGTGGAATTTTTTCAACATTTATTCGATTTGATGAGGGAATTCATCACGAATGTGGTAGAAGAATCTAGGAAACTTGGTCACATCCATGATGCCCTTAAGTCAAATTTCTTGGCTCTCATTCCAAAGAAGGACTCTCCTATCTCTTTCGATGACTTTAGACCTATATCCCTATGTAATTGTATCTACAAAGTCCTTGTCCTGAATATGGATCCCCGTTGGGATTCGAAACGTCAACCATTGTTCTATAATATTGTGGATAATCCAGAAAGCGTTTCAACATCTACAAAGTCATTACAAAAACTATTTCTAATAGGTTAAAGCCCATATTATCTAAATCTATATCTAAAGAAAATTTTGGTTTCCTGGATGACAGAAAAATTCATGAAGCCATTGGTGTGGCTCAAGAGACTCTTCACAGTATTAAATTATATCACAAAAAATGTATGATTGTGAAGATTGACCTCTGAAAGGCTTATGATCATATCAACTGTCTCTACTTAAGGCTTCTTTTTACTCATCTGGGCTTCCACATTGATTTCATCAACTGGATCTTGAGCTGTATTACTAATGTGTCTTTTGTTGTTCTTATTAGTGGGGCAGCCTCTCATTTCTTCTTCAACAAAAGAGGGTTGAGACAAGGTTGTCCCCTCTCCTCACTGTTGTTTCTCTTGGCCGCTGAGATTTTAAGTCAATTGCTTCATCAAGATAGGAGATTCGGGGATTTTGGGGGTGTTGAAGTGGCCACAAATATTTTTATATCACACCTCCTTTTCGTGGACGACATCCTCTTGTTTTATAATGGGATTAGATCGGAGATCAAGAACCTTAAAATCATTTTGGACCTTTTTATGAAGGCTATAGCCATGACTATCAACAATCAGAAGTCGTCACTCACTCATGAGGGCATTTTGGAGGCTGATCTGGCTTGGACTATCAACCTTCGCCCTTTCAACCAGTCCTCCTTTGGTATTGCATCAAGTATCTGGGGTACTTCCTCAAACCAGACTCCTATCAAAAATAAGACTGGTATTGGCTGGTTTCAAAGATATAAAAGAGGATAAATGTTTGGAGTCACAAGTGGCTCTCCAGGGCAGGGATAATGGTTCTTATTAAATCATTTTTGATGGTTATTCCAGTGTACTGGATTGCTCTAGCATGGGTCCCCATAGGTATTATTAACAAAATCATAAGTATCTGCAGCAAATTATTATGGTCAGGGAAGGAGAATAAGAAGATACTCCCTTGGTTATCTTGGGAGAAAATTTCCAAACCAAAGGAGTGGGGTGGTTGGGGTATCAAACATCTCAAACATTTTGCTACATCTCTGGCTGCAAAATCTGGTTGGTGCATCATAACAACAAATAACCTCTGGACATCAGTGGTGAAAATAAAATATATCGACCGCATCCTAGTTGATGAATGGATTAGGCTCCCGGAAAAATACACTTGCAAAGTATCCATGATCTGGAAGAAAACTTTGTCGTCGCTCGGTCTGGTGGAAAAAGGCTTGGCATGGCGAATGGAAATGGTGAGCGATGCTGCATTGGCTTGGACCCTTGGGTGGGTTGAAATAACAGGTACATTCTATCGGAAGGCTTAATGGAATCCCTTCATCATAGAGAGATAAAATATCTGAATTATATCAGTGATCCAGAGGGTACCACTATTTGGGCTCAGGCTTGGAAAAATGCAGAGGACTTTGGTCTTGATGACCAATGGGGGCAAGAATGGTAGGGTTATATTTTGGAACTAGAGCGCTCTGGATTTTGTCTTAAAGAATCTCAAGATTCTATTTTTTGGGTTCACTCAAAATATGGAGTTTATTCCCCTAAAGAAATCTATGCTCAAATTATGAAAACAAATGAAAGGGGGAATATTGAGTGGTGGTCCAAGGCGTTGTGGAAAGAGGAGGGCCCAACAAAAAATAAAATCTTCTTTTGGTGCATCTTTGGGTGGAAGGTCCCCACCTGATACGTTCTCCAAAAGAGGTTTATGTATGGTCCTGGATGGTGTTGCCTATGCAAAGAGACCTAAGAAACTATTGACCATCTATTCCTTTCTTGTACCTTCTCTAAGAAGGTATGGGATTTCACTATGGCTCTCTGCAACAATGATGGTAGCTGGAGATGTGACAATTTTTGTGAGGCATGGAAATATTTGTGGGAAAATTGTAAAGATCAGGTTTACAAATGTATCCCTCTCATTATCTCTTGGGGTATATGGCTTGCCAAAAATAAAGGTGTTTTTATGGATACTTTTACGTCTCCTGCTCTTGTGGCGTCAGAGTGCGCTACTATCTTATCTTTCTTGCCCCCTCCTGGCATCTCAAATAATCCTAGGAGGGTTAGGATTGAGGTTATTTATTATGAAATTCCCTGGGCCTATTTTGATGGGGCTTCAGATCATGGTTCCTGTGGTGCTAGTATGATTATTCACAAAAATCACAACTCTCCCCTCGCTGCTTTCGTAGGTCTTGGTGATGGCACAAACAACTTTGCTGAACTAAAAACACTAAAACTTCTTATTTGCTGGCTTATTCATCTGGGCATTGAATCGATCCAAATCTTTGGGGATTCTCTGAATGTCATAAACTAGTTTAACAACTCTCAGAGATGTCAAAACTTTTTTTTACTTCCTATTCTTGAAGAAATATAGGATCTAAAAACACATTTTATATTGATTTATGTATGCATTAGAGGAAATTTCAGCCTAAAAGTGGCCTCCTAAGAAAAAATAATAAAATAATAGTAAAAATAATAAAATAAGAGTTATGAATTTTGGAGGGAAAAGAGGAAAATTATTTTTTTAATAGTATTTTCGGCTTATCTCCTTATAGGTTTACTCAAATTTCACGTTTAGACACTCATTAGATGTGGAATTAAGTTTCACATCCAACGAGTACTCATTATGCATACTTTTGAGAAGACCCACATTGATGAAATTTTCAGATACATTAAAAAATTTGTTGAAAGAGGAAAATTATTTTTTTAATAGTATTTTCGGCTTATCTCCTTATAGGTTTACTCAAATTTCACGTTTAGACACTCATTAGATGTGGAATTAAGTTTCACATCCAACGAGTACTCATTATGCATACTTTTGAGAAGACCCACATTGATGAAATTTTCAGATACATTAAAAAATTTGTTGAAACATGTTTTTTTAATGTATCTGCAATTTTTATCAAGGTGCGTCTTCTCAAAAGTATGCATAATGGGTACTCGTTGGATGTGGAATTTAATTTTGCATCCAATGATTGTCTACACTTGAAATTTGAGTAAACCTATAAGGAGATAAGTAAAAAATATAATTTTAAAAAAAGTAGTTTTTCTTCTTTTCCCTCCAAAATATTTACATGTACCTCTTTTTAAATTTAAAGAATTTTGATTGGTTTAAATATTATGACATGGAAATTACATGAAAATTCCATGGGCACTTTTAGGCTGAAATTTCCTCTAATGCCATATCTACATGGAATGCAACGGGGATGCTGACCAATTGTCTAAAAACGGTCTTTGACAAGATCCGGGTGCGTGGAAAATAGAGGAGAGAAATAGTATGGCGGTCTGTTTGTCAGACACTAGACCATACTAATTGTTGTTCTGTTTTCCTTCATTTGCATGCTGATATTTAATTTTCCTCCAGCCATGTTATATCTCATGGATGTTTTTTTGTACAAAGCTTATATATTTTGAGCTGGATGTATATTCTACTCTAAAAACCATATTTTTCTATGGTTATATTTTGGGACATATACTACTTTTTTTTGGACAATGTTCGGGCTATTTTCTCTTTTGAGAGGCTTGTGTATATATTCTCATGTGGATTTTTTTGTAGGGTGTTTCTCCAAATATGGAGGCCCTTCTAGTTTATTTTTTGATCTCAGTTGATGCTCTAGCTCCCACTAACATGATGTTTACACTTTACCTGGTCATGGGTAGTGGTTCATGGGCAATTGTTTTTATTGGGCTCCATTTGATTTTGGACGCATCTCTTGTTTTGGCCCTACTATGTGGGTGATGACTACACATGGAATGTTGTGGCATTTGCGATGTAACTTTTTTTGATTACTTATAAAAAGTTCGATTTATTTTATTTTATTTTTTATTTTTTCTTTTGTGGAAAAAAAATGTCTCCTCCGTATATTAATTATTATATTCATAACATTTTTCTTTGTTGTTCTAATAAATGGATTAACCTCTGATTTATTCTATCCATTCAAAGGACTAAAGAAATGTTACCTAATGCCACCTTTTATCTTTCCATTGGTGGTTTGTGATGCCCCCTTTTATTTTCTAAATTTTTTTAATTAAAGACTTACAATTCTAAGGTGCCGGCATTGATTTTATGAATTGAAACTTTATTACTATATGTAATGTTTTATTTTATTAATAAAATATGATAGAATTGAAGGGGGCGACAACCAAAAATTATGATGCCTTAAAAGGAAAATACATACCTTGAATTAATAATTCCTTAATGTGATGGTTGGGAACATGAATGGTCAAGGTGTGTTCATAAAAATGAAAGAGAAAATAAATTGAGGAGATTTTTCCTTTTTCCTTTTTTTATGAGAATTACTCCATTATTCTTCTCATACACCCTTTTCTTCCCTCTCTATGTCAAAAATTTGGATCGGAATGAGAATTGGTGACAACTTATGTAACAAGAATTGAATGTGTTATAGTGTTTTTTCCTTGGACTAGATGGCTTTGAGGACTAGAAGTTATCTTGATTGTGTGTGGCACATAGAGAAATGAAGAAGGGAGGGATGAGGGATTGAAGAGACTGGGGAAAGACTTCCTTATGTTATGTATATGGACATCATCATTTGTGAATTTATATGGGTTTATTCAAGGAATCAAAAGGTTGAATAATGATATTCTTTCATCTATGTGGAAGAGAGCTCCCTTCACTTTTTGTGTTAATTCTGGTCTTAAAACTATGTGCTAAATCCCTAAATTTAGTTTTTTCCTCAAGGCATCAAGATCCAGCTCATGGGTGGTCAGCTAAGAGAAATATTGCAGCATAGTTGAGGGTATGGTTGGGTGGAGAGTGGCTCACCCTTATTTAGTTCCAGATTGTAAAAGGTTTGACTTAAAATAAGTATCTCTTATGCATGATTATTTAATCACTCTTTTTAGAGAATCTATGTGTACGTGCATTTACCCTTCAGTAAAATTATCATGGCTATAGTTGTTATATTATTTCGTTATAACATTTTACATGTATTAAATTTTGTAACAACACTAGTTGAGGAAGATATGCATCCTAAATTCTTCTTTAAAGAGGTCATTTTGGAATTTCTACTACAAATTTTATTTTCAGAGGTTCCAGAAGCTTAAACCTAGACCATTGTGAGGGAAAATCCTGCTAACCCTATGATTCAATTTTCAAACCTTTGTTTGTGACATCTTAGGAGATATGATCACATGAATTTGGGCTTCCATTATGAACCTAAAATAATGCATCAAACAAGTCATGTTGGATTTTTCACTATAAATTTTCTTCTAGGAGGTTCCAAAAAATAAAAATTGGACCTGAGTGATGGGAAATATCATGATCATCTTGTTCAAATTTTAGATCTTAAGTCACAATATTTTAGGAGGTGTGATCATAGGAAGTAAAGCTTCTTGGATGCTCCTTAAATCACACATCAAATAGGTCATGTTGGAATTTCCACTATAACTTTTTATTTGGGAGTTTCAAGAGGCTCAAACTTAGACCATAGTGAGGGGAACTCCCATTGATCACATGGTTCATTTTTTAGAACTTGAACTCTATAGGGGAACTCCCATTGATCACATGGTTCATTTTTTAGAACTTGAACTCTATAATTTATAAAATATTCCCTAAGGAATTTGTTGTATCAATTTGTATGAAAAGTGTTTGAAGAAATGCCTAAATGGTATCATTCATTGCATACAAATTGTTTGATGAAATGGCCCAATGAAAATGTTATTTTGGGGATGGGGATAGTATTAATGTATGTTAGAATTGTTGTATGATAGTATTTTTATTGTTGATCTATGCCAATTTTCATGCAAATCATTTGAATAAATGTGTTAGAGGTGTTTTATTACAATTTTCATACAAACTATTTGATAAAATACCTCAAAGACAAAAATAAAAAGTTTCATGATTGAGTGGTATGATTTAGTTAGTATGTTATAAGTGGAGTCATAAAAAATTTTATTATTTTATTTCATATAAATTTTTAAAAAAAATGTCTACACAGAAAATATTGCTTAGTTGGTTGTATACAAAATATTTGAACACAGGTTTACGTGTAAAGTGTCTGGAAAAATGCATGACAAATGAAAATCATGTTTTTGAAAGTGTGGTTAGGATAAATTTAGTAGGGGTATGTGACAAAGTGGTATCAAAGCTAAGATTCAGAATTAAACCTGAATGGGCTCAAGAAAAGATGAAATGATATATTTATGCATGCATGTGTATTTATATGCGTTTTATTTTGTTCTATATATGAATATATTGATGTTGTTTGTAGACTAACCTGAGTGTGATGTAGAAATATAAAATTACAAGTTGGTATAGACCTAGAATAGATGTTTAGTGGAATGAGAATATTTGACATGATTTTGTTTTAAAATAACAATAGTTGTGTGATATTTTTAGCAATATAGAAGACTTTCCAACAATAAAAGAGAAATATGTCTAGTAGAAAAGCATAGCTAAACAATGAAATGATCTCCTAGGAGGAAAATGGGGGAGAAGATGAAGCATATCCCAAACTCCTTGAAACACTTAAGATCTTGAAGGAATACCTTCGGAGCTGCAAGATAAATAATAAAATATTGATTAAAGAACAAAATACATAGGCATAATTGAATGCAATGTTTTTGTAGATCTTGTATGAAATTCAAAAGCGGTAGTAGTAGGGACCAAATGTTGGAAATGATGGAAAAGACCCATATCAGATAATGGATATCACTTTAAAAAATCAGAAGCATGAGTTTACCATCATTAATACAACTAAGAGCACATCTAAGAAAAGACATCAAATTAGGAATGTGGTTACTTCTAGTGAAGACTCCTCCTTTGATTCCTCTAGTGATGGGACATATAGCTCAGATGGGATGACTAACAACAACTCACATAAGGAAAAGAAGAAGAAACACTCTAAAATTGCATTGCATGAAGAATTCAAGAAGGAAAAACCACCCACCTTCATGGTGAAATAAAAAAATGTGAGGAAGTTGAAGGGTAGTTGTTAAGATTGAAGAAATACTTCCATGTGCATGATTATTCAGCAAACTCAAGGGCCAAAGTAGCAATATTTAATATGCATGGAAAGGAATCTGTATGGTGGGAAGATCTTAAGGATGAGAAAGGAGTTGGAGAAAAAGACATCTCTTGGAAGCAGTTCAAAAAGTACTTCAGAAAGAGATACTTATCAGAAAGGTACTTTGATGATAAGGTCAAATAATTTCATAATTTAAAACTTGCACAATTCAATGTAAAAGACTATTTGAGAAAATTTTTGGAGCTATTGCACTATGTTACTTATATCAAGGATGAGAAAGTGACGATTCAAAGATTCATCTATGCAATTCCTCTATCTTACCAAGACTAATAGAGCTTAATGATCCAAATACTATGAATGACACCATAATAAAGGATACATGTTTTTATGAATGGTCAAAGCATAAGAAATCATGGCTAGTTCAACTAGCTACATGCACAAAGATGAAGGTAACTAAAATTATGGAAGCACGCCCAATTGTTATGAATGGGTATAAAACCCAAGTAATTTTGAATATATTTCCTTTAGGATATTATGATGTTTTAATTGTTATGTATTAATTGGAAGCATATGTAGTTAAATTAGATATTAGAAGGGGTGGATAAGAATGGGCAGCCAGTAACTCTCAAAGGCATAGCCAAACTTGTCACTATAAGAGAAGTATAAACAACGTAAACGAAGAAATGTTACAGGAAAGGGTGTCAATTGTATGCATACATGTGTTGGAATTAACAGGTAATACAAAATTAAAGGTTGGATACTTCGAAATATTATAAGATTTTCAAGATATATTTATAGAAGAAATACTAGGACTACCACCCAAAAGAGACAGATTTCTCTATAGATATTATTCCAGGAGCAGTACTAGTGTATAAAGTTCCATACAGGATGAGAACTCCTGAGTTGATATTTTTGAAGCTTCAAAAAAAGGAAATGTTGGACAAAGGATATATCAGACCCAATTCATCTCCTTGGGGAGCACCAGGCTTGTTTGTGAAAAATAAAGATGGCCCTCTTAGATTGTGTAAATTGACTACATGCAACTTAAGAAAATGACTATTAAGAATTAGTACCCTCTACCCATGATTGATGACTTGTTTGATCAGTTGAGAGGAGCTACATTATTTTCCAACATAGATTTAAGGTATGAATATCACAAATTTAAAATAAAATATGAAGATATTCATAGGACAACATTCTCAATTAGATTCAGGCATTATGAATTTGTCACAGTGCCTTTTAGGTTGACTAATGCACCAACTACATTCATGTGTTTGATGAACACCTTTCTTAGTAAGTATTTGGACATGTTTTTTTGGTTTTCATTGATGGAATTCACATTTATTTAAAGATAAAAGAAGAGCATGATGAACATCTACGGATTGCGTTGCAAGAGATGAGGGAGCACCAGCTATATACCAAGTTTAGAAATTGTGATTTATATCAAAAATAAATCCATTACTTGGGACACATAATGTTAGAGCAAGGAGTTGGTGTGGATACTAATAAGCTAAAGGACATTAGAGAGTGGCTTGCTCCAAGAAATGTTACTGAAGTAAGGTCATTTATGGGACTTGAAGGTTACTACAGAAGATTCACCAGGTGATTCTCCCAAATTATTCATCCAGTTACTTCACTACAACGAAAGGGAATAAACTTTATTTAGTCCAAAGAATGTGAAGAAAAAAATCAGGAACTAAAATTTTTGCTTACTAATGCATATGTTCCAAGAATTTTGGATCTAAGTAAAGAGTTCTTAGAATGCACTGATGCTTGCAAGGAAGGAATCAGTGGGGTTCTCATGCAAGATGGATATGTGATATGTTATGAGTCCTAGAAGTTGAATGAACATGAGAGGAATTATGTGACTCGTGACTTAGATTTGGAAACTATTGTTAATGCACTTAAAATGTGATGACATTATCTACTTAGGAGTAGATTTATTTTGATGCTAGATAATAGTTGGTTTTTAATGCATCGTATTAATAAATCAATAAATAATAATAATAACAACAAAATAAATGAAATAATAAACAATAAAAAATGAAAACATTAATACATATAAAAATAAAATAATATATAATAAAGAAAAGATAATATTAGTAAATAAATAAAATAATAAGTAATAAAGAGAAGATAATAATAGTAAATAAATAAAATAATGAATAATAAAGTGAAGCTTTGAATATATAAATAAAAATAAAATATAAAAATAGTAAGAATAAGTTAACAAAAACAAAAAAGGAATAAAATCAGCAAGGATCAAATTAAGAAAAACGTTGAGTTGAGAAAAACTTAAGACAAAATAGAAGTTGGAATGATGACACATGGATTATGTACATGAAGATTGCTTTTCCATAAAATGGAGATGAAATACATGTATTCTTTCTAGAGGAGAATTCTAGGAGAGGAGGATTTACTGGTTGTAGTAGTTGATTGAGAGTTTGGGAGTGGCCAACTATAAAAATATTAGTGCAGTTGAGCCTATGTTTGGGTGGAGAGTCGTCCCCAAAACAATGTTGTAGTTAGTGGGATCCAAATAGTACCACAACTCCAAAATCTCTAGTAAGATATATCTTCCCTTTACAAGTAAGTCCTCTCTTCTCATGTTTTCATAAATTATATGCTAATTAATTGAATATTTTTGTGTTAATTATTAATAGCATTGATTGATGTAAATAATTTATATATTTTGGTTCCGGTTCGTTACATATGGTATGAGAGCCAGGTTCAAACCTTTAGGGCCTATGGGAATTTTAATGAATAAACCATAAAAAAATATTGGATTAATATCTAAATTTTATATCATTTATTTTGGTGGGTTCTTAGAACTTCTTAGATAAAATGTAATTATTTTTTCTATTTCAATTTTTGGGCTGCGAAAACTTTATTAATGTCCATCCATTTTTACACATTCTTACTCTTCTCATCAAAATTTTGATGATTGTTTTGTTCTAATCCATCTCTAAGTTTAATCAATAGATAGCATATTATTGTTGTTTTATAATTTTTTCTTTATAACAGAGAAATGTGCTTATTTTTATGGAAATTGCTTCCTCCAAAGTAGGAATCCTATCAAGGTGTGCTCCTTATCCAAGGTCTCTTTGGCACAATTTTAGAGCAATTGGGGAACTACACAATTTGTTTCCTTTTGTATATACTAAGCATCAAATAATTACACACGATAATTATATTGTAAAAATTGAGTATATTATTAGTTATTTTCGTATAAAATATGTTAAGAGTTGCAAGAGGATTGAAAGTCTTCTTTATAATCTAGAACTTTGGTAAAAAACTACTAGAGGGTTTATAATCCAAAACTTTGATAACTAGCTACCAAAGGATTTATAATCTAGAACTTCAATTTCTCTATATTCTTCAATGTAATGTAATGATTTATTGCCTCGTGCATGTAATCATGCTAAGTATCATAGATTGCATGTTTAGTTATTATTTATAACATAACTATAGCATACTCTAGTTAATATAATGATATATTATATTTGGTATATGAAATAATATTTTTTCAAGTAACAATTGGTTTCACTCCCAGTACAGATATTGCAAATAGTCTATATCTGTAAGTAGATATATTGTAGTTATTATTTAACTTGTCAATAGATGTGTTACATGACATTTAGATATTTAGTATTTGTTATGACTTTAAGTATGATGGTACACGTGATACTTTTTGTTATCTGATTGAGTGAATTGTTGTTATATTATTACTTGTCATGTAAATATGCAAATTTATAGAATACATGGACAAATGAATCCAATTTATTTGAAATCAACCTATTAGATATTATTGATTAACCAATTGAACCACTACCTTAAATAATGAATATACTAAGAGAAGTCCTCTATATCCTATATATTTTATTAATGGAAAAATGCATAGTAAGTCCTCTATCTGACCATTGAGTTACTAAGTCCAAATCACAAATTTTCTTTAAGGAAGAAATTTTAATTTCTTTACTTGTCCGCTTCTCGTTGTTGTGAGTTCCATCTATTTATAGTGACTTCTCTATCTATCCAATTTACATTTTATTATTAGAATTTTTCAAAGGTAGAAGGTAGAGATATGTCCATAGACCCTTCATATTAGTGATCGAAACCTTATTCAAATAATAATTTTATATATTTCCACTTTCTCATTGGTTTTGTTATTCCCAGTTTTTCCTTCCTATTTCCACTATGTCATTGATTCTTCCATTCTTTTGTTATTCAATACAATGATGTGTTATTGACAAGGACAAATATGCATTTTTTGAAATTGCGAACGACCTTAATAATGAGTAAAAATGGAAAGAATGAGACTTTGGGTGGGTTGTATGTGCTTTGGGATTTTTATGTGAGGGAAATAAAAACTGAACTCATTGAGGATATGATTAAATGATTCATGAGCATGAGCATGACAATGAAAATAATTAAGATCACTCCATATATATGATTGATAAAAAAATGAATTATGACTCTTATTTTGATCATTAGAAAAGTTGAGTCATTCATAACTTGGTAATTCTCTTTCCATCCTTCTTGAAATACCCAAATCACTCTTTAATTCTCTAGGTAGTTGGACTTCAATTTCAATAGAAAACTCACTTGTTCGATTTTTTTTATTTTTTCTTAATTTTAATTTATTTATTTATTTTTTTCGGATGGTTGGTTGTTTGTCTATGTACTGGGTTGGGCATGGTAAAATGAGTCCCTCCCTCCTTTTCCCCATTATAATTTTTCTTCTTCTTACCTATTTATTTCCACCCCCATCCTCGTTAATGCCCAAGGTTTTCCATCTCATGAATATTGTGCTCCCTACACTATAGCCAATTTGACCATTCAATATCCTCTCAAAACATGTGGCTTTATACATGATTAGGTCGAAGACAATCAACTATATCTAGACTTGGGAGGAAACTTCATTGTGAAATTGGAGATACCACTAATTTTTCTACTCTAATCAAATCCTTCAAATGGCTTATGTTATCTTAGGTGAACCTTTTGTCATAGTTGATTGGATGAATTAAAACACCCCATTCTTGAATATTTATTGGGAATATATAGCAAGAACAGCTATTAATTATTCACAACTTCCATACCTACTCAACGATTTCTCATGTAACAATAGCAACTCGTTGTTTTATTGTAGAGTAAAAAAAATAGTAAAAGTGGTTGATGCTTGCTTTACCTAGAGAATGGATTGCACAATTCACTTCTTATTCTCAGTATTATAATTATCGTAGAGCCACTGGAGGAATATGTTATGTGTATGGTTATGATGTTCCTTACAATGATGATGAGTATTGTGATGTTCACTACTGGAATTTTTTTTGGGGTTGTTGTTGCTAGATAGAATGGTATCTTTGGATGCAATGTTGGAATTTAGAAACTTGTAAATGCCCACAAATTATAACAGTAAAAAGGTATTTTGCAACAAAAATAAAGCATAATGAGGGCATGATTATTAGTATAGGTGAGCCAAATTGTGGTGTTGTCATTTCAAACCCCACGAGTAAAGCTTCCCCTAGTGTGGCTCATGTTTGAGCATTGATCCTACCATGAGCGTACAGGATCATAACGTAACACCATATGGAAGACAATGGGTGGTACATGGGAAATCCCCACGTGTCAAAGAAAAAGCCCTAAACATGTAGACATGGCCTTCTAGTTCCACGCAAAGGAAATTGGTGAGGTCATGCCTCTGTGATCTCAATGCATGGTTAGAATTAGGCTCTAGGACTAGATTTAGGCATTGAAAATATCACCCAGAACAATGGATGGTTTGTCTTTAAACAAACAAAGGAATTGTTTTTTATTTCCCCCATTTGTTATGCAGGTCTAACGGTAATTTTTTGTATATCATAGTTCTCCAAGCCTTATAGACAGACTTCAATCAATCATATTTAGAAAGTGGCATGCAAGGTAAACACAAGCGGGCTAAGTTGTTAGGGAGTCTTAGAATTATTGTGAATTCCTTGGGAACTGCACCAATAAGCATCCTTTGATTGAAATGCATGTGGGCTTCTTGAGCTCAATACTATTATGCTCTTATAAACATCATGGTTTAATAAATCATGCTTCTAACAATGGAAATATAGAGCCCAATGGAATGGAAATTGCAGATTGAGAAAAGATCTAGGCGGTAGTATGTTTCTTGAGAAATGGTCGGTCTGCTAACAAGAAATCGAGAGAGGAATTTTCAATTTCCTTCTCGTTTTATATTATATTCTTTGGCATTTCACTGATATTTCTTTGACAACAAGATTCCTCTAATCAAAAGACCTCTAGTTCCTGTGTCAAATTCCCAGTTCTATGGAGTCTCAACATAAATATGGAATATGTCAGAGGGTCTAAATGAAACATCTTAAAGGATTAAAACCAAGGTTTAGCAAGCAGTCAAAATCAGATGTGTCCAATTATATGGGAATTTTATTGTGGAAGTACATAAATTAAGCATCAATGCACTAAGCTAATAATTAGAGTATTTGGAATTTGGTTAAAACCTAGTGAAGTTAGCCATGTGGACTAATTGAACTTTATAAGAAGAAACCATGCTAAGTATTGAAATATGAGTTTTAACAAAATGGATATTGTTGGCTTTCTCCAAGGACATCACATATTAAAGAGTGGGAGAAATTTTGAGGTCTAAAATGGGCCTCGAAACAAAATATGTACCACCAAAATCAACTTTATAAGAACCAATAGGATTCAAGATGATGATGTCAACCATGGGGGATGATTCACCATTTTTGGAGTAAAAAAGTAAAAATATTATATATATATATATATATATATATATATATATATATATATATATATATATATATATATATATATATATATATATATATATATTCAACTTGTATTTTCAACTTATCTCCATATGGTTTTACTCAAATTTCACGTTGGAGCACTCATTGGATGTGAAATTTAATTCCTCGTCCAAGGAGTACCCATGTTGCATAATTTCTATGGACCCTGCTACCCAAAAAATGTTAAATACATGAAAAGTGTGATTCCAATCACGTTTTTTCATGTATTTCTTAATTTTCATGTAGCAGGGTTCATTGAAAGTATGGGTACTCATTGGATGAGGAATTAAATTATGCATCCAAAGAGTGATCCCACTCGAAATTGGAGTAAAACCATAGGGAGAGAAGTTTACAATAAGAGTTGAAAAAATTGTTTTATTTTTTTCCCTCTAAATTTTGATGATGCAATCTAATCTTATTTTATTATTTCCACTATTATTTTATAATATTACTTAGGTGGCCCATTTAGACTTCAAAATTTATCTAATGATGAGACATACGAGTTGAAAACTAATATATTTTTGGATATTAAAAGTGTATCAACAAGGATTTTAATAAATGCAAGAAAGTTGTTGTTGTAGCGGCTACAACCACCCTCCAAAATGTTTCCATTAATTAGATTTTGGACCCTAACCTTCTTTCCACAAGAGCTTACCTTGCACTACCATCAGGTATTCATGTTTTTACTGATGTTTATCTTTTAGTTATGCTTGTGTTCACTTGCTCTTCACTTAGAAAATCCTTTCTAAGTCACAATCTAACCTCTTGTTTAAGCCTTTTGCAACATTTATGGGCTTACCTCTAGAAAATGCGCAATTCATGGAGACAGACTTAACCTTGATGTTCATAATTGTGAATTCATGACTTGAAGTGATCCTTGAGCTTGGAAACTACACAGTCATGATAGGTAGCCCAACACTAAGCCTAGAAACGGCACAATCACAAACTAAACTCAGAAACTGAGCAGTGCACTGGGCCAGGAGTTGTAAATTCCCCGGAACTGCGCAATCCTTCCTGGTGATGTGCATGGCAAGTTTTCCTAGAAAAATAAGAAAAGTTGAGAAAATAAAAAAAGCATCCCCAAAATATAGGGATCTATTTTTAGTAACCTGAAGGAAGTGCACCTGTTATTTTTGGAAACTGTCACCATGCATCGCTTTTCCCTTGATTTGTGACATGCGTGTCGTAAGCCCTAATTTCTAAAATCTATTTAATCGGTGCCCCTAGATATCATTCCCACACTCGATATTTGAGCTCTAAAATTCTTGAGGAGATCAAGAAACCTCGGTACGATTATCGTCGCTTTTCCAGGTGAGTTTTGTATTTATCTCCTTTAGTCACTTTTTTTGTCGCTTTTTGTGGTTTGGCTTGCATGAGTGTTTTTTTTCTTATTTCTTTGCATGCATGTTGGCATTTTAAATTATTTAGCCTGTAGAATTATTTTTCAAGTAATTGTTCCCTTTTACAAGTTTCACATCAGTTTCATCATTTTTCACCGATGGTTGTCGTTGCAGTGGATCTCCTCACTGATCTCGTTCACTTCTCATTTGTTCAATTTCTACACTTGATTTATCTTGTTTCAATCACATTTAGTCATATATGCACTCAAGCCTTCACTATCTCTCATATCTGCTCATTTTTCACACTTCCCTTGGGCAGATTTTCGTTTCCCTTGGCTAGAGTTCACTTTTCCCAATTGGGCATTGCGCAATCTTGAGGCCCAAGCCTAGAGCTTGGCCTATGGAACTGCACACTGTGCGTTCCCAAGCCTTAACTTGCATCCTTGACCACTGAGACTATGTAATGCACAATCTCTCCCAGCTCACTGCCTAGGATGAACTGAACATTGTGCAATCTCAGTCCTCAAGCTTCAACCCTGATTGCTGGTACTGTGCAATGCATAGTTCCCTCAGCCAATCAGACCCTCTTCCTAGTGAAAATTGCATGGTCCCTCATGTTAGATTCTAGGCTTACTACTTGAACTTGCCTTGAAGGTGATTTTTCTTAAAACTGATGTTTGCTTGCCATAAGTATATTTTATGTCCCACGGGTACATCAGTTGTTGAGAAAATCTTAGGCAATCACTATCACAATGGAACCTAAGAGAATTTCCTCAAAAGAAAGTATTGAAAGAAGTATTGGGGAAGTAGTTAAGCAAGTTCTGGTTAACTTGCCAGTATATGAGGGCACTCAGTTGCTTATAGAAAAGGGATCCAAAATCACATGGAAGTAGTTCTGGAAGAGATAACAGTCAGATACAGGATAAGGGAAAGAGGAAGATTGTTCACAATGCAGAGGACGAAAAAAGCTAGAAGATGCAAGCAGATACTATCATTTAGCAAGCAACTTTGGAAATAGAATCAAAGATGAGGTAGAGGAAGCAAAGTGCAACGTGGAGAACAAATAGTTGGTACGAAACCTATAGGCTTTCGACAAGAGATTGAATAGCTTTACACACCAGCACAGAGTGCAGCTTCCACATAGTTCTACCTAGAAGAAATGAGAGCAATGATACTTGTTGAAGTATCCACACTTGGAGACATTATGCGGGACTTATATGAGAGCTCATGACCGTGCATAAGGCAGTTATCTGATTGCACAACTTGAAACTTCACTGTAGAGATTTTGCCACTATCCTTAATAATGTGCAAGTTTCAATCACTTATGTGCATGATTGGACAATTTGGTACAAGGAAGCGCCACTCACATTGGTAAATATGATGAAGCTACGGGAAGATCTAGAGAAATCAACGGTTCGGATACTGACACTACAAGGAAAAGACCCTCTAGCGGAAGTTTTTAAGGAACCCTATAGCCCAGATATGCATTTGTAGGGGAGGTCTCTAGAGGAGGTTGGCGACTGGAGGTTTTTGCGGATGTTTTTTGTTTGGTGCATTTATCATCATAAACCGCACCGGTGCGTTTAACTCACAATGCACCTGTGCGTACTAAAAATTGGCACACCGAGACACCGTGCTCTTCGTACAAACCCGCCCGGTGCATCTCATTACTATAGCGCACTGATGCGCTTGCATAAATAGGCTCAGTGTGTCTCAAAAACCCACGCACCGAAACAGGGTTAAATAAAAAAAAATTACCGAACGGAAAAATTGCATTTTCACTTCTTTAGTTCTCCAGACCTCTCAAGAACTGGTGTGAATTTATCTTGTGTCAGGCGCCCTGCCATCGGTGCTCCCATTTCACACACTGTTGTCATCCATTGACCACCTTGTAGAGTTTGAATTTTGGAAAACAGTGGGCAAATTTTGTTTCTCCAATTCCTCAGCAAATATGCCTCCTCAACGCACAAATGTACATGTATTTTACTTATTTCTCAATAACTAAACATTTTAGTAGATTATAATTGTAAAAAACCTTAAAATTTACCAATTTCAAAAAAAAAAAATTATGTGCAATGCACTCGAGCCGTTCGGCTCGCACCATTCGCGGTGTTGCTTGTAAATTTACAGGCTGCACTGCGAACAAGGCTAACAGAAACAGCACCGGGGTCCGGTGCAGTATCGAAAATGCCCACCATGATTTTAAAAAAACTCACATGGTGGATGAACGCACCATTGAATATGCATCAGTGTCGGGAGGGTGGTGTGTTGACCAAACTATGCGCCCCAGGGCAGATATTTAGGTCAGTGTACCGCCCTCCCGAACTGGTACATAGTCAACTGTGTGGTCATTTAAACGACTACACCATTGACCATGAATTATTGTTGGGTAGTGCGTTGACCAAAATATCTGCCCTGGGGCGGATAGTTTTGTCAACGCACAACATAGAAAGTACAATTTATGTTTTACAGTGTGCGAACAATTTCCATGCGCATCGAGAGTGGTGTGCGATAAAAAAATACGCACCGGTACCGATGCGTGACTATTTTTTTGGGCGCACTGAATGTTTTTTTTTCCAAAAATTTATATATATATATATATATGTCTCATTTAATAAAAAAAATGTATTTAATATGTCAATCATTCAACGATTTCAACGGAGAGAACAAAGGGAACAACAAGAACATATGGAGGACCAGTATAATGTGATTCACCTATGGGAGGCACAAGAGAGGGAGAGACTTATGTACCCTCACCATATTACGACAGCCACCTAGTTTCTCCTAAGGGAGGTAGGCCTCCTCAATTTCTATGAGGAGGCTACATCCCTGAAGGGCCATAGTGGGTTATTGGGACAGCTCATCTTTAGTTGGAATGCCCGTCGACAGGCTTTTCGGGTTGGTCCTGACCAGTGATACGCGCCCACTGAGGAGGAAATATATTTTATTACTGGCCTATCTAGGAGAGGGCGGGATTTTCCCCAGTTCCCAGATGTCCCTGTTGGCTATGCAACAGGGAGTCAGTTGGCATACTCTCAGAGATACATCAGGGACAATATAGTTTCTCCTCCAGATGTTCAAGTGCCCGGTGGTCAGTTACGTATTTCTTCTTTTGGTGTAGAGGTACTTCTCATTAATGTTGATGGCCATTTCACACTATACCAGCGACAGGCAACAAAATAGTTGCCCGCTTTTATTTTATGTTGATTCTTTATTCCAGGCGCTGTGACTTGTGAGATTGTATGCGATTTTTTTACGGCAGTTTTGTACAACATTAGATAGATGTCATTCTCAGGAACGTGGGAGCTTGACCTTCCATTTTACTTCAGAGTTATTTTGTTTATTTTTTTAGAGGTTTCCAGATACGAGGCCTAATTTTTTTCGGCAACCTCGTAGGCTGATGCTACATGTACGGATGTAGATGTGGGGCCAGATGATGCCCAAGAGGGGCCAGTCTGACTTTCCCGCCAGGATTTCTCTTGATGCACTAGAGTTTCTATCCAGTGTTGATGATCACTCCTTCGTTCGAGTGCCATATTTGTATGTCGGTTTGGATTGGTGAGGGTGTAACAACATCCTATTCACACAAGATGAGCCACCGAGCATGACAGGTAATATTAGTGTTTTCTTTAAATTAATATAGTTTTATTTTATTGTCTTAATTAATTAATTAGAATTATCAAATTTATTCTAACACGTTCTTTAACTTGTTTTATTAAATTGTTTAATTAAAATGTCTAATTAATTGTTTTGTAATATATATTTTGTAGATATTGGGACATTTGTTGGGAATGAGATTCTACCCTCTCTGAATGGTCTAGGTGTAGATGTGGATGATGAGGAGATGTCAGAGGCGGAGGATCAAGGTGAAATACCTAATCCTGATCGGGTGCAGATGCCCGTGGGGTTGAGGCGTAGGCCGGACACCAGATTTAGATGGAGTTGGGCGACCAACTCTATCAACTTCTAGTTGATGAGGGAGTCCACCTAGTTATGATCAGATATATTCAAGTTGATCGTAGGCTCACACAGCTTTGGAGTGGCTTACCCCGCGATGTGTTGACCCTCGTGCGTCATATTGTTGGAGCTTCCAGAGTACTGACGTGAGCTAGGAGGGGTAGGTATCGTGGATATGCACGATAGAGCAGCGCCTCATCTGATGATCATGATCATGAGGGTAGTGATCATCATTATAGTACTCCACCTCCTCCTCTTTCACCTCAGCGGGCATCGTATTAGTAGTCTGCACCATCTCAGTAGACACCTAGTCCTAAGCAAGCACCTGATCCTAAGCAAGTGGGTCCATCTGAGGAGGCAGGTCCATCATCACAGGCCGCACCATCCACGTCTGAGAAATTTTCTCCATCGACAAGTCATCATCAGCAGGCAGTTCCTAAGCACACTACACCATCAACTGAGCATGCCTCAACTAGTACTAGTATTGATGTACCACTATATATATATCTGTGTGTGTGTGGTCCATGTATTTTATGTTTATGTTGATGTACTTAATTTACATGTTGGTGTTCATCATGATGTGTATATTGTTAGGTCATGTTAGATATGTTCATTTAATATGCTTGCAGATAGATGTATATGTGATAGTAGTTATTTGACATGAGATGTATATTTTATGTTTGTGTTGTGATGATGTTATACAATGCTTTTGTTTTGTTAGATGATCATGATCACGATGATTAGATTATGTTAGAAAATTTGAATGTGTATTTTAGTCGAATATGATGTTTGTACGATGGTTATCAAGATCGTGATGTTTATTTTTAATACTAAATCATGATATTTATTAAATATTATGTCGTGATTGTAATTGAAATTTTAATTTTAATTGTATGTAAAATTGTATTTGTAATTGAAATTTTAATTTGTAATTGTAATTTTAATTGTAATTGTAATTTTAATTGTAATTGTAATTTTAATTTGTAATTGTGATTGTGATTTTAATTTTAATTGTAATTGTAATTGTAATTGTAATTTTACTTGTAATTGTAAATTTAATTTGTAATTGTAATTTTAACTGTAATTGTAATTGTAATTGTAATTTGTAATTGTAATTGTAATTGTATTTGTATGTATTGTTATCATTCAATTTTATTAAAATTTGTAAATTTGTAAAATTGTAAAATTGTAAATTAATTGTCCATTTTGAACCATAATTACTACCGTAAGTAAAATGTATACCGTAAATATTTTTAAATTACCATAATTGTAAATTTGTATGAATATAAATAATTGTAAAATAATAAATCTAGATTAATAATATGAATTTGTGTAACATAATAAAGTTTAGAAAATAATGCAAATAAATTCATGTTTAGAATTATCATTATTTTATTATGATCTTACATACCAAAAATAACAGTATATATTTTGAATATATCATTCACACACATTTAAAGCAATCAAGTAGTATTATTATTATAGGAATTGACATTATAAAAAAAAAAAAAGAGAAATTTATACAGTATGCCATTGTTTTCGAGATCAACATAATTTCAAATTATCAAGTGAAATTATTTTAACATTAACACAATGTAAACCAATTAATTCAAAATACATATTATAATGTTTCAAAAAAGAGAGTCTTAGTTATAAGGTAATTAAGTCCTCTTCTTTCTAAAAACCCATCTTAAAAAATATAAATGATGAAATAACACATGTACCATATCATTCTCGATTCTCATGATCACCTTCATTATCTTCCAGCTCACTTGGCATGATAACACTATTGTTCTAAAAAATATTTTTTGATCTAAGGTCATGTCTCAATACGAACCACCAATCCCTATCCAACACATCTCGGTAAAAATCACATGGTTGCAGTGTTTGAGGAAAACATAGGGCTCCTTAGCTTCATCCCACATCTTTCTAGAGTTGATACATATCAGCCTACTATCGCGATCTTCCTTTACATTATTCCGATCAAAGGTGTCCCGCCACTTGCACCTAAAAATAACACATTGGAAAGAAGAGAAATCCACTTCAATGATCTATTGTATCTTTCCAACGTAACCTAACGTCCCTCGTACTAGGTTTTGATCACAGTGGCTAGCTCGACTAGATTGATCGAACTCGACTTCCACTCCACAGTCTTGTGTCATGCGTCCATCATCAGCATTTTGTGTATGAAAATGTTGTCCATATGCCCACATAGATGGGAACAAATTGACCTATAAAAAATTTAAAAAAATCATAGTGTCATGTGTCTTATAATAACCCAACTGTTAAAATATGAAGTATTGATGTAATTACATTTCAAAGGTGCATTATTAAGTTTAAAATGTACATATAGATTATTACTGAGTGGGTGCACCCAATCCCTACGTTTAGCACATCCTCTTCAGCACGCGGGTAACGACCGGTTGCATCGTATTTCTCTCTGACTTGGTCAACAACCCAACTATTGGGGCATATTTTTGGCATATTTTCTTTTAAATGATCGGGATAAGTCACACTTCTACCATTCAACCGTCTGAATTCTTTCCTGTCACTATCTTTGTTTGTACAATGCGACCCATGGTTGTGTCACTTCAGAATTTTAAAGAACGAATTTATTGATTGCTTCAATTTCTTCATTCATTGATGAAATCAAATCGACATATAGTACATATGAGATCAAAATATACATTATTTCAAAGTTCAACATGAATATTTACTTTGTGTAAATTTGAAAAATTATAAGTCACTCTTTATCAAGCGCCTTTTTCCATTCGTTTGGAGCAGCTCCCCTTCTCTTTTGTCTTCGTCCCTTTCATCGTCCCAAATCACCGCACCTAGATTGTTGTCGATATTCTTGATGTAATCAATGGCATAATAGAAAGACTCATATGATTTGTACCCCTCTGGCATAGACCCCTCGGGTTTTTCCCTTTTTCATTAAGGGAATTTTGAGGTCTAAAATGGGCCTCCTAAGGAAATTATAAAATAATAGTGGAAAAAATCAAATAAGATTTGATGACATCATCAAATTTTAGAGGGAAAAATGAAAAAACTACTTTTTGAACTCATATTTTCAACTTATCTCCCAAATTTTTTACTCAAATTTCGAGTGGGAGTACTCGTTGGATGCGAAATTTAATTCCTCATCCAAGGAGTACCCATGTTGCATACTTTTGATGGCTCCTACTACACGAAAAATGAGAAATACATAAAAAAATGTGATTGTAATCACGTTTTTTTTTTTTTTTTTTTAAATTTTATTTTATTTTATTTTATTTGATTTTATTTTATTTTTTTATTATTATTTTTTTTTTTTTTTTTATGTATTTCGGATTTTTCATGTAGAAGGGTTCATCGAAAGTATGCAACATGGGTACTCCTTGGATGAGGAATTAAATTTTGCATCCAACAAGTACTCACACTCGAAATTTGAGTAAAAATTTTGGGAGATAAGTTGAAAATACGAGTTGAAAAAGTAGTTTTATTATTTTATTATTTTTTAATATTTTTACCTTTTTATTTAAAAAATGGTAAATCATCCCCCATGGTTGACATCATCATCTTGAATCCTACTGGTTATAAATTTTATTTTTGTTGTACATTTTTCTTAGGAGGCCCGTTTTAGACCTCAAAATTCCCCTAATGCGAACAAAACCTTTCAATTTCTTCATGTACCTCTCTAAGAAGAACATCCAATGACACGAAACCACCCCAACTAATTCAACCTCATCTACTAGGTGGATTAGAAGATGAAATTGCAAGTCCAGGAAACTCGTCGGAAGTTCCTTCTCAAACATACAAACAATATCGACTATCTCTTGATGCCACCATGGAATTCTAGCCACATGAATCTCCTTTGACGTGATCCAACGAAAAAATGTAGATAATTTAGATATGGCATGTCCTAGGTTTTGGGGGAATTTATATTTCACACACCCAGGCACGAACAAAGGATAATGACACTGCAAATTTATAAACACATGCAATAATATACAAAATTAGTTATGTTTTATGATCCCTGCATGGCACGTTAAAGAATATTATGAAGATCAGAACAATTATAGCGAATTAAATAACTAATATGCAAAATAATATTGTTACGTATATAAACAAATGAATAAACATGTAATTTACTAGAGAAAACTCCTAATCCTGGATAACCATGTGTCATGTAAGCACATATGCCATACAACATAAAACTCCTCTCTGCTGCAATGGGTCTTGATACATCGTATACATTTATCCCATCCCATAATTCCTTTAATTCATCTACCAGTGGTTGTAAGTAGACATCCATATTCTTCACTTGTCTTCTACCAGGGATTATGAGAGCCAACATAGTATGTTTATTCTTCACGGAAAATCATGGGGGGATATTGTTATTGATCACTACTACAAGCCAAATATAATATTTTGTGTTCTGGAGGTAATATGGGTTGATGGCATCCATGGCTATACTGAATCGTAGACTTTGTACTTCATCCTTGAATTATTCGGGCCATGTATCCTCTATATGATTCATGGCTATTGAATCTATTGGGGTTCGCATAACTCCCAACTCACTTTTGTCTGAGGCATGTCATCCGTGAAACATAGTTAATTATTTGCAACAAAAGAGCCTTTGAATCCTTGGGATTACAGGCATGTGCCTCAATATATTAAAAGGAGGACCACGCGATTTACCCTTATTTTTTTATTTATCATACCTTTCATGCCCACATTTCAGACATATCTCTTTGTCTGCATATTTTCCTCTATATATAAGACAATCATTTGGACATGCATGATATGATATGTACTCAACACCCAACAATTTATTTTCATGTTCACAGCTACTAGGTAAGATACTATCACTTGGAAGAACCTTATCTTTGAATAACTTGTAGTTGGTCATCGACAATATTAAATGTACATTAATGCCGATATAATTATTAACGTTCATAAAATTGACCATTTATTATGTTAATTGTGTGATTATATTTCTCAAAATATAAGGGAGGACTTGATGGTAAATTACCTCAAAAATTCTGAGAAACATGCATTCGACAAGCCAAAATTTGCTTTCAAGGTGTACAGTAACATTGTTGTCCCCAACTGGGTAGATTTTGACTGACCGCTGGGTCCAAAGAGAGGGGTGGTGAAAGCAAATTTAAGGCTTTCGAAAAAGGTATCAATGATATGAGCATCATCCCCTAGATGATCATCCTTCTATAATGCATCTAACAACGTTGTCTCCATAGCAGTCATATCACTTAAGTAATCATCCATACCAACCACTATTTTATTTCCTCCATTACCAGCTTGTGAAGAACTACTATTATTGTATTCATTCCTAATTGGTGAATCTGGACGTAGTGGGAATTGAATAGGTGGTTTATTTCACCATTCTTGGTATCGTTCCTCTTCGATTTTTTCTCTTAATTCATCCTTCTCTTGATTTGACATTATTGTGGGGTGCAATGGAAGATGGTAGGTAGGTCGCTCATCATCACTATAATCCTAAAAATTTCAAAAAATATATTTGAACATGATTAGTACAAAATATATGATATCAATTAGTAAGCACGTCGACAATGCATCAGGGAAAATTTTAAGAACCCCCTTAAATTTATATATATAATAAATAGGCGAATCCCCATGATACATAGGAAAAATGGAAGGCAATTTTATTAATAATATAATATGTATATATAATTTTTTGGCGAATCTCTCACGAGATTATATTATCTTGTAAAAACATGGCGAATCACCAGTACAAATGGCGAATCACTACTACAAAATGGTGAATCGTTGTCTAGTGGAGTTCGGGTTGTTAGTTCCAATGAAGATATGGTAGTTGAACCAGGAGTAGAAGGAAGAGAACCACTGAGACCAAGCATGGCACATGGTGAATCATGAGGGAAGTAGTTCTCGTGCAGTTTGGAAAACACGTTTTTCTAGTTCTGCTAAGTGTAGTGTTGTTGCTCATGCTACTACTAGCACTGATATTGAGGTTGGAGAGGAGTTTCAACAAATTGGGATCTTTGCAAATCATTTTGTTTCAACAATCCTCCAACACAAAGGCACATGCCTCTGCTGATTTCTTCAATGAGCAGAACAAGTCGAACAAAAATTAAAACGCCAATAACTAATAAAAAGAGTCAATACGACAATCCCAACACACCTCCAAACCGACAGTTGTGCCTCACTGTCTGCTACGCGCATCCAAACCGACTCAGCTCATGGAAAAATTTGCTCGTGGGAATGGATCGGGGAATTCGAGGGGCTGGTATCATAAATTCATGAAGCTCAACTCATCCCTCCACAGTCCAATGCAACAATGTAGGTCGGCTCTCCTCCACACATATAATCACCAATAGGCACCAGTAGTTACACAACTATTACACAATCCAGGCCTCTCACAACAGTGGCCTCTCACAAGTTTGACCGGTGACAGTGATTGACTAAAAACTTTAAAAATAAAAGTTTGACCAGGCAAAGTAGTATTCAATTTTTTATCTTGTAATTAAACAATTCAACATCCAAATATATAAAAATACCATCAAACGAACATTATGCACTCCACTCATAAAACAGTTCAGTATAAGAGAAAGTGTAACTTCTCATTCCATTCATAACCCAACTCATGATAAGAGAAAGTGCAACTTCCCATAATGGTAAAACAAAAGGAGGAAATTTAATAATGATAAAACAATTCCAAAGTGTGGGGTATCCCACTTTTTATTCACACACCAAACAACCTATCAACAACTTACTTGCACTTGTCCTTGCCAGAAATCAGGAAATTTATTTTACATCAGAAATTAACGAAAAAAACTGCATATGGTAGAGAGCCTTAGTCACTGGCTAAAATTTTAATGTTGGTCATTATGGAAATTGACTTATTGCCAACTATCCAAACCTTGAAGTGAAAATTACATTACAGTATGTACAAAAATGGATATAGTTTGAACATGTAAACTCCCCAAGTTTTCTTGTGCCCCTCATTCATCGCTGTTGTTAAGTTGTAACATGGGAAACCCCCCCTTCCCTTACAGTTCACTGCTTAGGGTTGCACAGTTTCCATATCCAACCATCAATCCAGTCAGCTTCTTATTATTCAGACGTTGTTGGTAGACCGTTGGTTTTTCAAATCTATTACCAAATTATGAAATAAATCAAATAAATAATGAATTCATGATTATCTTTGGAAATTATCTATGTATGATTAATTTCATTGTGACATAATAGCTAAAGAAAAAATATAATTAGGTAAGCAACCCAATTTAAATCTTGAAGATACATAATCTTCAGTGATTTCAATAACTGAACAATAATTAATTGCTCTATACCTGTTAGGGAATGGTATGAGGTGTGGCAAACCAAGCACGTTTGAAGTCAAATGTAATCTTCAGAATTTTATAATATAATACAACTCTCGCTTACTTACAAAAGAAAAAAAAGCATATTATAATTTCACTATCAAATATCAAATATCAAAAGTATGAATTATTTCTTTCATACGCCCCCTTCATGGATTCTAAATCTTTGAGTTGTTTACATATTTAGTCATTTACACACATTTTTTTTCCAAGAAAAAACTGTGTTTTCTATTTCAAGTGTGAAAGCAAAATATGCATGGAAAAGTCTGCGCTTTCATACAAAACTACTAGTCTAAATACATTGAAACTTAACCATTGGATTTACCCCAAATACATACCACATCCATCTTCTGCAATTGGTATACACTATACATGACAACAAGAGTTACAAGTCAATTAGAGCACTTCCCATTGTTCTTCTAAGTCAATAGAGGATTTTATATCTCATTGGGAAGCTTGCTTCCCCCTTGAACTCCTTGAACAAGAGCAAACCTTTCTGTTGTGCCATAACTTTTTTTGATAGTCCATTAGCTGATTTGTTACATTCTCTATACAGATGTTGCAACGGACCAAAGAGTGAACCCTGTCTCTCTAATTCTGTGAAGCAAAGGAGACAACACTAAATTAGTGATTTGTCACTTCTCATTAAACCAATGCAATTTTCAACTTTGAAACTCCTGGTAGTTGCAAAGATCTGATTTGACACTTCTCAATAAACCAATGCCATTTTCAACTTTGAAACTCCCGGTACCTACAAATATTTGATATCATTTTCTAAACCAAACTAAGACTTAAAAAAAATCTACAAGGCAAATAGTTCTATCCTCTTATTTGAACGCTTGATCAGCTCCAAACTTTAAGGTAGAGTAACGGGTGAGATAAAAACAAAACAACACCATATCTGCATCTTCTGGAATACCTTGCTCCATCAAAAACCCTTGCTTCATTATGATTTATCTTAAAATCCTTTGGCTTTTTATCTCTACAACTTTCTTTATAGAAAATTCTAATTGTATGCCCTGCCAGATTCTCTATCTTATTCCAACCGTCCACTTATTCTGCCATATCCTCAAAATTCCACTTGTTCCAACCATCCATAACCCCCACATAATATAGCTAAGAAGAGCTCAAAATTGAGTGTGTGAAAACCATGTCTCAAGACCCTGAAGTAGGGATCCAGAATTAAATTGTCCTCAGAAATTTAAAGATTGGAGAACATATTTCCATATAGAAATAACATATGAACACGTAATAAAGAGGTGATCCACAAATTTACCTTAACATTTGCAGAAAATACAATGATTTGGTCCCTGCCAATAGCACTTTTGTCCATTGTCGCAGGTCAGAATTCTGTTTGATAGAGATAACGAGGAGAAGGTTCTAATTTAAGAAATCTTCCAGATGCTTACCTACCATCAATGTCTTTCTCGCAGAAAATCCATGTAGGATAAAGCCTCATAACCTAACTTTTATGTAAGGATACTTGTGGCCTTATTCCAAAAGCATGCTATTTCATCCCCTAAAATTTGTAAAGAAATAAAATTGTGACATAGTAATGAGCTGTAGGGAGTATATTCAACAAAAAATGCTCCTTGTAAGTTCAAATATTCTGCTACTAACCAATTTTTTTACCATCTTCCAGAAACACCTTGAATCCCAGCATTAGCCAACATTGACGCTTGATTTGATTTGATATCGACGCTTCTGCTTAGATAATAGGTTTGATCATAGTGGCTAAAGGGGGAGAAAGTTAAGAGTTGTCATTTACAAAAAATTTGTGCAGATTGTTGCTTTAAATCACTAGATAAAAATCGATTGAGATCTTCTTTACTGCCACATTATTTTGAATTCTAGATCATGTTGATTTTTGTTGTGTATCATGGCCACCTCCACCTGAAGACATTGTGAATTACTTTATTCTGAATTTCAGATTTATTTGAGCTTAAAGTCGATGCATTGACATGAACAGAACAGGCATACTGCTTGAGACCACTAAAGATTCAATGCAAGAAAGGCTATGCACACCCGAATGCTTCGACGAACTTAAGTTGGCTAGTGATCACGATGAATTAATTGCCGGGTAAAGAATGGTGGGGCATACCTCCTGGAGTCTCCTCCGCATTGATTTTTTGGCTGAGTGACTGAGATTTAATGGTGGTGCACTCTTCGAGAAACATTTCAAATCTCAAATATCGTGTGTCTTATATGGTTTGACCTACTATGGACGACATATTCACCTAGCTAGCTCAAGAAAAATGAGATCCTTCACACCAGATTGTATTTGTTCATCTCAGGTAATTGTTCATCCAGATCTTGCCCCATGAATGTTTCCCTGATAAAATGTGAGGGTTTAATAATGGAACCAATAGCTACCAAGATAGATTATCACCAATTCTGAGATTGAAAGGGACTTGAATAAAATGGGAATGTATTTTGATTAAATAGTTCCAAATATAAAGATTGCTTGGAGTTGAAAATCAATAGTAAATTTAACTATTTTCGCACTACAGAAACAAGTGAAGCCAGGAAATAGAGTTGGATAGCTAGAACCAAATCCAGAGCCAAAGGGCAGAGTTGAGGTCCATGTTCCAAAGATGCTGATAGAAGACACATTGATCGAAAGTTTGGTTTCCTGAAGCTTTGGTTTCCAAACATGCTCGGTTTGCCACACCTGATACGGTATTGGGATTACTATACCAATAGATTAGATCCTCTCCAAGGGATTACTATACCATATTTGTACGTTCTAGAACAGAGTCTATTTGGTATTTAGATCTCTCATCCTCACTTTAAGATATGCAATGGTAGATCCTGAGCTTCTGTATGTGATACCAGGTCCCACAATCATAGATGTGTTGATTGTCACCATATTCAACCCTCTGTCCATGGTCAGCGCCCATGCAGCCCTCCCTGACAGTGTCTTGGCTAATGCGTACCATAACTGTGAACAGGAAATATTGCATAATTAGAAAAGGAATACCACAGATACCCTAACATTGGCTATCTGTTTTTGCACTTGTTTCCCTTTCTTCTATCAACTATGTTGCATATTTTGAAGCATACTACAACCATAAAACAACACCTTATGAACATATTGATGAGTAGCAATTTAGCCCTTGAAGACTGCTTTTCTACAACACATTTCCAGCGAACACATAAGGATCAAATGCATACATTAGGCCCTTTTCATCTCAAGTACACACCTTAAACATGAATGTATCAAATTGTTTCTTCATCTACTAATTGGTAGAAAATGGTATACAAAAAAATTCTACCATATGACGTGCTTCAAATTAGTTGTTTGTGACATACAAGTTCTCTCATTTATCCAAATGCCTTATGGCTCCATTAGCCCATAACTGATAGGCACCAATTTCCTTCCTTCTCATTCATTCCTTGCTTTTGTGTATTTTTGTTTCTTCATCCTATTTCATACACTACAACCACCACTCATCTTATTAAATCACCTTGTGCCCCCATTCTATAGCCTAGCAATCCTACCTTTTAGGGATGCCCCCTTGAGCTGAAGAAGAGCCAACCAAAAGAGAAAGGAAAAGCTACTCAAAGTGAGTAGGTAATATTATTGCATTGTAAAAAAACTAACACCATCGTGATTGAGACTTTATACTTTTTGCGGGTGCTAGGTTTCGTTGTAACAACAGGGAATCACAGTGTAGATGAAAGATCAGATCTTAAGCCAATTTTACATTTCAAAATGTAAATAATTACAAAAACAAGATATAATCAAGAAATGTAAAAATAATTACCAATAACAAGGCATATATAAGTAGCAGTAAATGTGTTCAATGCAAGTTTACATACCAATTCAACTCTAGGCAATAAATACATCCCAAAATATTAAAAATATAAGGTGATAATCACTAGTGTAAGTAGGGTAGCAGAAAATTACATATATAAATTCAAAGCTCCCTCAAAACAACTAAGGAATCACACTAAAGAAGGAAATGTGCGATAATGTAAACTTACCAGAACTTTCCAAAAAATGGAACACAAATTTATTAACCAATGACTTTTTCATCAATGACTCCGATATGATGCTGAGTAACAACATTAGTATCTCATAATATTAGGCTATTGCAGATCCACTCCATCCACTAGCTTCCACAATATCATTTAGAAAATAGAATGTATTGCTGAATAAAGGTATAAAAAAGCTGAATGTCTGGAGTCATGGAAAAATAAACTTAATTTTCTTCAAAATTTGGAAAATTAGACTAACAATAGTGGAATGAATAAATGGTGAAATTGCAATGCCTTGTATGAGGTCATTGACTTAATGTTGCTACATGATCAACTTCATCTATAAGTTATTCAATTTATGCATGAAGAAGCTCACTCAGCATGTTATCGACTGTCAAGTGATTCAAAACCACCAATAACCAGGAAAAAACTAAAAAGGTTCACCCTAAAATTAATTTCTTCAGTGTCAAGATTCAGTATGCAAGCGCACATAAGCAACGGACGGATGTGTGTCACAGCAAAGAAAACAAGAATGTAATTATTGTGGATTAAGAGGATAGCTTACTAGTCATGTTGAAAGAATTATCAGACCCCAACTAAAAAATAGTTTTAAGCCATAACCAGCAGCACAGATGCTCAAGAAAAATCGTTAATAGTTGAATTTCATGGTTCCATGGTCTGTTCATCACATTCTAAATACCATCTATAGATTTTAGCGGGTATCAAACTCTCAATACTTCAAGCAAAACTATCATACTGGAATTTTTCGAAGGAACCTCATATGAATACTCAAAATGGGTTAACTGAAATGTAGGTTAGTGACTACAAGAAGGCCATACTAGGAAACATGGTAATGAAGATACATAAGTGTTTTAAGCATACTTACAAAGATTAAACTTTTAGCTCCTGTATTAACTCGTAACATTATTAAAGTTGAGAAACTTGACCACAACTAGCAGAAGATGATGTTATTTAACATAGGACGACTAGAAATTCTAATACAAGTGTTTTTTTTATCACCAAATCTAAAGCATTGCCGATAATACATAAAGGTTACTTAATAATAGAGAAAGTATACTTACTTCAAAGAACAGATACTGCAAGTGGATTGAATTTCTCCTGTATTAACTCGTAACATTATTAAAGTTGAGAAACTTGACCACAACTAGCAGAAGATGATGTTATTTAACATAGGACGACTAGAAATTCTAATACAAGTGTTTTTTTTATCACCAAATCTAAAGCATTGCCGATAATACATAAAGGTTACTTAATAATAGAGAAAGTATACTTACTTCAAAGAACAGATACTGCAAGAGTGATTGCTTTGGAATTGAGCTCTCTTAGGATATGTTTACAGATGAATAACCAATCAAATGAGAGTATTTATTCCTGGATGTCCTAAAGAAGAGATTGCAAACAAACATTTCCACCTCAATTTTCCTATTATCCCAATCAATTACTAACTTTGAATCTCTCAGAACTTGTAGCTTTTTGATATTTTGTTAGAGTGGATACTAAAGAGTGTTAGCGAGGCAATAAATTCAGAATGATTATTTTTCCTGCACCCTGGGGAATATTTAACATGCATATAATGTGATTTGTTCAAAAATAATACTACTACAATTATGCAAATTGATGGATGACCCGGTGTAGCACCATCAAATAAACTCCACAGATTATCATGATCTAATGGAGGCATAATTGGGACCCTTTATTTTTCCATTTGGATCTATCCTATATTCTTTGCATAGATTTGCAATGATTCCTACAACAATGTCCATCAAGATGTCAAATGATATGAACACACTTGAATTCCTTTCCCACCAAATAATGTAAACAAAGATGCATGGGAAAGCCTTGAAACAAGCTACAAAACAATCTTCCTCGCAAGCCTTTACACAATTGCCTAGATTGGACTTTGACCATTATAGCTAAGCCTCAAATACCCACTTTGTATATGAACAATAAATAAACAAGTGAGAAACACATTCATCTGAGGATTTGCACAGAGAACATTGTTAGGAATTTAGCTTTGCATGTTCATGATCCATCCTTTTTGCTGACTCCAATACTTCCAATCCAAAGTTTCTTTGGTGTCAGGACTTCAGTTTTTCATGCTCATAATCCTTCTTTTTTGCTGTCTCCAGTACTTCAAATCCAAAATTATAAACTGAGATCATTTTGGCTAGGCAATGTTTTGACTTCTTGGTAAAAATCAGAAGGAACCATGTTGTAATTATTTTAAATCTTTCGAGGTATGAACCATGAATCATTTCGATATATTTCAATAAAAATGATAATGGAGTAGATGATGAGATACGTCCCTTGGTTGGTCCAGAATTCAGAGTCACAATTTCAGACATCTCATATAGAGACAAAGATGTGTTGGAGTGGCAGGAGAAGTCAATTGGCAGAAAATACTCCAGACATAAAAAGGAAAAAGGTCAAAATCACCTCATCCTTCCAAGGAGGTGGACAGAGTATTACTCCAATCAGGGTTGCATTCCTCCTATCTACCTTTAAAAGTTCATTAATGTTTAAAAGAAACCTCATGTCCACCACTTTGATTGTGTAGTATCATGATTGAAAATTTTGATTTTCACTTACAGTTTTGGATTGGGTCTATCATTTGCAGAAAATCGAAAAAGAAGTCAAAACCAAGTGTGCATATAGGAAATAAAGTAGCAAGAAAATATTTACGTAGATGAAACTTTGGGATCCATTTCCAACGGTGATTGCAGCATTATTAAACCATAACCCCATAATAGTATTTCCAGTTTGCATGGCATTTATGTGCAGGGATAGAATGTTGAAATAAGTGGTGATGCTAATAAAAATGGTGCAGTGAAAAGGCCAATATTCAAGCGTTTGGAGATCTTAATGCTTGAATAGAGCACTAATAAAATGATAGGAATGCAATAGAAAGATCATTTATGAATACTCTTGTATGCAATAGTGTAATACTCCAGCTCAAAAATTTATTTTTCATTGTTTCAAACCATTTTCGTGTTTGAGGTAAAATATTTTGTTCTATTCGACGTCTCTCACATTTTACCAAATAAATTTTACCCGTTAGGCTCTGGCCCAGCCTTACTCTACATACATATAGAGTCAGCCGAGTGTGAAATAGAGTTTATGAAGTTTCTAGAAATCATTTAAAGGTAGTTTCAAGAAGAGGCTATGGCTTCCATCTCAGACTAAACATTCTTTTTATAGAAGAATCTATGCATCAGAAGGATTATGTTACCACGTACAAATAATCAAACAAATTTGCATATTTATCTGATTTCAATGTGGATGACCAGCAAAACCAAATACACCAAGCAATTTCCGCCCAATTGCAGGTATTTTGTTGTAAAACTCCACCCCCTAGCTAGGCTATGATACCACCAGGAAGTAGGAACAATAAGCCCTGAGTTCAACCTATTTGGAGTTTAAACCAGTGTAATTCTCATTGCCAAGTCTGTAAAGATAGAGCAGCTCCAGGCACCTTTATGATCTGCCACTCACAACATAAGGATGACTTCCTTCCCTGCTTCTCCATCCCTCAAAAGTGCCTCCCATTAATGTTCTCTGGTGAGAAAATAGAAAGGTCTAGCTGATGTCACAAAACTTCTTGCATATTTTCCAGGTTCCTTGGCTCTTTCAACCTATATATTTGCTAAATTTCATGGCTGGTTCGATCTATATGATATTTGTACTTTAATTTTTTCCCTTCTACGTCTAAGACTTCTATTTTCTTGTCTTTTTCTCAGCCTTTCTCCTTCCACTCAAATTTTCCATGCATTTCATAGATTACTATGCATTAAGAAACAATTCTCCTCTATGTCACTGCCTTGAGAAACAATACTCATGTGTGTTGCTAAACATAATAGTGATAGTGAGATGATTATTAAGAATTATAAACATAATTATTTAACTTATAAAGGCAACATTGATAATAGTTTAGAACAACTTCATCAATGCGCTTAGATATAATGGCTTCATCAATGTGCTTCGAATAAAAAACACTTTCCACCTTTCTATGATGTCCCGTGTTGACAAAAATGTATACATATTTAACTTTATTTCTCATAGAAATTCTATAATATCTCGAAAATAATAAATAGCCACTATGTATTTCTTGTGTTTTGTTTTCCCTAAATAGGCAATTGTAATAATACAGAGGAATTATGATTTCTTGTGCTCTTTCCACCCATCACACCATCATCAGAATATCCATGGAATTGGCAGTGTATCTTCGACCATAGGTAATAGAATCACAAAAATATCCCAACAAGTAGCTATCTAATATATGAGGCTCATTCATAGATCGATTCAAATATTTATAACGAGGCATATGGTAGGTGTTTGTCTAGAATCACCAGGGATCCCACAATATATATATATATATCATCATATCTTTAAGCACAGAAAATAACACATCAAGTCTAGGTCTTCCATCTTAAGCACAAAAAATAATACATCAAGTCTAGGTCTTCCATCTTAACTTTACATCGATAAACGAGAGGGTCATCATCTGATAGGTATACATCATCAAAATGACATATCTCATCCAATTTCCATAATCATCAAGCTATCTGCAACCTGCCCCCTTCCTATTATTGACCCATAGGTTCATGTACCAAAAACATTAATCATAATCATGCAGCATCTAACAGAGATATATATCAAGCCATCATCAGTGTCATCATACTTAGTTGTAGAGATATATATCAAGCCATGCACATTGCATAGTCATGGTAGAGTCGGTTCAGATTCCAAATCTGTGGTTTGTCTAAAGTTTAAACACACATATTTTTGTTATATAAATAAAGTCATTTATAAATGAACATTTTTTCTTATAAGCTCATAGTTCCATAGTTCAATATGATAAAATTCTGATCATATCTCCTTGAGCTATTTCATGATCATATTGTTCTCAGGCCACAACTTTTTTTTTCTTTCTTGTTTTCTTCAGGGTACAATGTTGTATATTCCATATAAAAAATATGTGTGCTGTCAACTGACCTACTCAACTTATATAATGTCTAGAATAAAATTATTAGTATTACTGGTACTAGATAACAGTCTAATTAGACCTGAAAAATAGCTTGCACCTCAAACTAGGGTTTCAGCCCTCTTTTGAATAAATAGGGGTTTCCGCTCTCTTTATATATGCTCATCTGTCAAAATATTTCTCTAATATTGGAACTTATCACATTATAGAAAAAAGCCTCAAATTATATTAGGCTATCCTCCACTTGTGAATGAAAGGATGGAGAAGGCTTAAACTCTCATGCTAGTTGTAGACACCCTCCACTCCTTGGACCACATTAGAGCACTCAAATTCTGATGTGACCCACTTCAGAGAGTACCTACCACCTTGCTAGTATTCGTTATGTGCTTTATACAAGAGTAAAATTATCACGGTATAGTGACCTCCCTTGATTGTCATTTAACATGCTTTGCAATGCATTAGCAGAAACTTGTAATTGCCGTGTCCTATTTGGATAGTCAATTGGTTACCATCCAGGTAGCGGCCCCTGTAAAAGTTGGACCAACATTTAAGCAATAAATGTCTTGGTAATGAGTTTTTGATTAACTTTACGGAGTATTTCTAATTTTCTGTTCATTATTGTGATCCTTTGTGATCCTTCTATATAGAAAAGTATGAATCAAGTCTTCAATGTGTACAACAATGAACCAAAGCAATATTGGTACCATCTTGTTTATGTTTCTTGCTTCCGTTTCTAACTAACACATGCACAGCAGAGGCCTATTCTTTCTCCAGAACCTATGAAGTAATGACTCAACAGGACATGGATTCAAGAGAAGATGTCTAGAAGCACAAAAATACCATGCTCGCTACATAAGAAAGACTGGAGATGGGTATGTTGAAATACAAGTGTGCTAACCTTTGGGCAACAAACCCAGCTAGTGCTAATACCATAACTGTAAAATTAAAGAGGATACATACCTTCTAGTAAGGTTATTGATATACCTCGACCTGCTAATTCTTAATGATATTGGTCAGATGCTTCAATATATATCTTTGATTAATCTGGTTTCCCAATTCAAAGGGTTTCTAGTCTTTACCGGGGATATTTTCAACAGCAACTCAAAGACCTGATCTGAAACTGAATATAACATGATCAGATTTGAAAGCATATGAAAAAATAGTTTGTGTTTTGTTCTTAGCTCAATACATGAGCAGATGAAAGACTAGATAAATTCAATAGTACCAGCCCTTCCCTAGAAAGGGGAAATGCAAATTCATGCAAAAGCATGAGAGAATGAATTTGAGTGATCTTGTTGAATCCAAGCACAACAGGAAGTCGATGAATTGACAAAATGGGACAACTTTCGTACATGTCATTTGGATTGAACTTTGTAGGTTTAGTTGCAAGTCTCTTGTAAAATTTCTTGTCTATCTCAACAAAGGATTCATTTTAGAAAATTTGAAAGTTTTATCCCTTGCAGCTTACAGGTTTAGATCATATCTAAGGCTCAATGCTATCAGTAAAACTGCATACTTAAAGCCAGGCCAACTGGACCCTGGTTCACTGGTGAGGTCAATAGAATATTAAACCAGCACCATGGATCTATTCAACTCTGTGGTCTGCCTCGGCCAAATAGGATGCACTTCAAAGGGATGATGCCAGGTGCAAGTCCAGGGAAATTTTGGTGGAATAGTTACATCTCCGATCCTGCACTTAGAGTCAAACAAAATCTGCTATATGTGGTGCAACGCTTTTAATGGTAAATAATAATAAGACCATAAATTTGTAAAATAGTTGACAGAAGATTCACTAAAGACAAATTCCACGCATAACAATATCAGGGTGGACAAAATAGTACAGAGACTCACCTGAACAATTCTTGCAAAAGAGTTGCTCCATCCATGAGTCACTGTGAGAGGCACAATGGCAACAGACATTACAATTCTATTGGCATTACAAAGTGACAACCCCAAAGCCATCATGACAACAACTTTGGCTCTATCTAATGTGAGAAACTCCATAAATTTTGATGGCCTTGAGGCATTTGTAAGTGCACTTAATCCAATACCATCATCTTGGAAACCTTTATCGGCTCCTGATGCCACATGTGTGCGAACCTGCTGTGCTAAAATCCTTGGCCTAAACGCCCCTGATCTACTACATCTGTTTATGGGCTTGTCAGCAATTGAATTTGCAGCTATAGCCATCTTTTGTCTTGTGGAATTTCTGAACTTTAGCAGGCCCTTCTTTGACCCTCATTTTCCATTTGACCCACTCTAGAGTTATTGATTCAGAGTACATGGATGAAGGCAGCTGTTCTAAATTTCTTGATTACAGTCTTGGCTTGATTGATATTTCTGGAAATTGGGGATGAAGACATGTCTTCCTTGTTGCTAGGGGTGTTTACGATTAGGGAGGAATCCCCTATAATGGGAATCTTGTTTTCCATGCATTGAGACAAAAGCTTGAGACCTTGGAAAATTGCTAGGGACTCTGCCTCATTGTTTGTCATTATGCATGTCCCCCATACATATTTATACTCTTGTTTTCCACCGACGTCAATGATGTCCACTCCCTTGCCCCCACTGCAACCACCCCTGCCCCCCACACCCCCCCACACCATTGCCACCCCTTATTTATTTTTTTTCTTTGGTAACCGGTTCATGTATTTTGCATAGATAGATCTTAGACAGCTGAAGGTCTGAAATGATGATTTTCAATATTTTGATTGAAATAAGAAAACTTGTTAGTTAAGGCATTACTTTAGGTTAAATTAGCAGTTGGTTTTGTGATGTGTCTATTTAAATACTTTATGGGTTATCCAGTGGTCCAATGTGTTCCTTGTTGTTATACATAACTGTTGCACTGCTATTTGAGCTCATGTCCATGTTTTCATTTTTCATGTTCAGTCTTTCGGGCAAGCGTCCTGAAGATGAACTTGGATGAAGTTTTTGAGCAAAAGAATGACGTTGCTAAAGCAGTTGAAGTGGAACTTGAAAAGGTAAAACTAAGAAAAGAGTAAAATAAAGTTCATGTTCGGTATATGTTTTTAAATAAGGATGAATACAAAATAAAAAATTCTTGCATATTTCTTGTTTGATATTCAGTGGGGAAAATACCTTCACTATATTTGCATATTGAAGGACAACTATTGCATTGCCTGTTATGATTTTGTGAATGGTTCTTCTGGTTTTGTAAGAGACGTTTTGAGCATTCTTTGCAATCATGTCTTCTTTTTGGATACAGGCTATGTCAAACTATGGATTTCAGATAGTGCAAACTCTCATCATTGATGTAGTAGCCACTGAAACTGTGAAGAAGGAAATGAATGAAATAAATGCAGGCAAGCATTCTCTGGCATATTGAAGTTAGAATGGAATTATGTATACACAACTACACCCTGACGCTGATTTCTTGCTCTTTATGATATTTTAAGTAAAGGAATAGATACTCTGTGGAACCTGGTTGTTTTATCTTGAGAGATTCTTTGGTATAAAATTCTATTTTGTGGATAGCATCACTAATGTAGATTTGCTTTTAAAATCAAGTATCTTCTCCCAGAGATAACCTTGCAAAAACAACACATGAACTCGCAATTTTTGCTCAAATTTTTCATATTTTTGGTTTAGTTGTCTTCTCTTTTCTTCACATTACTTTTACAGTGTTGTCCGTTTAATTCCTGTAACTTGTCTATTGAATCTTGATTTCAGCTGCAAGGGGGAGGGTGGCAACACAACACAAAGCTGAGACAGAGAAAATCTTGCAAATTAAAAAAGAAGAAGCTGGAGCAGAAGCAAAATATTTGTCTGGTTTGGGTATTGCCCGTCAATGGCAAGCAATTGTGGATGGCCTTAGGGATAGTGTACTTTCTTTCTCAGCCAATGTGCCCGAAAAAACTGCAAAAGATGTGATGGACATGATCTTGGTGACACAGTATTTTGACACAATGAAAGAGATAGGAGCATCTTCAAAATCATCTTCAGTATTCATCCCTCATGGACCTGGTGCAGTCTGTGATGTTGCTGAGCAGATCAGAGATGGATTGCTTCAGGCACAGGCTCATTAAACCTTATAATGCTTTCTGGCTACAAAATAAAAATCTGCAAGATTACTCAGTTTCAGGAAGGCCAGGGTAGTACTGATATGTAAATTTCCCATCCCAGCTTGATATATTATACAGACCAAAACCAAGTTATTGTGCAGATATTCCTATTGTCAATGTCAATGTGCATTTTTGATAGCCATTTGCCTATGGGATATTCTGATAGACCCAGAGCAGTTTTCATGTCATGTTGAACTTTAGGGACATGTCATGTTGTATAGCTAGATATATTATCTAGTTGACTGCTGCTGTATGAATCTATAATACTTCCTAATTAGTTAACTAGGACATATCCTATAATACTTTAGAGTATAGAGCTGGATGCTCAAATCTATAATACTAATTATTCTCAATATCCATTGTCGTATAATACGTACTAATGCCCATGCCCATCACCTTATAACACTTACTAGCTAGCTAATTCACGGGCATATTCACTACTCCATGCCAGTTAGATGTTTAAATCTGTAATTAACATACTAACTAAGATTACAAATCTTCCAAATACTAATACAATCTAATATTCCTAATATATTCTACAATTATAGCTTACCAGTTTGTTATGCACTACCTTCCCCGGATACCAATAATGTGACAGGGACAGATACAGTTTATCCACAATTGACTACTCCATGCCTATTGGATCTCGGATGTTCAAATCTGCAATATGGATCTCGGATGTTCAAATCTGCAATTAACATAAATTATTTGTCTTGTCTAATATTCGTAATATATTCTACAATTATAGCTTACCAGTTTGTTATGCACTACCTTCCCCAGATACCAATACTGTGACAGGGACAGATACAATTTATCCATAATTGACTACTCCATGCCTATTGGATCTCGGATGTTCAAATCTGCAATTGATATAAATTATTTGTAAGACAAAATCTATAGTAGAGTTACTAGCTTTTTGACTATCTACATCATATTAAATGTCCAAATTTATAATTAATATAAACTCAAAACTGCTAAAGTTCTCTCATATGTATAATGTCCCAATCCCATTTAATTAACATATAAAGTCAGAAGTGCGAAAGTTCTTCACTTACCTAAGCTAGAAGGTGAGGTACTTGCGTTCGTTAGAAAGGACTTGTTCCTTCATGTTGGCGCTAAGGTCCTAAGGTCCTAAATTTATTTAGGAGGGAGGGGAAAGCAAAGAAGTACCCTTGAAAAATATCAAGGGAGTAGAGTAATACCCTTGAAAAAAAATCACGGGTGGAGTAAAAGTAGAGCAAGTATTAAAGTGGAAAATTCTACAACGCCATTCTAGTTTAATAAAATGTAAGCCATCACATGGATAAGCACTACATGGATATATATGTAAAATCTCCATACCTCCGGAGCTCTGGACATCTCAATAGCCTCCTCCCCAAGTGAAGCAACTGCTAGGATGAGAAAACCTTCTGGCCTGTCCACTGCAGTGAACCCATACAGGGCTGCCTTGGCAGCTGCATCTGTGCAGTAAATACCCTGACCAAACTGCACACCAAGAATAGATTTATCAGAATTGAAATAGAAACCAGAAAACTAGTTTTGATTTGTAAAAACAACTGATGATAAACATTTCTAATGCTATGAAAGGCACTTACCATGTAACCAGGTGCTGGAAGTGAAATTATAGCAGGCAGAAACCCTTGCTTTATGTGTCTAACTAGGTTGCTTGTCCGAGTGCCTACACAAATAACACACTATCAGGCACTTGAAGAAAAAACAGAGGACCTTTCTGCCTTTCAAGCTCAAGGTACAGTCCTGACTAAAAGGTCTTCCATGAGCCAACTCTGCAGCTCAGTATGTGCATGTTAACCCAGTAAGAACTTTCAGGATATGGAAAACAGATATCCGATGCATTATTTGGAGTCGACCAAAGTAAGAGATAATTAAAACATACCACACCATAGAAGTAATTTATTAGGTAGTTTAGAAACTTCATGGTAAGGATGAGCGCTTGCATCCAACTTGAAAATGTTTTCTACCGTTACTCCAAAAGACTGCAGAGACAGACCCAAAAACAAAATGGAATCATTGTGTCTATAATGTATCTCTTGCTACAACAAAATGAGAAGAAGAAAAAAAGGGATGATCTGCATAATTGATTATTGAATTCAATAAGCAAAGAATAACTGAGATTTGTCTGCTTACTCCATCTCTGAATTGAATGGGCTCAAAGGTCTTCTCCAGGTACTTGAGAATCATCTTGTAATCATCTGCTTCTTTCTCTAGTGGGCTTATAGTGCAGCCCAGTTTGGAGTATCTATTCCCTAATGGATCATCAAGGATGGAGCCCGTCATATCCCCTATGAGTTGTGATGCAAAACATATGTCACACACACTTTCCAGTGTAGGTGCTGCCTATGATTACAGACAAAACCTTTCCAGTGTAGGTGCTGCCTATGATTACAGACAAAACTAAGATCAATTCTCCCATGTAAAGAATATGAGAACTTCATAGAATAAAATATATATTATGTCCTCCGAATGAATACAAGTTACATCCAGGCTAGGTTCTGACCACTTAGTACTAGGCCTGTCAAACAAAATGGAATATTTTTATTTACGTTCTTGGAAGATGATGTAGCCCTGTCAAACATAGAAAAATATTTTATTGACATTACTGGGAAACACTTGTATGGATTAAAAGCACATCATGTGCAACAATGTTTATAGTTTACCTCTAGAAGAATTCCTACAGATTTATCAATTTTGGTATTGTTTTTTGAAATGCTTAGTTAGAAAGCAAGAAAATATGCATAAATATACTGTCTACTTTTTTTTTTCCAGGATACCGAGTCTACATATGTGTGAGTGAATATAAAATTAGGCAGGGAAATATATGGATTAGAAGACTATCAAAAGTATTATATATATGTGCATTGCTATCAAATCTTTGGTAATGCTCTGCTTCCAGCACCCTCGTATGAATAAAAATTGTGCTTCTTGCTTTTTTTGTTTATGATCTTTTGTGCAACTGTTGTTAGGAATAGAAATATCATTAAACCTGTTGGAATATGGAAAGTGTTTGATAATGAAACCGAACTTTCTTGTAATGGAACAAAATTGGTCTTGTAATAGTGTTATTATTGCATGGGCTCGACCTGTTAAATCAGTTAGAGAGTGTGTCAAAGGAAGGAATATGGGTTCCATTCCATGTGATATGGAATGAGACGGGATGTTCCTTGAGGCTGCTCTATTCTTTGTGACTGTAGGGAGGATTGTTGTAATGAATTTTCCTAGTGTTTTTCCTGATATCTATGTTTTCTTATATAAATGTGTGTTTCTTTTTTGTTGATTAATTTCTACCTGCTATGTATTCTGTCTGCAGATCAGTACTTAACATCACAAAATATGCATTAAAAAGAATGAACAGATCAGCGGGATAACTATAGACTGTCTAACCATGTCATTACTAGATGCCTCTTTGTTCGGGCTGGTGCTTTTCCATCCACAGGGGAATGTCCCTAAATGTTTGTATGCATTTTTTATTGTATGTGCATCTGCCTTTAAACTTGAAATGAATCAGGGCACTAAGCTTCCCTCAAGCACCCAGAAAGCACCGAAGGACACGGAAAAACTTGTAAATAAAATTGTAGAGTGGGACTAGTTTCTCTAATTAAGTTATAGCAGCAAAATGGAAAAGGACGAGAGATAATATGTGCGTTGAGTGAAAGAGGGATTAAAAACAAGTGCATAAAAATGAAAACTCAAACCCTGCTGCATGATTGCCTTGAGAAGCAACACAAAATTCAAAGAACTATGAAAAAGCATGTTGAATCCATCTGATATATTAATATGGAGGTAGAAATTAACCAGAGATACAATAAACCAGTAGATGCCATGCCAATCTCCAGCAAGAAATAATGGAAGTGCCATCAAGAAAACTCTGCTACGATTATTCACAGAAGCTGCAAAACTGACCTAACTAAACTACTCCCTAGTCTTACTCCAGACACAGAAAAAGTCTCCATTGTCGACTCCAGTGCAGAGGCAAGCTTTACCCTGCAACCATGGGCGAATGCAGTTCCAAAACGCTCCAGCATAGTAAATCGAGGGCGAATACAAATAAAAACTGTCCATACCAGTAAATGCGGAGGCGAATCCAACATTTATGTTTTATGCACTCTTATTTTTTTAGGCTAAAGAATAATAATTATTTATTTTTAAAATAATTTTGGGACTAATTATACAAAACTATACAAAAAGGTTTTATATAAAAAATTTGCCCCACTAAAATCTAAAACCCCTTAAATTTCGCCCTTGGGCTAAAATTCGCCCCTAAAATTTTCCCTGCAATGCATGATTAATTGGTTTGATGTTGAACTAATTACATTAATATACCAAACAACTATTATTACCATCATTGTCCCAAGATTGTGGCTAGAAGATGCAATGTTACAATTGGCAGGGTGAAGTGGCTATCCATTTTCACCTACCAAATGCGCCTTGTTGTATGCTGCTCCTGATAAGAGCTTTTGACGCTTTGGATTTGTTTGAATATTTTGTGCATCTGAACTCGATTCTGAATCTGCATGAACCTATAAATTTGTATACATCAATTGTATTTAGCTGATTGACATGGATAAAAATAATAAATTCAATTAGATAACGAAAATATAACTAAAATATGAAGTAAATATTACATCTCGAGATGGATAGGGAGAAATCCATGATGGACTTTGAGAAATATTATGGAACGAGCTGGATTTTGAGGAATTTTCCATTCGATATAATTATGATATTTTCTCCCCGCATTTGAGCAAAATCAACAATAAATTTTGGTGTACATACCTAAAAGTAATTTTGGTGCCTCAAAAATGGACTTATTGTTATTGGTGCTAATGTACAGTTACTGCACCAATGCGTTTTAGTTACTATGCATCGGTGTTGTGTTATTAATTGATGTACTAGTGCAGCTAGATAACAAATGCACCAAATAGCTGCAAATAAAAAAAACACAACTTTGTTTTTTTTTAAGTTAAAAAAAGTGGTAAATTGAAAAATGGGCGGAAAATTATTTTCGGAAATTTAATTTCATAAAAAAATTCTTTAAATAGTAAAAACTATTCGTATTTCATTATTTTTGCAAAAAAATTCACGAAGAGATTTGCACGAGAGACCTACCTAGAGCAAGAGAGCACGAGAGCACTGTGGAGCGGCGAAATACTTTCGAACAGTAGCACTATTCAGAGAATTATAATTTCAAACATCTGGTGATTCAAACCCTGTAGTATAGTAAAAATGTTAAATTTTACTGTAATAATTGTTTTTCTTTACAGTTTCTGTTTGATTTAAAACATGGTAAGTAAAAGTTTTAAATTTTACTATTCATTTAAAAAAAAAAAAATCCATTCTTACGCTAAACCCTTGATTCTTTTTGTTTTTGCCCTTGCTTCTTCTTGTTTCTGTGACTTCAGAATTAGGGCTTTTCATTTTAGATTTATAGATTTTGTATTGCTATATATATAGGCCTATTACATCTAACCTGTGGGACGACTTGCAGAGTCATATCCCAATCCATGTCAGCCCTTGCATTATTTTTTTAAAAACATATTTTTTTAATCAGTGTGCCCTGTGCACTTTGATTTGTTTCAGTACTGTTTTATTATATTTTCATATATAATCTTTATTTATTAATAAATAAATAAATAAATAATATATATATATATATATATATATATATATATATATATATATATATATATATATATATATATATATATATATATATATATATATATAATTTGTGTTTGTGTTAATCGGTGCACTGGTTAACATATAACTTACCGGGTCTCCTTGTTGACAGAGAGCAGCGTACGATGTTTCTATTGTTTTGGAAGTGTGTTTATAAGAACATGTCGCACCGTCGTCGGTGCGTACTACTTGAAAGGAGCACCATTTTTTTTTTAATTTTTTTTTTATTTTTATTTTTATTTTTTACCTAAAATGTTTGTGATTTATTTATAAAATATATTAATGAATGGTATGGTACAAGTTTCATATTGATAAAGAAATGGATGACACGAGATCAAGTAAAAAAAAAAATACTGATAACACATCGAGGAAAGCAAAAAAGACAATTTCTTTGTAAATTCTTTACAAAAATCATTATTTTTGAACTATATTTAATTTTAACTAATATGTATTGTTTACTGTGTATCATGCAGAGCCACAAAATGATAAAGCTCGATAAGATTATTTATGATCTAAGACCAAAAGAGCATAAAAGCTTGATGGAAAAATTGCAGAAGGATGAATCGGGTGAACGAAAAAAATACTACCGATTCAATATGAGTTCATTTTTTTAATTTTCATAAATAATATACTTAAAAATATTATATAACATGTTTCAAACAATCTATTAACTAACATATGTTTAATTTTCTACATGGATCAACAACGAAGAAAATGAATGTTGTTCTAAGAAAAGAAAAAAAAAATAGAACATGCAAATGAAAATGAATTGCTCATTTGTTCATTTGGAGTGTTGCTAGAGGTTAACGAAAAGGGAAAACACTTTTACAAAAAATTGAGGGATCTAGTGGAACGAATATATAAATGTTCTTTCCACTTACAATACAAAAATCAATCCAATGATTCCAAGAACCAATTTTTATCTAAACTACAGGATGAGTTTCCAAAGAATTGGTCAATGAGACATGTCAGAATTTTAATAGCAAAAACGTACAACAACAAAAAATAAGGAATGAAAAAGTAATATTCCTTTAAATGTTTTTTCTAGAATTATATGTATATATTACTAGAAAGCAATCATTTATAAATATCATTTTTGTTATATTTACTTTTCATATATCAATATAAAAATTATATAGCTTATTGTCATGTTACATTTTCAGGAAGATTATGAAAATCTCAAAGGATGAATGAGATCATATCAGAAATATGTCAGTAGGAATGTCCAGAAAGGTGTACAAGGAGATGGTCAAAGAAATGGACATAATTTCATCGCAGGAGGAGCCATCTCAACAACAACGTGCTTCAAATGTAATATGAAACCATTGAATTTTTCAATTAGGTACAATAAATAAACAATTTAGCATTCAATATTAATTTTCAAGTATATTTTTGGAGAAAAGAAAAGTAAATGGAACCCATTCAGCACATAAAACAGGACGACAAGGAAGAAAATGGTTGATATCTAAGTTTGTGAGTAATTTTTACTTCCTTATAACAACTTAACTAGATTTCATTTTTGTATATTTTAAGTTGTTTTACAACAATCATCATTGAATGTCTTCAAATAGGTGCTAGCATACAAAGAAGAACCATCAGACAAATTGATTAACATTGGGTTAAATATGGGTTGTTAGTATATGTTGGCATATCATAAATTAATTGTGGAATTAGTAAGCATATATCGATCTTGTTTTACTTAGCTTTGTCTATAATTAATAGATCAAAAAAATATTTTATATTAAATATATGATTTGTTATGGGGTATAAAAATTGCACGAAACAAAGTATGGAACTGTGCCAACAAATGAATTATTGAAAGATGGCATGAAATTTGGTTTTGAAAGAATGTGTATATTTCATGAGTCAATTCTTGCTATGGTACATTTATTTTCGATTTACATTGATGTATATGATTTAATATTGCAATTTTTATTATTCTCACCAATGTATATACATTCATTACAACTTATTTTTATGTTGGTATATGGAAGTTGAAGAAGAAGAAAACAATCAACACCGTGAATAAAACATTCCTCAAAATAAGCCAAGTCATGGAAGTAGCTCGAGCAGTGACAACAGTTCCAACGAAGAATGATGATCAATATGTTTGGATATCAAAGCAAGGTGTTGTATATTTTGAAATATTTGTCTATGAAATCAGACATTTTGTTTAATGTAATGAACATAGTTTCCCAACTGAAAGACAGGGAATACCAATAACTGTCCCATTTTGTATGACAAAAAATTATACTTATATATATATATATATATATATATATATATATATATATATATATATATATATATATATATATATATCTGTGTGTGTGTTTTAATTTATTCTATTGTGTTCTCCATTGTCACTGTGAAATGTTACACCACTGATTAAATATATGGATGATTAAATATTATAATGAAGGGATGTGAAATCTGATGATATGATATAACAAATTAATCCAAACATCACATTCAAATACACTAATAAAAATTTAATTGATATGAATAATATGATAAGATATGTGTCAACTTTTGATGAATAATGAATTTTTAAAAATCACAATAATTGCACTATAACAGGTCGATGTTTTAAAAAAATACAAAATGAACACTAGTGTGTTTGTATGCTAATGCACACCAGTGCGTTTCTACGACCTATGGGCACCACACAAATACCAATACCAATTAGAACACCTAGTGTGTTTGTGTGATACTGTGTACCGGTGCATTTCTACGAGCTATGGGCATCGCACAAATACAAATACCAATTAGAATTCCCATTGCACTTTATCGACGAATACCACCTAGGAAGTCTGATAGGCGTTGTATGCACTGGTGCGGTTTTCATTTAACATGTCGATACATTTTTATAACTTGACAACCCAGTGCATTATATCACCTACAGGGCTCGGTGCGGTTTTACACCTTAATGGACTGATGCATGCACCTTCCACCACCCTGGTGCCACTGTCTGGTTGACACGCCCCGAGTCGTTGCTAAATGTCTCGGGGTGTTTGAAATTTGTTTTACATCCATGTGCTTGGTAGGTTTACAATACCAGTGTGTTCATGGTACAACACACCGGTGCATTGACACTTGATTAGCACACCAATGAGAAAAACATCCGTAACAAGCTTTGGCTACCTAGTTTTTTTTGGTTGTGTTGAAATTCCATTAGAAGCTCTGCCAAAACATCTGTTACCAAAAATGGATGTTGTAGAAAATGTTTTCTTGACAATTTTGGCTAATTTTATAACACTAAAAACCTCCTTTATAACCTCTGCTAAAGGGTCTTTTCCATGTAGTGTGATCCATAACAACAAGTAGCTCGCCACATTCATCACAAAAACGTAGGCTGGATATTCACAGTTATACAATAGTTTGGGCTTCATGGTGAGAACCCACAAGATCCCATCAGTTGATTCACTCACCCAAGATAAGTGCAAGCACCAAGTGTGATAGGAGATTGATGAGTACTTGGAGCAGTTGAAGTAGATCCCCACCAAGGAGGACTTGGAGCTGAACAGATAGAACATATAGAACTATATTGGTGGACCTGTTCAAATTTGAACTATGTTGTTCCTGATTGAGCAAGATGTTTAGACCGGCTCCAAGACATTGTACCTGAATTCTATGGAGGCAAGAGTCTGCTTCCAACCTGACACCATCTCGTGGTTTGGGGAGATCATCACACAATACCATGCTTGGCATGAGTATGTGAATGAGAGACATCAAGTTGAGGTTACCTGGCTTGAGTTCACCCAAACTTTAGCATCATAGTGTTCTTTCTTGTTAGGTTGTCAAGTTGTCTCTACCCTATTTTGTCTTATATGGGTACGAGTGGAAAATGTATATTATTTTTAATTATTATATAAGTGAAATTCCATGTGTCCATGATGGAATGTGAAGAGTCATATGTAATGTGAGGAGTCATGAGGGAAGTACAAGAGTCACCAAGGGGGAATGCCAAGAGTCATCCCCCTTTGGTTATAAATGCATCCTCATAACTCTTGTAACGGGATTTTGGGAGCCAAGCTTTTGGCTTATCTTAGGTTTAGTAAGGGCTTGGGATTTTTGTGTCAGCCTTGGATTCTTCATGGCATAGAAGGAGTATACTTCTTTGGGAGGATCAGGTATTGTTGAATTCACATCCCACTATTGGGGCAAGTGGTTCGTCATGTTGTATGTATGAATGGAACTTTCGCTTATAATAAAGGCAAAGCCGACACTTCTTCATGCATATATCGTAAATGTAGTAGTACTATTATTGTTATACTCGCGATGTATGTTGTTTAACTTACGCATGTTCTTATGAACTATTTCATTTGCATTTGTACGAATCTTGTTGAATGTGTGATTGTGTTTTAACCCATCACATTTAACTTGTGGACTATTCAGTTTGTTAGTTTGTGTGAAGTCTTTCAGCTCGTGTGTTCCTTTCAAGCTGCATGTTATTACAGGCTTCCAAGGAGCACACTTCCTTTTCTATTCACTGTTAGAACCGCACATGCATCATATTAAATTTTTGCAAGGTCACACACTTTCTTTAACCAAAGACACCATACACCACTCTATGCGTTTTACAATCCAAGGCATATCATTAAACACCCCACTGTTGGGAATCCTACTCCAAACGGTGTGAGGTCTAGTTGGGACTTCATATCAGGGAGATCCCCTGAATGTTGGTGGGTCCAACACCATCATCACTTCTGGTGCTAGAAAGAGGACCAGATGAAAATTCGAGCCCTTGAAGTCTGTTTTGAATTTCCACACTTATTTTTATGACTTCTTCCCAAATCTTACTCCCAACATGTTTTTCCATAATTCTAAATTTTCAATTGTCGGCGAATATCATTGATGACTTGACACATATTAAATTTCATGGCAAGTGTGAAACAACCATTCTTGAGAACACTGAACAATTTCTTCAATTTTGCGAAGAAAATGACATCCCCATTGAGGCTGTTGGTTGTTGGTTGTTCATTCTCACGTTCGAAGGGGGCGTAAGGTAATTGTGTTACACATTGATTGATGCCTCCATTCACTCTTTCGAACATGTTGTCATATAATTATTTTGCGCTTTTGAAGAACTTGATTATAAACTTATGTGCAAGAAAATTTTAGAATTGCAAAAATCACCTGATGAATCACTACATCATTTTCTTAATCATTTTTTGCATCTCCGTTTTGAATTTCCAAAAGACAAATTTGACTAGGATTTCTTGACCAGGAAATTTCTATATCTCGTTTGGTTTCACTTACTTCGCACAAGTTACAATTGCTTAAATCACATCTAAAAAACCTCGCTCGTAAATCTTCCAAATCTGCGATGGACAAGGGAGTTGTTCCAAGTAATCCTCTGCCCGCTTTTCATATAACAACTTTATAGTACAAAACACCGGTGCATTGACACCTGATTAGCACACCGATGAGAAAAACATCCGTAACAACCTTTGGCCGCCCAGCTTTTTTTGGTTGTGTTGAAATTCCAATAGAAGCTCCGCTAAAACATCCGTTACCGAAAACGGATGTTGTAGAAAATGTTTTCTTGACAATTTTGGCTAATTTTGTAACACTAAAAACCTCCTTTATAACCTCCGCTAGAGGGTCTTTTCTGTGTAGTGTGATCCATAACAACAAGTAGCTCGCCACATTCATCAAAAAAACATAGGCTGGATATGCACAATTATACAATAGTTTGGGCTTCATGGTGAGAACCCACAAGATCCCATCAGTTGATTCACTCACCCAAGATAAGTGCAAGCGCCAAGTGTGATACGAGATTGATGAGTACTTGGAGCAGTTGAAGTAGATCCCCACCAAGGAGGACTTGGAACTGAACAGATAGAACATATAGAACTATATTGGTGGCCCTGTTCAAATTTGAACTATGTCGTTCTTGATTGAGCAAGATGTTTAGACCGACTCCAAGACATTGTACCTAAATGCTATGGAGGCAAGAGTCTGCTTCCAGCCTGACACCATCTCGTGGTTTGGGGAGATCATCACACAATACCATGCTTGGCATGAGTATGTGATTGAGAGACATCAAGTTAAGGTTACATGGCTTGAGTTCACCCAAACTTTAGCATCATAGTGTTCTTTCTTGTTAGGTTGTCAAGTTGTCTCTACCCTATTTTGTCTTATATGGGTACGAGTGGAAAATGTATATTATTTTTAATTATTATATAAGTGAAATTCCATGTGTCCATGATGGAATGTGAAGAGTCATATGTAATGTGAGGAGTCATGAGGGGAGTACAAGAGTCACCAAGGGGGAATGCCAAGAGTCACCCCTCTTTGGTTATAAATGCATCCTCATAACTCTTATAAAGGGATTTTGAGAGCCAAGCTTTTGGCTAATCTTAGGCTTAGTAAGGGCTTGGGATTTGTGTGTCAACCTTGGATTCTTCATAGCATAGAGGGAGTATACTTCTTTGGGAGGATCAGGTATTGTTGAATTCACGTCCCACTATTGGGGCAAGTGGTTCGTCATGTTGTATGTATGAATGGAACTTTCGCTTATAATAAAGGCAGAGCAGACATTTCTTCATGCATATATTGTAAATGTAGTAGGACTATTCTTGTTATACTTGAAATGTATGTTGTTTAACTTACGCATATGCTTATGAACTATTTCATTTGCATTTGTACGAATCTTGTTGAATGTGTGATTGTGTTTTAAACCATCACCTTTAACTTGTGGACTATTCAGTTTGTTAGTTTGTGTGATGTCTTTCAGCTTGTGTGTTCCTTTCAAGCTGTGTGCTATTACAGGCTTCCAAGGAGCACATTTTCTTTTCCATTCACTATTAGAACCGCACATGCATCATATTAAATTTCTGCAGGGTCGCACACTTTCTTTAACCAAAGACACCATACACCACTCTATGTGTTTTACAATCCAAGGCATATCATTAAACACCCCACTGTTGGGACTCCTACTCCAAACGATGTGAGGTATAGTTGGGACTTCATATCAGGGAGATCCCCTGTATGTTGGTGGGTCCAGCACCATCATCACTTCTGGTGCTAGAAAGAGGACCAAATGAAAAGTTGAGCCCTTGAAGTTTGTTTTGAATTTCTGCACTTATATTTATGACTTCTTCCCAAATCTTACTCCCAACATGTTTTTCCATAATTCTAAATTTTCAATTGTCGGAAAATATCATTGATGACTTGACACATATTTGATTTCATGGCGAGTTTGAAACAACCATTCTTAAGCACACTGAACAATTTCTTCAATTTTGCGAAGAAAATGACATCCCCATTGAGGATGTTGGTTTTTGGTTGTTCGTTCTCACGTTTGAAGGGGGCGTAAGGAAATTGTGTTACAAATTGATTGATGTCTCTATTCACTCTTTCGAAAATGTTTTCATATAATTTTTTCGTGCTTTTGACAAATTTGATTATAAACTTATGTGCAAGAAAAATTTAGAATTGCGAAAATCACCTGATGAATCACTACATCATTTTCTTCATCATTTTTTTGCATCTCCGTTTTGAATTTCCAAAAGATAAATTTGACTAGGATTTCTTGACCGGGAAATTTCTATATCTTGTTTGGTTTCACTTACTTCGTACAAGTTACAATCGCTTAAATCACATCTATAAAACCTCGCTCGTAAATCTTCCAAATCTGTGACGGACAAGAGTTTTGTTCCAAGTAACCCTCTACCCGCTTTTCATATAAAAAATTTACTTCTATAGGTTTTGGTGGGAAATATTTAGAATTGATATGTTCATGAACCACCATTTCCTCCTGCCCCACATACTCAAAATTCCTGCATAATTTTGGACTGCAAGCCCGGTGACTGTGATGAAGTATCATCTCCTCATCCTCCATCATTTCATTACACTAATCCCTTGGATTGTGAGTCTTTGTGTTTGCATGTTTCAAATCTTTCTCTTGATGTTCACGAGGATCAAGTGTTGGATGGAGTTCATTTTGATCAGCCAACTTACGATGTAATTTGTAATGATTATGTGTCAGAGCCCATTATTTGCGATGAAGGATGACTTCCTTCCTTCTGCATCATTTTGGAAGTGTCCATGATTCTTTCATTACCGTTGAATCATGTGAGAATTTAGTTTTTGATACCATTAATACGTGCAGTCATTCACATAACTCGTGGAATGCCATTTTTTCATTTAAATGCAGAAGGGATGAATCTTATATCATTGATCTTCCCAACCTCTCATCATACCTTCCTGGAAACATAGAGAGTGAAATTTATCGTTTTTCATCTCCCCCTCTATACGATTCATCAGATCATGAGGATTCCCCCATTGGTGATATTGAACTTTCTGATTGTGGTTTTCATGAAATGTTCATTGATTCAGTTGGTCAGGATGTTGATTTTTCCACTGTCGATTTTTCGAATCCATCTATCTTTGATAATCTACCTTCCGATGAGTTGGAACTTCCTTAAGTTATCAACCCACTTCATATCGATATGATGGTTATGTCTGGTTATTTTATCCTTAAGTTCAGTTCCATCTCTAATAAGAAGAATGTTGAATATGTCGAGGCTCCTCATCACTTTATTGCACATATTGAAAATCCTTCTATTTTACAATTTTTGAATTCTCCATCTGTTTTTCACGATCCTATCACTCAATATTTTGAGGAGTCATACTTGGCAAGAGCTGTGGTGAAAATAAAAATTCACACTTTCTTTATGTTTTCTTTTTGGAGCTTGGATCCCCGCGAAACAAGCAAGCAAGGAAAGAATCTGCAGATTGAGGAGAGGAGCGCCCAATGTGGGGTCTATTTTGAGTCATAGGGGCTTTGGTGTGGGTCAAAGCCCCTTATTATGTAATGGGATGGGATATTTTATGAACATTGGACTCTTCCCATCGTTTTGTACCATGGTATTGTAAATACCCAATCTATATAAGGATTCTAGATAGAATTCATAGGCAAGTAGAAGTTGAATGATGCATTTGGATGTAATATTGTTTTGAGTCGGAGTATGTTTTTGGCTTATAGGAAAAGGCTTTTGCAGTTGTGTGCGAGGAGACCTTAGGAAGTCTGCAGCTATGTGCACAGACACCTGCAACTATGTGTATGGGAAGGATTTGGCTACTAATGAAAGAATTTTTGAGAAAGATCTAAGTTATATTCATGTGTTTTTATTTTACTTATTATTTCTAAATATTTATGTTGAAAAATGGTTTTATTTGTAACTGAGTAGCATAGTCCTATTTATGATTATTTACTATGTTTAATGCAAGAATAAGTAATATCATGCAACCTGTGAGTAAGTTCAACATATGTGCTAAACTGTGTTGGTATTACTGATAAATCTGGCCTGTGAAGCCCTATAAGAAGGACAAGCCCTAAATCCACAGTCCATTGTCCCTCTAGATGCAGAAACCTGGTTCTAGCAATCCCCCTATATTACCTCGGGTGAGACTTCGATCTGTACAAGTAAATCGTTGCCGAAAGGGCCTGTAATAGTGGATTTTGTTGGATTGTGTAGTCACTTTGAACCTAGGTCTAGGCCCCATCAAGCCAACAAGTGATTCCATTGTCGAGATTGGGATCTGACTGAGGGATGGTTGGATGTGGAATCCGTCTAAGGAAGAGATTGAAAATTGGGTTGACTAAAAATAACGTGAATTTTTTGTGCAAGAAAACTGAATTCTGCACATCTCTATTGAACGTTGGTTTAGAATTATATTTATATAGATTATTACGAGATATTTTTTGGGTTGTTTTCTAGCAAGTTGTATGAGTGGATATCAAGACTAGCAACGCAGGTGGGTTCTTTCAATAATAATCCCACTGCATGGGCCTCAGAGCTAATTGAGAAAGCTGAAAAAGACTAATAACGAGATTTCTAGGGCTTTTGATTATTGGATAGATAGTATCCTTGGAGGGTTCATTACTCAATTAAAAATCGAGACCTATGTGTCTTATATCAAAGCAATGCATAGTTTATTCAGAAACCCTAGAGGTAAGTACCTAAATTCACTGAAGTTTTGGATTAAAAATCTATTGTGTGAAAAGGGCATATTACGGATTCGCTCATATTGATGTTTAAAGAAGGAGAACCTAGTGTTATTCAAAGTAGTAAGTGATTCAGAACAGATTGGGGTACTTACGTTGAAACTGAATATAAACCACTATTTGAAACTGATAAGGGAGAAATAAACTCCACTACTCCGCGAAGTTTTTCGCTGAGATTTGAAAGTCAACAAAGTGTTGAGGAATTCCCGAACCTTCCACTCCCATCGTCACTCCATTTCATTATGTTCCTCTTCCTCCACCTCCACCTCCCCCATTCACCATGGCCCAACCTTCATCTGTTCAAGGGAACAAATGACCCTAAACAATTCTGGTTTGTGGTAGAAGCGAAATTTATTTCGCAGATTGTTATAGATGAAAACATGAAGAAAGCTCAATTTATTACAACGTTGCAAGATAGAGCATTGTCTTTGTACATTAAATATGTTACGAAGAATGCAAATGATTCTTTTTATGATACAAAGGCCGCAATGAACGATGAATTGAAGAAACCAAAGTTGCAGTCCCAATGTATCACGGAGATAAAATAAATTAAGCAGCTGACTACCGAGTTTGTATGGGAGGTAGATCAGATATTTAAAAACATGTTGAACCAAATTAGTTTCAATATCCTGGATGAACAACATAGAGAATGGTTCATTGTTGCATTGTTGCCTCATTTCAACCTGCAATTTTCTTTGTTATCACTAAGTTGGTATAGATGGGTTGCTCCACCAATCAAACTAGAGTAACTCTTTCAAACCTACTTCTAGCTGAAAATTAACCTTTTTAGCCTGAGAGGGCTCTCTCAAAGATAAATATGATTTTATGAAAATGAATTTCAACAGATGACTAACTATGAAATAGTGTTTTAAGTGTGTTTTTATGTAGGTGAGAGATGTGGAGAAATCACTACCATTGGTGATTAGGAGATCAAGTCTTATGCTAAAAAATGAAAGTGCTTGAAACAGTTCCGAACCTGAGCGACCAAAAAGGTCTCATCGTTGTGATTTTGGCGCCATGGACGGTTCGAAAAATCGATTTCATATGAGGAAGATATCGTGTTCTGTTCATTTTCCCAAATAGAAAAATTTTGGTGACTAGATGCCCAGTCAGCTTGCAGGTACAGTCAGCGAAATATTCTTGGGATTTTCCATTTTTTCAGAGCCAACGGGATGGCGCCACATGGCACGTTGTGGGCCATTGGATGTTTATGCTATGAATTTGATTTGGACCGTTGGATGAGGTTTTGGATGGGCGAATAGTTGAGTGACACGTGGTAAGTCCGCAGGCTGCCACGTGTCCTCACAATGGTGGCGTAAAATTTATGTGGATTCGACGGGGGTCGAACCCGCGACCTCCTGTCCGCACACAAGTCTTCTTACCAATCCGCCTACATGGTGTTTCTTACCCCTATAGGCCACCACTTGTATTTAAATGTTAATAGTTTTGGCATTAAGGGCTTGGGAGGCCAGCCCCGAAGGACCAACTCCCCTGTCATGTAACCATGTGCCAGGACCGTTGCCTTCGCACTAACCACCAACAATAAAATCGTCGCGAAAAAGTTGGTTCACATGGGTGTTAAACCTGTAGCATATAGTTTTAAAACTGGCAGCGATTCAAACCTTAACCTCTGGCGTGAATAAAGTTCACATGTCGTTGTGACATTTTTTGCAATGGTTAAATATTATGGAACCCCGTAACTCCTGGTTCCAACCTTAATGGAGAAGTTCAAACAGTTAATGGAGGTTACGGCGGGGGTGGCATGTGACCACCCGCCACTCACACTTAATCCCAGGATAAACTTCCTGACATATTTGGAGCTCGCCCCTAAGTTTGGGGTTAAACCATTAATTTATCTTTAGTTAACTGCCTATCTCCACATTTAGTGGATCTTTTCTAGCTGTCATTGGGGAAAATGCATTGAAAGGTCAATTTTTGACCAATTTTGGTGAAACAAGAGTCTACCTAAACTAATTTGAGCATTATAGAGCCATTGATGCAAAGAAAAAAGCCATTAGAGGCCTGCAAACATATTTAATTTACAATTTTGAGCATAATGAAAAAGAGGGACATGCCATTGGGAGTTGGACCAGTAGATGTATCCCAGAAGGGGTGAACTGCTTCATCATGCCTATTGTGTAAAACTTATGTGTGAATGTTTTTCTTTTTTTTTCACTATTTTTCAGTGTTTTTTAAGGCTTATTTACATGCTTAAAGTTCACTAATTCATCTAATTTTCATGGTTAAAACTCTCATACCTTAAGCAAACTTATGGAGATAATTTGTACATGTTTATTTAACTGAAAGGACACTTATCACAACAGAATTAGTACACTCCTTTCAGATCAAGTTGGTATCAGAGCTAGAGTTTTATCTCTGGTGTTTTTATGTGCAAGGATTTGTTAACTATTTGCAAGGGTTTTCATGCTTACTAGGCTCAAGCTTAAGAGAGGAGAAGTCAAATTGGTGGAAGCAAGAGGTTCTCAAAGTGAACCACAGAAAAGGAAGGCAAGATTGCCACATTATCTACCACCTATTTCACCTCCAAGAGAAGCAGAAGTAACATCAAGCATCCCTCTAGGAGAAGAAGAAACCCATGTAGAGATGGATCCCAAAGACAAAGAAAGAGTGTTCAGGAAATCATTCCTTGACATGAATGAAATGGTGAGAGTCCTTTATCAAGAAAGGAATGAAAGACTAGAAGGAGAAGGATCCAAACTTCACAAGGAAGTTCAGGGATCATCAGGAGGCCATAATGATGAATACAAATCAAAGAAGGATAATGGAGGAAATGGAGATAGTGGAAATTCACCATCATCACCCTCATCTTCATCCTCATCATCCTCTACTTCATCTTCAGTACATCAGCCATACAAGTCAAATAACATGGGTAAAATTCCTTTTCTAAAACTTGATGTTAAGTTTGAATTGCCAATGTTTGATGTTGAAGTTAATGCAGAAAAGCTAGATAATTGGATTAGGCAATTAGAGGTCTATTTGAGAATCCAAAATTTTCATGATGATGACACCAAAATCCAACTAGCTTCATTGAGAATGGAAGGTGCAACGCTTGTTTGGTGGGAAGCCAAGACAAAGGAGGAGATCAATAAATATGGTAAGATTATTTTATCATGGACTGATTTCATTTCTGCAATAAAGCAACAGTTTTATCCATTAGCTCACATGCAGAAATCCATAATGGACTGGAAAAATTTTAAACAATTTAAAGGAAAAAATGTACAAGTGTATACTCAAGAATTTAGGAGAAGAGCTCTTTTACTAGGAGTAGATTTGCATAGCCAAGACACTTTGTTCAAGTATATAGGAGGTTTACATACCTACCTAATACATACAATCCTCATGTTTAACCCTACAAGCCTATATGAGGTTTGTGTTCAAGCCACGCATTTAGAGGCAAGTGGAGATCAAAATTTAGATGGGAATGAGGAAAATGAGTTTAAAGGCAAATGGAAGAAAAAGAGAAATTCAAATCTTAGAAAGAGAAGGGAAAATTCTTTTGCAAACATTGTTCTAAAACTAGCCATGATGAGGACCATTGTTGGAAACTTCATCCAGAGTTGAAACCAGAAAGTTTGAAGGCCAAAGAGAAAGCCAAGGAGAAAGGAGAAATTGTTGCAATAGTTTAACAATACCTAGGGTCAGATTCAGGAGATGAAACAAAAATCATAGCTATGGTACTAAAGAACATAAAGGGGAAAGAGATTGAAAATAAACCCAGTTCTAGTATATCTAACTATCACATAGAAGCTCCAAGTGAAGAAAAGAGAATTGAATTGTTTCATGTGAGGGTCATTTCCAAACATACCAAGGTTGACACATTGTTTGACAGTGGGTCACAAGAAAATTTAATCTCTGAATACTTGGTCAAGAAACTTAATCTTGAGACAATTCCACATCCAAAACCATATCCACTTGGTTGGATATGTAAGGATGCAAATTTATAGGTTTCAAAGAAGTGCACGATGCGCTTTGCAATAACTACACATTTCATTGACATAGTTGAATTAGATGTTGTTCCGCTTGATATAACAGGTATGGTGTTGGGCAGTCCTTACTTGTATGACAGGAAAGCAATATTTCATCGCCATGATAACAAATACTATTTATTCAAATATGGCAAGGAGTACATTGTGAGAGCTCATCGCAGAAAACTTGACACTTCTTTAGTTAATGCAGTGCAGATGAAAAGGCTTGTCAATGCAAGTCAAAACTTGACATTGATGATGATTAAGCAAAGGGAAGTTTTACATAATCCTTTTCAAACAAACGTTCTTATAAATAATGAGTTGTTTCAGTTTGAAAGCAGGTTGTCTTTGAAAGGAGATGAGAAGTAGTTATAGCAATCGACTTTGGTGTTGAACAGTGCTGAAAAAAAGTGTCAATGCAAGAAGTTGCAAAGGTCCAAGAGAGGGAAAAACAACTTAGAAAAGAAGGTACATGATTCAAAAATTTTCATTTCTAGTTTCAGAAATAAACGGTACAATGGCGAAGAAACTTCGTCAGGAATCAACACAAGTTCAAGGCTAATTCAACCAAAAATCGCCATAAGGACATATTGAAAGGTGAGAGTAATTTCAAGTTTCCTTTGATTATAGACCAATGTAGAAACAGGATGTTTACTACAAAGTTAGATTTTTTTTCTGCAAGTTCAGTAAATATGCAACATGACAACGTCAAAAACAGAAATGGTTGGTCAACAGAATCAAGGAAAAAAATTTTGTTTCATGAAAAGCTCCAATTAATGAAATTAAGGATATTTCAGTGGATTAAGATTGGAAGAGTGGGGACACAGTCTCCTCATCTTCATGTTAAGTAGTCCAAAGACATTTTTGGGTCCAAAAGCTTCCCAGTGGGGAGGTTTGATCTGGAGATCAAGTCTTATGCTAAAAAATGAAAGTTCTCAAAAACGATCCAAACCTGAGCGACCGAAAAGTTCTCGATGTTGTGATTCTGGCGCCATGAACGGTTCGAAAAACCAATGTCGTATGAGGAAGATATCGCATTCTATTCGTTTTCCAAAATAGCAAAATTTTGGTGACTGGATACCTATTCAGCTTCCAGGTACAGTCAGTGGAATATTTTTGGAATATTCCATTTTCTTCTGAGCCAACGGGATGGTTCCATGTGGCCCATTGTGGGTCGTTGGATGTTGATAGTACGAATTTGATTTGGACCGTTGGATAAGGTTTTCAATTCTGCTGCCAATTAGGCAAGTTTGTAGCGTGTGGTGTAAAATTTATGTGGATTTGACAGGGGTCGAACCTGCGACCTCCTGTCTGTACGCAAGTCCTCTTATCAATCCACTTGTAGGGTGTTTCTTACCCCTATAGGCCGCCACCTGTATTTAAATGTTAAAAATTTTGGTGTTGAGGGCTTGGGAGGCCAGCCTCGAAGGGCCAACCCCCTGTCATGTAACCATGCGCCAGGCCCACGGCCTTCACACTAACTGCCAGCAAACAAACTTTCGCGACAAAGCTGGTTCACATGGGTGTTAGAACCATAGCATATAGTTTTAAAACCGGTGGCAATTCAAACCTTAACCTCCGACGTGAAGAACGTTCACATGTCATTGTGACATTTGTTGCAATGGTTAAATATTATGGAACCCCGTAACTCCTGGATCCAACCTTAATGGAAGAGTTCAAACAGTTAGCGAAGGTTACGGTGGGGGTGGCATGTGACCACCCCGCCACTCACACTTAATTCGAGGATAAACTCCTTGACATATTTGGAGCACGCCCCTAAGTTTGGGGTCAAACCATGAATTAATCTTCAGTTAACTACCTGTCTCCACATTTAGTGGAGCTTTTCTAGCTATCATTGGGAAAAATGCAATGGGAGGTCAATTTTTGACCAATTTTGGTGAAACAAGAGTCTACCTAGACTAATTTGAGCATTCTGGAGCCATTGGTACATAGAAAACATCCATTAGAGGCCTAAAAACATATGTAATTTACAATTTTGAGCATAATGACAAAGAGGGACATGTCATTGGGAGTTGGACTAGCAGATGTAGCCCAGGAGGGGTGAACTGCTTCATCATGCCTATTGTATAAAACTTGTGTGAATTTTTTTCTCTATTTTGCACTATTGTTTAGTGTTTTTTAAGGCTTACTTACATGCTTAAAGTTCACTAATTCATCTAATTTTCATGGTTAAAACTCTCATAACTTAAGAAAACTTATGGAGACAATTTGTACATGTTTATTTAACTAAAAGGACACTTAGCATAGCAGAACTAATACACTCCTTTCATATCAGTTGGGCATATGGATTTAGTGAAAAGAACTCAATGACATATGAGCTCTTCTAATGGAAGATGAGGCATATAGATGTTCTGATGAAAAGATAACATTCACAACATTCTAAATGTTTGAAGGAAGTTAGAGAATTTCATACATGAATTATAAGTAATCAAACATCAGAGTATTGAAGATAAAATTGCAGAATACATAAGACAAATACTCAAGAGAACATGAACAAATCTCAGGTGAAGAAAATCCAATTGCCACTATATATTACTATATAAGTGTTTTACAATATTAAGTCTCAAGTAAACATCAATCAACCCTCTATTATTCGATAATCTGCATATTAATAGGCTTAGGCATCTTTACATTGGGTTTGCCAACAAGGTTGGACCTTCGCGTCTCTCCAATGACACCTAATCTAACCATAAGAAAATTACGTGGAGGTAAAACTGACATCTACTAATTTTAGGACTTAGAAACCTAATAGGACTCTATACCCTATTTATTACATAAACAAACCTTAAGACTGCATATTTACATTGAGAAAAGTCGTGTGCCTGGGTGGCACTGACCATGACGAAAACATAATTGCTCCCACCAAGTCAGGAGACATGTCTTCCTACTTTTTAGGAGGTGGTGTCATGATGGTTGATGAGTGCCTTCATGATGAGATAGCAAACTGAAAATATTTTTTGAAGACCACGTCTCCATAAAAAATTTCCTTTTATGACCCCTAACCTTTCCACGTGGCTGGCTTATCCCAAATATACCATCAAAATTTGAAAAATCTCCAAAAAATTACTCACTGCAGAAACAAAGGACTTTAGGAAACTCTGTAGCGAAAGTTTGTAACACTTTGACTTTGACCATCCCTGCCACATATTTGGTCCCTTTGTTGATCTGAGGTTGTTTATTCAGTCACAATAACTAAACACAAAACTTTACCCGCCTCCTTCATGAAAACACCTTTGATTTATAGCAAAAAGAAACCTACAACGAGTTCGTAGTGATTTTTGGTCTTCAAGCCTGAGACACGCTACGAACTTGCCTAATTGGGAGCAGAATTGAAAATTTTGTTTTCCTTCTTCAAAATTTACCTATGGCTCTGCAAGTGATGATTCAAAATGATGCAAAAAAATATAAAAGGGTAATTTATCCACTTTTCAAGCTTTAGAAGCTTCACCTTTGGCATCAGGGGCTTCAGTCTCCACAGGTTCATCAAAGATTGTTATTTTTAAACCTTTTCTCTTGAGCTCTGATTGTATCATATCCATCTTTTCTTCTCGATATTTCACTTGAATTTTAAGTTTCTTTCTCTTTGCCTGCAACCAAATATTCCTCTTCCTTTTATGTTTCATTACCCTACGTAGAGGAAGGGTTATTTTCAAAAATTTCTTGGCATTGGTCAAAGACTCATCATAGCGATTGATTTTCTCATTTACCTTTTCTTTGAATTCCTCCATCATTTTTCTGTCTAGCTTGGCTTCCTCCAATTCCAACTTGGTTTCAATAACCTCCTCCCTGGCTTCTCTTAATTTCTCCTTTAAAAGTTTCACTTCATTTTTTTCAACAACTTTCTCTTTTCCTTTCCTCTACACAATGATTTCTTCTTTTTCTGGATACAAATCAATTATTTCATATCCCATAGGTTGTTTGCCTTTGTTTGTAATTTCAGTCTTTTCACTACCCATGACACCTTTAGCAAGTTGCAGCCTAGTGAGTGGTATTCTTGGTTGGAACATAAACCTTGCATCTTCTCCTGAGAAATCAAGTTTTTTGGCAGTAAGACCCTTCTTTTTCTTCTTGCTTCCTTTGATATCTACAACTTTGAACATTGGGGTTTCTTCTATGTCTATGGCTTGAAGAATGTCTTCAAGGTTGCCTTTCTCGAGTGTTTGGCTCCTTGTTATCCTTCCATGACTCTTCTTGATGGGCTTGGACTTGCTATTTGTAGGTGTGGACTATGGAACTTCTGTTTCCTATGCATGCTCTATTTTAACATCCATAGGGTCTACTATGGGCTCTATTTCCTCTTCATTTACACCCTTTTCTTCAGATATAGTTTTATCATTTTTGCTTGAAGGAGTAGCTTTTGATTTAGGTGTCTTCTTGGGTGTTAATGTATCTATTTCATAACCACTAAGAAACATGAATGTGGCTCAGCCTCTATTCAGCTTTTTCAACTCCTCCAACACCAGTAGTTTAATCAACCCATTATGAAAAATTGAAGTTTCACTACCTTCTATCCTATCTTGAACTTTGTCTGACATCTTTCCTAGGCTTCTAAATAAGAAAAATGGAAGGTATGGAGGTTGCTTACCAGTGAAATGTAGCAAGAGCCTAAAATGACACTAATAAATAATATGGAACCTCCCTTCACATGTAAAGTACTTTTGATGTCATATCTACTCCAATGTGTTCAAGTTTCATGAATTCATCACAGTTCTATAGTTTGAACTTAGTGGATTAAAACCACTCTTATCCCATCCTCAGAATCTTTGTGGCTTGGGAAATTGTTTTAGGTGACACCAGAAATCTCAGCACACCCACCTTTAATGCAGTGCCCATGAAATTCACTGCAAAGTCATTTAAACCTAGGCATGAAAACCTTGTAATTTTTGGCAGAACATCATACACCCAACACTGTTGAAGGTTTTTGCAAAGCTAGGGTCCTCATTAAGAAATTTTAGATCCATGGGCTCATACCTGACAACCGAACCACCTTTATTAGTCTTCTTTTGCATGGCCATCTCTCTTAACACTGTGTTGGCCTTCTTGATGTTATGACACTTGCAAAGAAAATAATTTTACAACAAGCAGCTTGCAAAAAAATTTGGACTTCTTAAGGGTGATAACAAAATCTATACACAAAGGTAGAAGGGTAGATGACAGACAAATGCTTTCAAGGATGAATTTAAAATTTAAATTTCAAATATGAGAGGGATAAGGACAAATGAGAGAGGTTAAGTGAAATGATGAGTGACCACTTATGATTACGCATGTTGCATGACTCTCTAACTGGTCACGTGACCTCAAATTGACCTTTAACCTCTAAAGACTCGGCACCTCACCATTTCCTTTATCGGAGCATAAAAACATGATTTTGTAGCAGTTTATGTTATAATTATGTCAGATTCACTACGAACAGGTCAAGTGAGTCTGTAGCGAAAATGACATGTTTTCTATTAATTCCGTTGTGCATTCAGGAAAAGACAGACAAGTGGCCACAACCAAATTTTAAACCAATGCATGGAGATTTTTGGTGGATTTTGATAGATTTGACCATGATGACATGACAAGTGGGACTCTCTAAACTTAGGATAATGACCCATTCATAAAATTTCATCAATTTCATGAATTAATTTTCCAAGACAATGGAAACTATACTAATGACTCTCCTAATCAAAATGAAATTTTATTGGTGATAACAGTGGCTCCATTGGGGATGGTGTGCCCCTGTGGTACATCAAAGAACCTGTAGTTGCAGTACCTTCCTTAAAAAACTAAAATTTTCTGAAATTGATGATGACTTTTCCAAGCTCTTATGGCCTTCCCCTTGGGCTCAAGCTTGATGATGAACTCATTTTTATTTGCAAAACATCATAACATAAAATGAGATATGTACAATGGATTGTAATTCAACAAAATAATCTAGGAGGAATAGTGTTTTAAAAACCTGCCATTTACAGGTCCTTGTCCTCCTCCACACAGTTGTCCATCCATCTCCAAAAGAAGAAAATTTTTGTTACCATGGTATGCAGCTATCAGAAATGACCCCTCATATATGTTTTCAAACTTTCTATGCTTCTCATTTTCCTCAATTATGGCTTCCCATTTTAGAACTACATCTTGGATCTTGAATTTTTCTTCCTTAGTCTTTCTGTCAAAAGTCTTTTTCACTTTGTTTTATGATTGTTGATGATTTTCATACACCTCTTCTCTTTTCTCTTGTAGAGCTATGAGTTGGTTTATCCTCCATTAGATGGCATTAGGTTCTTCTTCAAGTACTTGTATCAGTTTCATTATCAGAACCCCCAAAGAAGTTGGGGAGATCACTTCAGCTCCATATACTAATTCATAGGGAGATGTACCTATGGATATCTTAGTACAAAATATATCAGCCCACAAAGAAAAATTTAGTTTTAAATTCGATGATCTTTTATTTTCTTGCAGCACTTTTTTGATGATCCTCACTATGCTTTTATTGGATGATTCTGCTAATACATTACCTTGATGGTAATAGGTTGTGGAATGACCAAGAGTGATATGATATTGATGACTAAAAATAATCAATTTTTTTATTTGAAAGCTTGTGCATTATCAATAATAATCTTCATAGGACAACCAAACCTGGACAAAATGGTGTTCTCCATAAATTGAATGATGACTGAGTCAGTAGCCTACCTTGTAGGGATTGCTTCAATCCACTTGGTGAACTAATCAGTGGCTATCAAAATACAACGATGTTTTCATAAGGATATTGGGTATATTTTTCCAATGAAATCCAGACCCCATTACTGGAAAGGAGCTTCAACATATATTGGTTTTAGTGGTAAAGGAGTCAGCTTCTTCTTACCATCAAAAACTTGGCATTTATGGCATGCAACAATCTTCTTGTAGATGTCTTTAAACATGGTAGTCCAATAATATCATGCTCTAAGTATATTATTAGTTGTGGCCTTCCCGTAATGGTGTCCTCCACAATCTCCCTTATGAAATTCTTCAATGACCTTTTCAGCCTCTTCATCTAGTAAGAAATTCAAAAGAATTCCATCGGTGTCCTTCCAATACAATTTTTTATTCAAAATGCAGTATCTCATAGATTTCAGCTTCACAAACCTTGACTTGGACTTCGTCAATTGATGAGGGGCTTTATGATGATGTAGAAAAAATATCACATCTCTATACCATTTAGAAAAAATGAATTTCTCTTCAATAGGGACCAATTCTTCTTCTTCTACCACCTCTAAAATTTCTGCAATGAAATTCATGTCTAGGAATTCAAAATTTGACTGTGCCATCAGCTTTTATAGCCCTTGACCCTTCGCCAAATTGGTGGGATCAATTTCTATAACATATTCCATTAAAGTGGCGATCCATTTACCTCTTTTTCCATCAGGATCAGCTTGGGCCAAAATATATTTCACCACAATGTTAGGCACAAATGCAATAATATGAGAATGCAGAATGTAAATACTGAAATATTTAAGAGCCTTTACTAAATAATATACTTGTTTCTCCATGATATTATACTTAAATTCAGATTTTTCAAGAGTCCTACTGAAAAAATAAATAGGTTTCTCACCACCTTGCTGCCTTTTCTGCAATGAAACTCCAACAATTGTGTGTTCAAAGGCGAAGGTAAAAACTAGAAAATCGCTTGAAAAGTCAAGACTAATGAGCACTAAGGCTTGAGTGAGGGCATTCTTTATGTCTTCAAATTATTTATTTTCCTCTACTATCCATTTAAAATTAGACTCCTTCCTTAACATCTTATTAATATGCTTGACAATCTCAGAAAAATTTGGAATAAACCTTCTAACAAAATTTACCTTTCCAAGAAAAGACTGAATCTCTTTCCTATTCCTTGGAAGGTCTATTTTCTGAATGGAATTGACTCTATTTGGATCAATATTTTTTCCATTCTTTGATATAATGTGTCCTAACAATTTTCCATAGGTTAAGGCAAAGACACTTTTAGTAGGATTGAGAGATATGCCAAATTTTCTGCATTTCTGTAGAATTTTCTCCATATGTTTAAGGTGTTCTTCCTCTTTCTTTTAGAATGCAGTGATGTCATCCAAGTAAACCACTATTGATTTATCCTTCTCCTAAGCAAATGCAATATCCATTGTTCTTTGGAAATTCACCCCTGCATTCATGAGACCAAAAGGCACTTTGGCATACATGAATGTTCATCATGGCGTAGTAAAGGCAGAAATTTCTCTTGATTGTCCAGATGTACTAATATTCAGTTGCAACCTGAGAAACCATCAAGCATATACATTCTTTGAGAGCCAACAATATTTTTCAGAATTTCATCCATATTGGGAAGAGGGTAACATCCTTCAGAGATGCTTTGTTTAAATTTCTAAAATAAAAATAAAAAAATTCTAATCTCAACATTATTCTTTTTTACAAGTACCTGTCGAGTCATAAAAAGGTATCTTTTGAACACCTAATTAGCCTACATTAATCATCAATCCGGGAGCGTCTTTTTATTTCAAGAGTGTACTCTATCTGAGGCTGCAATTGTCTAAGAGAAATGTTGTGAAGATGTAGTATAAAATAACAAAAACAACAGTAACTAATGCTTGAAAAGAAACCTAATTACAGGGACATGAATGGAAATATTAAACTACTTCAAACTTGCAGAACATCGATCAAGGATGCAGTAGCGGTAACTCTTTCCCTTAGAAATTGATGCAAGATGAACAATCTGGGGACTTGGAAGCAAAAGCCTCTATCCTCTGCAGTTGGAGATCTTTGAAGCAATTGAAATGAAATCAGATTCAATGAAAGCAACTTAAAAGAAACGCAATCTGAAAAGGAACATCAGCACGTAACTACAACTCATATGTTTGCTAATCAAAGACTATGAACAAGTAATGAACAAAAATGGAATGGAAACGTGAAATAAACTGCAATTACAATTCTAACATATTCAAGGCACTAGATTTCTATGCCTCAATTCTATCGACAGCTTCTCACCACGCAACAAACAGATTATAAACTAAAGGAACAACAATTCAAATCAGATACAAGTCAGTGAAGCTTTATGATAACAGCGAAATAATATAACAATGAATTATGCTTATTGTAAAGAAATGAAACAGCAATGACTCTGTATTTGATCTGATCAACAATAAACCAATTCAAACATTAAACGCACTCCACACAACAGTAAACAAAGATTAAAATAAAAACAGTGAAGTGATTCCACCAGAGTCGGGCCCTTAGCGCCAGTGAAATACTGTTGGGCTAATTCAAAACTGCAGAAGGTAAATAAAACGCGTGCTTTGTATTAAACCAACATAAAGTTTTACAGAAAATTTTCTCTCAAAACAAAGAGTTAATAGCGCAGATAAATGTAAAGTTTTACAACCGATTCCCGATAACAATAACAATCCCTCCCCCTCTCTGTCACTAAAGGACGTGGTTTTATATATCAAATCTTCGACGGACCAATCAAAGAACAAGATAAGTTTGAACAGCGATCCCTCAGGATCGAAAGATCCTGAGGGATTCGCTCCTCTGTGTTTAGTCATCGTTATGTTTGTGCTGACTGAGGCCGAGTTGTTCCCTGCCTTTTCTGGGCTATTCGTTCAAATCTCCTTGCCTTTGGCTGGATATGATTCAATGTTGATGGAGCAACAGTTAGATTTTTCTCAACCCCGCCTTTGGTACAGTTGTTCACCTCTCTGAATTCTTGTTTGTCAATCAAAAAGTAACCTTTAGTCACCTTTTCGTATTAAACATAAACCTTCCCAATTCTATTGTAATACCTATGATAAATTACCTTTCCAAGGCAAAAAAGAGTATATTTATGGTAAAGAATGAGTAAATATACAATAATTTCATACCTCTTTCACTGCCCAACATACCTCCCTGCTTAATCATTTTCATGCCCTCATGAAAACTATAGTTCAAATGGAGAGCAGTCAGAGAATAAGCCGAATAAGGTTTGTCATCCATAGGCCTAAAACCATGTAGTGCAGCTAATTCCTCAAAAATATGTTCTGTCTGTCTTTCAGGAAGTTCATAAATAGCTTTGTAGTCCGAAGCAAGGTACCAGGCAATAGGGCTGCGAAATCTACATCCTAACCAATATGGCCCTTCTTTTAAAACAAGATGGCTATAGGAAATGAGATGGTCTGCAGCTAGACCAAAGTTTTTATAATTAAATGGTTCCCTATTTTGCACATTCTGATTCGAGGTTCTCCATCGGACCTTGGTTGCTATATAAGCTTAGTTCCTAATGGATGAAAAATAATCTGTTCCATTCAAAATGATTTATTTGTGGACAGGCCCCAGAGTTTGGGTAACGCCTTCCTTTGTCAACAAGCTTTTCTGTCTAGCCCAAAATTGAAGTGGGTCTTGAGGTTCACTTCTGACCCATAGATCTAATCCATTTTCCTGCCTTTGAAAGGCGTTATAAGCTTTAAGCCATTTTAATTTATTTACATCAAAGGAAATGAATGCCTGAAACTGAACATCTCCAATAAAAGGGCTAGGGTTTGATTCACAGTCATTTTCAAGTATTAGATTATGCAAGTAAAATTCACATAACAGGCGCTGTACTTTGATCCCATAAAGTTTGCAGCATGATATCAAGTCATCTATTGTTTTTAGCTCTATGGATTTCCCTGCCCTAACTGCCTTGATATTTAATTGTAAATATATTTCTAGTAAAAACAAAGCATAGTTTTTGGCAGGGCATCTACAGGCTAAGACATCAGTATACAAGGAGTAGAGAGTGTCCATTTGAGTGTAGGCTAGTTTTAGTTGGTTCATTACCTTATCAGCCTTTACCTCTGCTTTCCGTCATTTTTCATGAGCTTCAGCTTCTCCTTCATGAATAGTTCTCATTTGTTGCTGCAATTCCTGATATCTTTTTCTTGGGATAGTATCTTCCTCCAGTCTCTGCCTTTCTATTCGGGCCTGTGTCAATTCTTCTTGAAGTCTAACCAGTGTCGGCTCACTGAAAGTGTGCTGACTACTAGATTGCATATTTTCACTCAAAATTGGTTCCTCTGGAACAGCTTGTGTTGGAACAGCTGTTTGTTGCTCCGCATCCTCATAATTAGGCTCAGGTATGGTTTCTTCTGTAAATTCGAGGTTCCTATCATCCGTCACTCTTCTCTTTTTCGAGCTTCTTTTGATAGCAATGCTTCTTCTCTTAGGGGCTCACTTGGGCATGTGTTTCATTCTTAGAACCCTAATGGTTTGCCTGAGTTGTTCTATTAGTTTATGAAGCTTTATTCATTCTCTGTGAAGCTTCTCAATCTCAGTTGTTTTCTTCTTCTTTCTTAATGGAACAGTCGTTCCTTTATCCGACCCTATTTGCTCAACAAAATTTTGGCCCATATCATCCGTGCCTTTAGTAAAATTCTCTTCTTGTTCTTCTCCTTGGGGCTCCTCTTCTACATTCATATGCCCTTGGCTCAATTCTCCTGGAATCATATTCTCAGTTAACTCTGCAGTCTCCTGGGGGCTTCCACCTTCAGTGTTTACTTTCTCCTGCTCACATCCCTTAGGAGAAGCAACCCTAGCTTCGTTAGGGTTTATTGTTTCATTTAATTTTTCTTCAGTTGTTTCTTTATCAATAGCAGAGTAGTCTGGTAGTTGATTAATATCTATATTGAGGTCCAAGGGGCTATGCGGCCGTGCATAATCACTCATATTGGCCAAAATCTGGGCCAATTGATATTCCTGTAAAGGGCTTACGATAACATTCTCGGGCAGCTCTGTTTCATCCTTATTGCTACTATGATTGTCCTCATCCTCTGCACATGTGTGATAACTTCCTTCCTCTTCATCTGAATACCGAATTTCTCCCTCAACTTCTTCTTCTCCAGAATTTCCTTCGATTCCTTCATTATCTCCTTCCTCTGCACTGGGTTGTTTTTCACTACTGGATTGGCGGCTTATTCCTTCTTCGTCTGAGTAGCGAATTTCTCCTTCCACTTGTTCTTCCTCATCAGTCCGAGGGCTTACTCCTTCCAATTGCTCTTCCTCGTCAGTGCGAGGGCTTACTCCTTCCAACTGTGGAGGTTGTTCCTCCTCTGAGTTGTGCATTTCCAGGGGCTGGCTGCTACTGCCCGGAAGTCCTTCCACCATCCTTCTATTTCATTTCAATCGGAGGGACTTTCTATGAGTAGAAGGCTTAGCAATTGAGCCGGCCATCCTTTTCCGTTTTGGAGCGGGTAGAGCTAACCCTCCATCAATGGAAAATATTAATTCTTCCCAGCTGGTCTGTTGCTGGGCGAGGCTATGACTCACTATTAAATGAATTAAAAAATGGTGGCTGACCACCATATCTGCATGTTGGGCTTTTCTTATACCACGAGCAGTATCATGAAACAAAGAATTTAAAAATTCAGGCATATTAATGGTGCATTTCTGTTTTAATACAGCTAGTAGCTTAAGGTGGCGAGGTCTTACCACATCCTTTCTTCCGTCGCATGTTATGTAAGCCTGCACAATCTTGGCCAACTCTGTCCATGGTTCTCCTAATGACGTTGGTTGGACTCCTTTACCTTTGATGATACGTCTGTCCATCATCTTGAAAAAAATTTATGGCTTCACGAATCCTCATCTTCTTCTGAGTCCAGATAGTCCCTTGCACGGGAATGCCAGACACTTCCGCAATTATCTCGTCAGATACAGCTATCTGCCTCCCTCTGACCATGGAGGATCCTTCCTATAGGTTCAATAAAAATTTGGTGGCCACGGCTTCATGGGGTTGCTGCATTCTCAAGAAATATGTAATCCACCCCAGTCTTTCTAAAATTGCTCGTGTAGCATCAGAGATGATCAATACTTGCAGTTCACTGCGAATTGGTCTTCCTCCCATTTCTGCATTCTATTAACTTCTCAACACACAGTAATCACAATGGAACAGCACAACACAGTTCGTTGAAAATTTGTTATTTCCTAAAATGCAGGGATTTTAATAAGTAAGGGAATCTTGGAGTTTGTTTTGTATGCAGAGATCCGCGCCCCCCGAATGAATGAAAGGTCTCCCTCGACTGTCAATTGAGAGTAGCATGTGTGGCAAAACAACAGTACAACAGTAAAAAGCAGGCGTAATTATGATACATTCAATCAAATTGTAGCAATTACTGAAATCAATGCATGTGATGAATCGTTAATAAATAGAAAATCGTTTTGTAATGATTCAAATACGAGGAGAAGGGACAACATATGATAACCATAAATATAATTGCGTTATTTATCACTTTGAATTAATATGATCGATTTGTAATTATTTTCATGTATAATAGGTTCAGAGGTAAAGGTAAGGGATTCATATTTTCATTTGATATTTAAATAAATATATAGGAAAAGGGTTAAATATAACTATTGATGTGTATAAATGTGACTCCAATACCACCAGCAGAGCTCTGCTGCCCACATGTGTCCATAACCTTGACAGAGTTACCCACGAAACCAGTGTCCTTTATGTATGCTGAGGAAGTACCCCCTTTTTTTTGTTGAATATCATGACGGAGGTTATTGTGCTGGCTTGGTGACCAGATAAACCACAATGTTGTTGACCGGGAAGAAGTGAAAGGTGGGCAGGCCGGCTCGTAATGAGACCTCCTGTTCCAAGGACTTCTTGATTTTTTCAATTATCTGTTGGACCATTTCCCTGGTTTGGTGGCCATAATGGGAATGCCACTTCACTGCCTTCCTTATGATCACGGTAGGCTGGCTCTTGGTGAGACCCCCTATCCTCCATCTGCAGAATCATTAAAAAAAAAATCCTTCTTTTCCTTTTTCACATAGAACTTTTCCTCAGTTATTCATAAGGGATGGCTCAACACTCCTTAAGAGTAGGGATGGTGGAAGAAGTCTGAACATCTCAATAGAAAAAAATATGCTCTTGTTCTTATTCCATAGATAAACATCAAAGAAAATTATAGTATGTGGGAAAGAACCAATCATGATAAAAATAATCGATCAGATTAATTCAATGGTAATAAAATGGCAAAGTTATTTTATTGATCATGCCCCTTGTTGAGTCTCAAAAGTGTTTTCCATATTCATACATATTTCCATTATGTCATAACCATTTAGCTCTTATTTCATAAGCCATTTGACCAAAAACCCTACATCAAGTACCCATTTTCATAAATATATGGGTTAGGATCCTTGTCTTCCAAAGTTATTTATTTTATGTATTTAAAGTGAATTTATGATTAGAAACTAGAAAATTAACATAGTTTCATATATCTATATATGTGTTGTGAGTTTTGTGACATGTGTAGGTCAAAAAGGAGACTTCTAGAAGACCCTTATGTGGCACTTTAAGGCCAAATTCGAATTTGGTTGGATAAGATCATGGGATCAAGAGGATATGTGTCTCACTTCCTTGTTGTATTGAAACTCTAAGAGGATATGTGTCTCACTTCCTTGTTGTATTGAAACTCTAAGAGGATATGTGTCTCATTTCTTAGTTGGGTTGAAACTCTAGAAAAACATGTGTCTTATCATTTCCTATTTTGATTGTAACTCTAGAGATGGAGGGAGAGATTCATGGACTCTCATTAATGAGATGACTCCTCATATTTTGTATAAATAGGAGAAGCTTTCTCCTATCATGGGTAATGAGGAAGTAATGAAAAAGTAGTGAAAAATAGGAGAAGAGAGAAAGGAATAGAGAGTCTTTTGTAACAAAGTTCAAGATGGAATGGGATGTAGATTTGTGAGTTTTTCAATAGAGAAATTCAGTTCTTTGATGTTGTTTTGATTAAAACTTTAAGGAGCTGAAGGACTTCACCAAATTGGTAGCAGAGGGCCCCTGCTATCCAAGGAGGCTTCTACATGCTTTCTAGATAAGTAGCTTTTAATTCATGTCTTGCATTATTTGTTTAATTAAAAGATCCTCATTATCTTACAATCATTCTTTTTCTTAAAACGCTCTTCCAACATATCATGAATAGATGAAAGAGATTTGGTTGTATTATGTTGAGTTAATTAGCATTTTATGTTTTGCAATTAGATTAAAAGATCCTCATTATCTTATAATCATTCTTTTTCTTAAAACGCTCTTCCAACATATCATTATTAGATGAAAAAGATTTGGTTGTATTATATTGAGTTAATTAGCATTTTTAGTTGCAATTCCTTTCGTTAATTGTCACAGTTAGACTTATTCTAATAAACTCTTCCAAAATATCATTATGATGGATAAGGCATAACTATGGTATTGTAGGTTTTAGTTGCTTGTTTACACTAAGTGGCATAGCCATTCTTACTCTTACAAAGCTCTTCCAAAATATCATAACAATGAGTAAGAAATAGCTGTGGTGTCTTAGATTTTAATTGTATTTGCTTTCAGTTTTCATTTTTGCATTTGCATTGAATTGTACAGCTAGGATTGTTCTAACAAGCTCTTCCAAAATACCATTCATGATGAACAAGATGGGTTGTAGAATTCCATAGACTAGTTGCATGTGAATTTAGTTAGAGCACTCCGGAGGTAGATTACATTTAGTTTAGAATGTTCTGTTCCCAAAAACGATAAGAAAAACACATACAACGAAGTAAGGAAGAGGTCACTTAAGCACATATAGTGCACCACACTTCATCAGTTTACTAGCCCTGGTTGATAATTTATGTTAGCAATTTAGGACGCTAAATTGACTACACACCCCTTTTTCCTTTTTCTTATCATTACTAGACAATTTTCTTAAAAAATGATGATTCCTTTTGATTTGTTGATTACAGTAAGCTTTAATTTGTATGATTGTATATAAATGATCTATTTGCCTTTAGAAAAGTAATCAAAAACTCAAAATGTTGTCTCAAAACAAAAAAACAATCCCCAAAAAAGTGTTGTTCCTTTAAAAAGAACATCAAAACAATTTGTGGAACTGATGTTCCTTTCAAAAGGAACAACAAAAAAATACTTCTGCGGAAGTGTTGTTCATTTGGAAAGGAACAGCAAAAGCGCTCTGCGAAACTACTGTTCCTTTCGAAAGTAACAACATCAGTCTGCGAGACTGTTGCTCCTTTCGAAAGGAACAACAGCGGTGTTGTTCCTTTGGAAAGGAATGTTGAATCTCTAATTAAACTGAGAGGGGGGGGTGAATCAGTTTAATACATTCCTGATCTTTTAAACTTTTCATTAAACTTATTTACACCTTCATTTCAAACTCTATTTGATGTGAGAGTAATTTTAGAATGTAATCAGAAAGTATTAGTTTAATAGAGCAGTAGACTTAATATGAGAGCAGCAGGTATTAAGCAAATAATACATATCAGATCAATACATAAATATCATGCACAAAGACACCAGATATAAGTGGAAACCCATAAGGGGAGAAAACCACATCTTATTATTGTTGTGATGCAAAGGCAAGCTCCAACTCCCTCTCACCACTGTTTTCTGCAGGCACCAACCTACAGGAGGCTCCTACCTCAATTCTGCAAGCTAAAACTTGCAAGGAAGCACCAACTCCCTTAAGTTTTCTGCAGGCACCAACCTACAGGAGGCTCCAACCTCAGTCAGCTACAACTGACAGCTATCAGGCTGCAACTTGATAGGGAAGCTCCAACTTCCTCATTTTCTAAAACTGAATGTTTGTTGATTTACCTCAGATATCAGCTCTGTTCTGTAGCTTCTCTTAATCTTCTCTACCTTCTATATTCTGCATTCTCTCTATATATGCTCTCTCCCTTGCTCTCAAAAAACTCGCTCTGCATATCAAGATGATATTATTTATAGATTTCCTCACATGACTGTTTGTATTCTGCTTGGAATTCGAAATGGAAAGTCATGTCTCTTTGCCTTATGCCTTCTCACTCCTTTTATCAGCTTACTCAGAAATTATAACTGTAGGTGTCAATTTTAACATTACAGTGGGAGTTTGTTTTCTCTCGGAGACTTGCCAATGCATCACAAACAATAAAAAAAATTAAAACATTTACATTCGAATTACAATATGAATTCCAGCTCACTTATTTTGTCTCTTGGTTTGCTGCGCATTTGTCTTTTCTGTGACTGTGTTTTGACTCTTTTCTACTCTATATGCTTTTTTGTCCTCTGCTGTAGTGTATTTGCTGCATACGTGTAAAAGTGCTTTTATATCAGTGCCTCTTAGAAAAATGCGTGACTGCTGACTTGCAGCAAGTGTCTTGTTGATGTGGAACATTTCGCAAATGGAACGGACATATATCACAGTCATTGTATATTTATAATCACCCTCTCATTAGGCCGAGGCCTGTGGGTTCACAGCCCATGTGACATATTTTAATACAACTGCAATCGTGTTTTATATATCTAACAACAATCCTTTTATATATAAGCAATCGCCCTCCACCTTAAGCCTTTGGTCTTATATTACAATCCAATAAGTTGAATCACAACCACTAATACATGAAAGGGTCGGGCCCCACATCTCCGTCGGCGGATCGGTGGTGTCAAACGAAAACTTGCGATTGCGATTGATCAAACGGACGCGATGACCACATAAAACATGGCTCATATCGCAATCGGGTCCAAACTTTGAACACATGCAATCGGGACGCATTATAGAAAAGTTCCGATTGCGATCAAAACACGGATGCGATTTGCACAAATTAACTCCTGCATATAACAGGATCGAGTCCGCCACTTCAATCGCAACATATTACAAAGTCGTGCGATCAATCGGAGAGTTCTGATTGCGATTGAGATTCTGGACGCGATTGAACCAATTAATTCCATCGTATAATCGCCATCGGGTCCGCCACTTGATCAGAGCATATTACAAAAAACTTGCGATCAATCGGAAAGTTCCGATTGCGATTGGGAACTCGGATGCGATTAGCTCATAAACTGTGGCATATAACTCGATCGGGTCCGGCCTTTGATCGGAGCATATAACAAAATACTTGCGATCAATCGGAAAGTTCCAATTGCGATTGGGAACTCGGATGCGATTGGCTCATAAACTGTGGCATATAACTCGATCGGGTCCGGCCTTCGATCGGAGCATATAACAAAAGACTTGCGATCTGGGTGCGATTGGGGAAGAAGAGATCCCACCATATAAAACTTCGTTTTAATGGCTCCATAATATAACAGACATATATGTATACTTTGCCAAAGGGTTAAGAGATTCCCGGAATATGGTTTATATATTATATGTGCTCCGCCGGTTGGAGAGTGCGATTCCCGGAATATGGTTCTGTATTATATGTGTAACGCCCGGCTGGAGTCTGCGATTCCTGGAATAAGATTCGTGTTATATTATATGTATAATGCTCGCTGGAGTGTGCGATTCCCGGAATTTTGTAACTGCTCTCTGCCTCTGTCTCTGCTTCTGTCACTCTGCCTCTGTCTCACTATGCTTCTATGACTGTTACATTTTGACTGTCTTCTTGCTGCCTCTATTGCTTTCGCTGTGCCTCTTTTGCCTTCGTTTGCTTCAGCGCTGCCTCTTTTTCCTGAGTGCTACCGCCTTTGCCATCAATGACAATATTTCCAACAGTCTCCCCCTTTGGCATTGATGGCAATCCACTTTCTCTGTTTTCTTTCTCTTTCTCTTGTTGCTTGCTCTTCCTCCTGCTATTTGTTCTTCCTCCCCCTTTGACATCAATGGCAAAGGATGACTCCTCATCCCTCCGTATGGGTTCTGTCGTTGTATTTCCTTTCTCTGAGTTACGTTTAGGTCCTCTTCTGCTGAAATTGGACTATGATGTGTTTCATTTGTAGTGCCTGTAATATGTGCTAGATTGCAGACAGAGATGATGCATTTTACGATTGAAAGGTTCTTGTTGCTTCTGAATGCTGATAATACTGATAATGCTGATCCTGTGGACTTGTTTTATGCTTATCTTGCTGGTTGTTCTCCCCTGGAATGATATCTTCGTTTTGTTCTCCCCCTGAGACTGTACTTTCTCTTCATATTAGAGAATAGTATCTACAGATACTACCCCTAGTTTGTCTCTCATGTATTCGAATGGTTCTCTGGCAAGTGGTTTGGTAAATATATCTGCTATCTGTTCTTTCGTTGATACATAGTCCAGTTTAACTATCTTCTGAGCCACTTGTTCTCGGAGAAAATGATACTTGATTGGTATATGTTTAGTTTTTGAATGAAGCACGGGATTTTTAGATATACTTATAGCACTTATATTATCACATTTGATTGAGATAGGTTCATTAATGCTTACCTTCATGTCTTGAAGAGTTTTCTTCATCCACATGACTTGTGTACAACATGCTGCTGCTGCTATATATTCTGCTTCAGCTGTAGACAGAGATATGGATGTTTGTTTCTTGCTTAGCCATGCCACCAGACTTTCTCCTAGATAGAATGCACCTCCACTTGTACTCTTCATGTCATCCACACAGCTGGCCCAATCTGCATCTGTGTACGCTGTTAAGGTGAAGCTCTTGCCTTTAGGATACCAAAGCCCATATTGTGTTGTTCCTTGTAGATATCTGAGTATTCTTTTTACTGCCAGAAGATGGTTTTGTTTAGGTGTTGCTTGATATCTTGCCACTAGTCCTACTGCTAGCATGATGTCTGGTCTTGAAGTTGTCAAGTACAGCAGGCTTCCTATCATGGATCTGTAGAGTTTTTGATCTACATCTGCAGACCTATCATCAGCACACAGCTTGCATCCCGTGATCATGGGGGTTGTCATTGGTTTGCGGTCCTCCATTTTGAATTTTTTCAGCACTTCTTTTAAGTATTTTTCTTGAGAAATGAATGTGCCTGTGTTCTTTTGCTGAATTTGCAGTCCCAAGTAGAAACTGAGTTCTCCAATCATAGACATTTCAAACTCTATTTTCATCTCATCAGAAAACCCTTTTGCTAGTTCATCTTTGTTGCTTCCAAACATAATGTCATCAACATATACAACAACAATTAGGAGTTCATTTTCATGCGCTTTTATGTATAGATTGTTGTCTACTCCACCTCTCTTAAAACCTTGTTTTTGCAAATATTTGTCCAGTCTTGAGTACCAAGCACGAGGAGCCTGTTTCAGTCCATATAGGGCCTTCTTTAGTCTGCACACATAGTCTTCTTTGTCTGTCAATGAGAAGCCTTCTGGTTGTTCCATATACACTTCTTCTTCTAGATCTCCATTAAGAAAAGCAGACTTTACATCCATTTGATATAGCTTGAAGTCTTGGTAGCATGCAAATGCCAGGAACATTCTGATAGCCTCCATTCTGGCTACAGGTGCAAATGTTTCATCATAGTCAAGTCCTTCAATTTGTGAGTATCCTTTGCAGAACAGCCTGGCTTTATTCCTGATTACTTGTCCTTGCTCATTCATTTTTTTTTTGAATACCCATTTTGAACCAATGATATTTTTCTCAATAGGTCTAGGAACTAGTTCCCAGGTATTGTTCTTCTCAATTTGGTCCAATTCTTCATTCATTGCTTTTACCCAATACTTGTCCTTGATGGCTTCTTCAAATTTCTTTGGCTCTATTTGTGATAACATGGCTATGTATACTTCTTCTGTTTGTTCTGTTAGCTGCCTTCTTGTCTGGACTCCTGCTTTCTTGTCTCCTATGATCTGATCTTTAGGATGATTCTTCTGAGTGTATCTTGAGGGGGTTTTCGAGCTCAGCTCTGCATCATCTGTTGTCTTGTTTGTTTCATCATCATCCTTGTCTTCCTCTTCATGGTTGTCTGATGGACTGCAGCAGTCTGTATTTCTTGTATTGTTTGGAAGTTCTTCATCAAATCTCACATCCATACTTTCAACTATCTTCCGAAGGATCTTGTTGTAGCACCTGTACCCTTTGCTTTTGGAAGCATATCCTAGAAAAATCCCTTCATCTGCTCTTGCATCAAATTTCCCAAGGTTTTCATCATTATTCTTTATGTAAAACTTGCTACCAAAGACTCTGAAATGTTTTATTGAAGTTGGCTTTCCATGCCATAGTTCATATGGAGTTTTGTCACTGCTTGACCTTAAGTGAGCTTTATTAAGGATATGTACTGCTGTGTGTACTGCTTCTGCCCAGAGGGTTTGAGCAATATTATTCTCTTGCATCATGGCTCTGGCTATTTGTTGTACAGACCTGTTTGTCTCTCTGCTACTCCATTCTGCTGAGGTGTCCCTGCAATAGTAAATTGTTGCTTTATTCCATGTTCATTACATAGGTCTGCAAAGTCATAATCTGTGAATTCTCCTCCTCTGTCTGATCTGATACATTTCAGCTTGCATCCAGTTTGATTTTCTGCTAATGCTCTGAATATCTTAAATTTTTCCAATGCTTCTGATTTATTTTTTAGAAAGGCAACCCATGTCATTCTGGAGAAGTCATCTATTATCGGCATGAAATAGGATTCTCCACTTGGTGTTCTAGTTCTAGCAGGTCCACACAGGTCCATGTGCACAAGCTGGAGTGGTCTTCTTGTTGACAACTCCTCTTTAGATTTAAAGGATGTGCAAGTCTGTTTCCCTAATTGACAAGATTTGCATATAGTACTTGAAGGCCTTTTTATTTCTGGCATGTCTTTGACAGCTTTCTTCTTGCTCAATTTGATGATATGGTCAAAGCTAAGATGTCCCAATCTCCTATGCCACAACCATGACTCCTCAAGTTTGCTAAGATGGCAGGTTTCATCTTCCTCTTTCACTATGTATACATTGTTCTCTGTTCGAACACCTTTGAGCAGAGTCTTTCCTGTTGTGCTTGACCTGACTACACAATCTTGTGCTCTAAAAAGAACTTCACATCCTTTGTCACACATCTGACTGACACTCAGTAAATTTACTTTCAGTCCATCCACAAATAGTACCTCTTGGGCTTTTCCTCTGCCATTGTCTATGCTGACTGAGCCTTTTCCCTTGATCTTTCCTGATTTATCATTACCAAAAATAACATTGCCAGATTTCTTTTCATCAAGAGTTATAAACTTGCTTCTGTCTCCAGTCATGTGTTTGGAGCAGCCACTGTCCAAGTACCACTGGCTTTTCAGATCTTGAGCAGTTAGAGCTAGGTCACATTTATTCACCTTCTTTATCCACTGGAGGCCCCCTTTTGTTTGGTATCTTTTGTGAGGTGATGAATTATATCCCTTTAGAGAACACTTGGAAGATATATGCCCAATTTGATTGCATATACAACATTTGATTATAGTTTTTGCAGAATTGTGAGCATGAACAAAATTGCTTTGAATCATAAACCTCCTTGAGGTATTGAACATCAGTCTTTGTCTATACTTTCTACATTCAATAATTTTATGGCCAAATTCCTTACAATAAAAACAATAACCATAGAAATTATTTGCATACCTAATGTAAGGTTGTTTTCTCCATTTGTTTGTTTGAGATAGCCTCTTCACTATTTGCATCTTTTGCAGGTTTGAATTACTCTTCCTTGCATAACAATATGCAGCAATGTGTCCTGGCTTGTGGCAGACATAGCAGGTGGCATTCTTCATAGGAGGGAAGAATTTCCTCTGATGACTTCCAAATTTGATATACTTAGGGGCATATGATTCTTTTTCTGCCATCTTAGTATTCATTATATTCTTTGTTGCTAGAGGTTTCTTCTGCTCTCTGTCTCTCTTATTGCAGATTTCTTCTTTTGTAGGAATTATTTGAGCTACTTCCTCATCCTTCTTTGCTTTTACAAAAATAATCTCTCTGTCAACCTTTTCTTTTCCTTAACTTGATTCTCCTTCGTAGCCTATTCCAGTCTTTATCATAGGGGATCTTTGAGCAACCAAAATTTCATTCAACTTAATAGAGCTTGTTGTTTGAGAAGGTTATATAGAAACTTTCTGTTGAGCATTTTCTAATTTCTTTCTCAGACACAGAATTTCTTCTTCCGGCTTCTCTTGTTCTCGAGTTTTATCTTTGATTTGCTGAAGTAACATATCTTCTATCTTCTTGGCTTCTTCAAGATTTACCTTCAGCTGCATGAGGACTTCTGAATTTTGTTCTTCTTTCACACATTTTAGGAGAATCTCTTTTTGTTTTCTGCATTTTAGTTTGAGTCTGTCAATCTCCTCCAGAGCACTTCTTAGCTCCCCCTCAAGGTCTACTTCCCCTTCTTCTTCATCTTCTAGTAGGAGTCCCTCAAGATCTTCTATGGCCATCAATAAAAATTTTGAGGTTCCTTCTTCACTTGACGGTTCATCTGAGTCTTCAGATGCACTGCTGTCTTGCTGAGCATAGAAGGATTTTCTGTTGAATTTCTTTCCTTTCTGCCAGAACTTTGATGTGTCTTTCTCTGATTCTTGAGCTTGATTTCTTACTTTCTTGTGAGGACATTTAGCAGCATAATGTCCAACTCTTCCACAGTTAAAGCATTTGAAGGTAAGTTTACCTTTGTATCTACCTGAGCCTCTATCCAATTTCTTGACAAATTTAGCCTCTTCTTCATCAGAGCAAGAGCATAATTCTTCCTTTTCTTCTTTCTTCTTTTCTGTTTTGAATGCTGCTTCCCTTGTACTTGGCTTCTTCTGTGGGAGCCTCATTTCATAGGCTGTTAGATTTCCAAGTATCTGGTTCATGGTCAGAGTCTCCCAATCCGCTGTCTCTTCTATTGCAGATACCTTGGGATTAAATATGGATGGGAGTGATCTTAGAATATTTTGCACAACTATACTTTCTGGTATGGTTTCTCCAAGAGCTTTCATATTGTTAACAATTTCTGCAACTTTTAAGAAGAAGCTGCCAACATCTTCATCATCATTCATTTTTAAGTTTTCAAGCTGGGCTCTATATACTTGAAGTTTGGCAGTTTTTACTTTCTGGTCTCCCTCATGTATGTCTTCAAGAGTATCCCATATTTTCTTGGCAGTGTCTTTGTGCATTACTTTAATAAACTCTGCTTCACATAATCCATTCAGGATGGCATTCATGGCTTTTGCATTGGCTACAAAGTCTTGTTTTGTGTCCTTTTCTGAGTCAGTTGCCTCGGGGCATATCCTAATTCCACAGCAGCCCAGACTTCTATTCCTAGAGACATTATGTATGTCTTCATTCTGATTTTCTAGAAAGCATAATTTTCACCAGTGAAGAAAGGGGCTTTATTGGTTGAGCATCCTTCTTTACTAGCCATCTTGGGAACCTAGGATCTCCTTTCAGTCGTTAGACTTGTACAAAGGAACTTGGCTCTGATACCAATTGTTGAATCTCTAATTAAACTGAGAGGGGGGGGTGAATCAGTTTAATACATTCCTGATCTTTTAACCTTTTCATTAAACTTATTTACACCTTCATTTCAAACTCTATTTGATGTGAGAGTAATTTTAGAATGTAATCAGAAAGTATTAGTTTAATAGAGCAGTAGACTTAATATGAGAGCAGCATGTATTAAGCAAATAATACATATCATATCAATACATAAATATCATGCACAGAGACACCAGATATAAGTGGAAATCCATAAAGGGAGAAAACCACATCTTATTATTGTTGTGATGCAAAGGCAAGCTCCAACTCCCTCTCACCACTGTTTTTCTGCAGGCACCAACCTACAGGAGGCTCCTACCTCAATTCTGCAAGCTACAACTTGCAAGGAAGCACCAAATCCCTTCAGTTTTCTGCAGGCACCAACCTACAGGAGGCTCCAACCTCAGTCAGCTACAACTGATAGCTATCAGGCTGCAACTTGATAGGGAAGCTCCAACTTCCTCATTTTCTAAAACTAAATGTTTGCTGATTTACCTCAGATATCAGCTCTGTTCTGTAGCTTCTCTTAATCTTCTCTGCCTTCTATATTCTGCATTCTCTCTATATATGCTCTCTCCCTTGCTCTGAAAAAAAAAAAAACCCGCTCTGCATATCAAGATGATATTATTTATAGATTTCCTCACATGACTGTTTGTATTCTGCTTGGAATTCGAAATGGAAAGTCATGTCTCTTTGCCTTCTACCTTCTCACTCCTTTTATCAGCTTACTCAGAAATTATAACTATAGGTGTCAATTTTAACATTACAGTGGGAGTTTGTTTTCTCTCGGAGACTTGCCAATGCATCACAAACAATAAAAACAATTAAAACATTTACATTCGAATTACAATATGAATTCCAGCTCACTTATTTTGTCTCTTGGTTTGTTGCGCATTTGTCTTTTCTGTGACTGTGTTTTGACTCTTTTCTGCTCTGTATGCTTTTCTGTCCTCTGCTGTAGTGTATTTGCTGCATACGTGTAACAGTGCTTTTATATCAGTGCCTCTTAGAAAAATGCGTGACTGCTGACTTGCAGCAAGTGTCTTGTTGATGTGGAACATTCCACAAACGGAACGGACATATATCACAGTCATTGTATATTTATAATCGCCCTCCCATTAGGCCGAGGCCCGTGGGTTCACAGCCCATGTGACATATTTTAATACAACTGCAACCGTGTTTTATATATCTAACAACAATCCTTTTATATATAAGCAATCGCCCTCCACATTAAGCCTTTGGTCTTATATTACAATCCAATAAGTCGAATCACAACCACTAATACATGAAAGGGTCGGGCCCCACATCTCCGTCGGCGGATCGGTGGTGTCAAACGAAAACTTGTGATTGCGATTGATCAAACGGACGCGATGACCACATAAAACATGGCTCATATCGCAATCGGGTCCGAACTTTGAACACATGCAATCGGGACGCATTATAGAAAAGTTCCAATTGCGATCAAAACACGGATGCGATTTGCACAAATTAACTCCCGCATATAACAGGATCGGGTCCGCCACTTCAATCGCAACATATTACAAAGTCGTGCGATCAATCGGAGAGTTCCGATTGCGATTGAGATTCCGGACGCGATTGAACCAATTAATTCCATCGTATAATCGCCATCGGGTCCGCCACTTGATCGGAGCATATTACAAAAGACCTGCAATCAATCGGAAAGTTCCGATTGCGATTGGGAACTCGGATGCGATTAGCTCATAAACTGTGGCATATAACTCGATCGGGTCCGGCCTTTGATCGGAGCATATAACAAAAGACTTGCGATCAATCGGAAAGTTCTGATTGCGATTGGGAACTCGGATGCGATTAGCTCATAAACTGTGGCATATAACTCGATCGGGTCCGGCCTTCGATCGCAGCATATAACAAAATACTTGCGATCTCCGATTGCGATTGGGGAGAGGTCCCACCATCTAAAACTTTGTTTTGTGCGCTCCATAATATAACGGACATATATGTATACTTTGCCAAAGGGTTAAGCGATTCCCGGAATATGGTTTATATATTATATGTGCTCTGCCGGTTGGAGAGTGCGATTCCCGGAATATGGTTCTGTATTATATGTGTAACGTCCGGCTGGAGTCTGCGATTCCCGGAATAAGATTTGTGTTATATTATATGTATAATGCTCGCTGGAGTGTGCGATTCCCGAAATTTTGTAACTGCTCTCTACCTCTGTCTCTGCTTCTGTCACTCTGCCTTTTTCTCACTGTGCTTCTATGACTGTTACATTTTGACTGTCTTCTTGCTGCCTCTATTGCTTTCGTTGTGCCTCTTTTTCCTTCCTTTGCTTCAACGCTGCCTCTTTTGCCTGAGTGCTGCCGCCTTTGCCATCAATGACAATATTTCCAACAAGGAACAAAAAAACAAATGAAATAAAAAAATTTATGTTTTTCTCTTCTTTCTTTTTTTGAAAAAAACCGAATTTCATGAAACAAACGATGAAGAAATAATATTGACAGAATGTTAAAAAAACAATTTCCATAAAACAACAAGCGAAAAACGAAAAAAATGCTTTATGTACAAAATTTAGAAAAAGAAGTGATTTATCAAACTGGTGCCAAGGAGGAATTCTCCCCTTCAGCAAGAATTTCCATTGTAGAATCTTCCCGAAACTATTGGTAAAAGGATTCCCAGGTGAGCGGTTTATGATAAAATCGTACTCGATGACCGTTAACCTTAAAGGAATGTCCAGATCCGTCAATGGTAACTAATGTAACAGTGCCATTATCATGCACTTTTTGTATTTCATAGGGTCCAAGCCATCGTGTCTGGAGTTTTCCTGGGAAATCCTGAAACCTGGAATCATATAGGAGTGCCCAATCTCCTTCATGGAAGATCTTTTCTTTGATATGGGCGTCATGCCATTTGGCTCTCTGTTGCTGAATTAATGCTGTGTGCTAAAGAGCAGAGAGCCTAATTTCATCCAGCTCATTAATTTGCTGCAGTCTGTTAGCCTGGGCTTCATTTAAATCTACACCCACCTTTTGAGTTGTTCGTAATGTTTGAATTTCGAATTCTATACGAAATATGGGTTCCTTTCCAAATACCAATTGGTATGGTCAATATCCTGTGGTAGGTCTCCACGTTGTTCGATATGCCCACAATGCTTCTGGCAATCTGTAGGCCCAATCTCGTCTATAAGAAGAAACTATTTTTGTTAATATGGATTTGATTACTTTGTTCGTGCTCTCTACTTGGCCATTGGCCTGTGGGTGATATGGAGTTGTAATCTTGTGCTGAACGTGGTAGTTTTGCAATGTTTCAGCTAATTTATTACCTACAAACTGTGGTCCTCCATCTGTGATTATGTCCCTCGAGAGGGCATAGCGCACAAAGATTTGGAAAAGAAATTGTATTACAGAGTCTTCTGTAGCTTTTGAAAGAGCTTCTGCCTCAACCCATTTGGTGACATACTCAGTTGCAACTAGGATGTATGTTTTTTGGTTTGATGGGGGGTTAATAGGACCAACAAAGTCAAGGGCCCAACGTTCAAACGGTTCAATCACTAGTTGAGGGTTCAGAGGCATTTCATCAGACTGCCCAGGGCGACCTGCCCTTTGGCAGTTATCACAGGCCTGCATGAATTTTTTTGCATCTTTAAAGATAGTAGGCCAATAATAGCATGTTCGTAAAACTTTATGGGCAGTCCTACGATCTGCAAAGTGTCCTCCACACCGTCCATCATGGCATGCTTTCAAGATGTCAAAAATCTCATCCTCCCTAATTCATCTCCTTATTTGCATATCTGCACCTGTATGAAATAGGTAGCCTCCAATCCAGGAGAAGCGGGTACTACGATGTATTATCTGCTTGTGTTCATTAAGGGACAGATGTTTAGGTAATTTACCTATTGCCAAATAGTTCGCTATATCAGCATACCATGGTGTTCTGATAGTAACGGCGAAGAGATGTTCATCCGGAAAGTGGTCTTCAACTGCTTCTATATCTGTGGGCTTTGGCATTCTTGATAGAAAGTCAGCTACAGGGTTCTCTTTCCCAGATCGATCTCTGATTGTGATGTCGAATTCCTATAGTAAAATCAACCATCTTGTCACTCTTCCATTTGTAACAGGTTTATTTGCTAAAAATTTAATGGCAGAGTGATCAGTATATAGTACTACAGGATACCCCGTTATGTAATGCCTAAATTTATTTATAGCATGAACTACAGCTAAAAATTCTTTCTCAGTCATAGTATAATTTAATTCAACAGGGGATAGATTTTTGCTAATATAGTAAATTGCATAGGGCTTCTTGTCTTCCTCCTGCCCAATTACTGCTCCAATTGATGTGTCTGAGGCATCAGATGAAATTTGGAATGACAAATTCCAATTTGGGCCCCTCAGCACTGGGGTTGTGAAAACGAGCTTCTTCATATCATTAAAGGCATTGTCACATTTATCTGTCCAAGTGAAATCAACATTTCCAGTCAGTGCATATAAAGGTGCAGCTATTCGAGAATAATGTTCTATAAATCTTCTATAGTAACCAGAAAATTCAAGAAAGCTACGTACCTCTGTTTGCGTAGTAGGTGTAGGAATTAACAAGAGTATTTGGATTTTATCCGGGTCTACTTGAATTCCAGCTGCTGAAATATAATGCCCTAAGATAACTCCTTCGGTCATCATCATAAGACACTTTTCATTGCTTAAGAAAAGCCTAGTGTCAATACATCTTTGCAATACCTTTTCTAGGTTTTCCAATGCAGGCTCAAATTCATCCCCATAGGGTGTGAAATCATCCATATATACTTCGAGACCTTCATTTATTAAGTCTGCAAAAATTCTGAGAATTGCCCTTTGGAATGTAGCAGGGGCATTGCATAGGCCAAAAGGTAGGACTCGGTAGGCAAATGTCCCCCATGGACAGGTAAAAGTAGTTTTGTCCTGATCTTCAGGGGAAATCTGGATTTGGTTGTACCCACTGAAGCCATCAAGGAAAGAGAAGAATTTATTCCCTGCCAATGTGTCTAATACCTGGTCAATGAAAGGAAGGGAAAAGTGGTCTTTCTGTGTTGCCTTATTAAGTTCACGGTAATCTACACATATCCTCCACTTTCCGTTCTTTTTTGGTACTACCACTAATGGGGAGACCCACTTGCTATCAGATATTGGGTAGATGAAATTAACATCCAATAGTTTTTGTAATTCAGCTTTCACAATATCTTTGAGGTGAGGATTTAGTCTCCTTTGAGGTTGGCGAATAGGTCTTGCATCTTTTTCAATGTAAATGTGGTGAGTACACAATTGAGGATCAATTCCTTTCATGTCGGGGTAATCCCGTGTAAAGGATGCTTTGTATTTGCGTAATAATTGGACCAATTTCTCTTCTTGTTCAGCAGTGAGATTTTTATTAATATTTAAAGTTTTTCCCGGCTCAATTTCTACAACCTTGCTATCGCTGATAGAAGTAGTAGGTATTGTTTGATCCGGAATATCTTTGAAAGGATCTTCTTATTCTTTATTATTGAATGATGCTTTAATCATGTGACATTGCAAATGAGATCTGGTTTGTGACTTATTAATAAAATTATTAATGATATCATCGTCTATTTGATCTTTAAAATCAAGAGCATTTTCTATGGTTAGAGGTGATCTCATATTCTCCATAAGGTATGATGCAGGTGGTTTTCTTGTTTTGATTATTGATAGACTTGGCTGGCTGGGGGATATAGGCCTAGATTCTTGACATAATTTCCCCGTGTGATTTTTATGTTTCCTTGTTGGCATCCAATATAAGCATCGGCAGTTGCCAACCAAGGTCTACTTAGAATTAACGGATGTCCATCTAGTCGATTCTTTGGATTGATAACCAGGAAGTCAGCAGGGTATTCCCAGGAATCTACAGATACCATTACATCTTGTAGTATACCTTCTGGTTTGACTACTGATCGGTCAGCCAATTCCAACAAGGTTTTTTTTGGTTCTAGTGATGTAATGCCAAGTTTTTGACAGGTGGTGGTTGTTAAAATATTAATTTTTGCCCCCAAATCAACTAAGGCATTTGAAAATGATTAGCCATTGATCTGCACTGTCACTATAGGATTTCTTGGGTCTCCATATTTGATGGGTGTTTCTATTCCTGATAATAAGTCAGATAAGGTACCGACTATTTGGATAGTAGGATTTGTTGTTGTTCTCCTCTTTGGCTTCTTTATGCATAATTCCTTAATAGTTTTTACATATATAGGAATATCTTGAATAGCTTGGAGGAGAGGGATTTTTATACACAAATTTTTTAATCCTCCCAGAAGATCAAAATTAGGTTGTTCTAATGGACGAGGTATAATTAATTGTTCTAGGAATGGTGGAGAGGAATTTGTTACTTGTTGTTGACTTCGTTGTTGATTTTGTTGTTGAACTTCCTTCTCACTTTGTATTGTTTGTTCTACAAGTAACGAATCTTCAATGTGGACATCATTGTTTCTCTCTGTTTCGACTATGCGCCCAGACCTTAATTGAAGATCATTACACTCCCTCAGTTCAGTTTCTACTTCTGGGGGTTCCATGATTTGAACAGAATGAACTGGCCTATTGTTTGGGTTTGGGTTGGGTTGGGCTGGGAGTTGTGGTCTTAAATTGGTCTGGGGGTTTGTATAAGGAGCTGGCAGTGTAGGTTGAGAGAGAGGAATTGATCCAGCTGGGTGATTTGTAGTTTTTTTCCAATTTGACTGCCAGGCCTGATTCTGGGAAGTAGAAAGGGACCATTGCGTAGGCCAGAAAGGTGGGTAGAAAGGAAAGCTAGGCCAATTATTTTGATTTGCTTGATTTGGCCAAGATGTGGGAGGAAATCGTTGTTGTGACCAATTATGGAAAGATGGTTGATTCTGCCACATCCCAGTATATTGTTGAGCATTATATTAAGGAGGTTGAAAAGAAAATGGATCATTTGACATACCTGATGGTCGCAGCTGCAATTTTCGGCGCTGATTAAGCAGACATAGCACTTCTGATTCTTCTTCTGCCTCCTTATAAACTTCTTTTAGGCCAGGAAGTGAAGGACATCCTTCTGTAGGGTGATCTTTCGTGCAAATGGCGCAGACTTTAATCACATCCAATGGGCATTCTTTGTGGCTGTGCTTCTTTCTACATCTGGGAGAGAATATTGCCAAGTTCTGCTCTGCTTCTGCCTGTTTTTTTTTGGCTTGCATAATATCGAACTGTGTTGTTAGAGTCCCAAGTATGTCTGTCTTAAAGTCTTCTAGCAGATTTCCAATCTCTGCACGAGTCACACCTTCATTAGAGGTCTTATTTTCCCTTGTGATTATATCACGTTCTGCTGATTTCAACCTTGTATTGCCCCTCGAACTTCTGATGCACAAATCAATGATGTTAGGATAAATTTCCTGATATATATCACCTTTTCCCATAATATTCAATGTTTCAACCCATTGATCTTTCATTCCCCTAATTAATGTGGTTTTCAAAACATTATCAGGTAAGGGTAAAGATGCATAAGGAGATCTCTGAAGATTATACTGAAACCGTTCCACATACTCTTCCAAGTTCTCATTTGGTTTTGCTGTCATTTGGAATATCTCATCTTTTAATTCCCGAGACCTGCAATAATATTGATATTTCTTTAAAAATGTAGCCTTCATATGATCCCAATCAGTTATGACACCCTCACCTAATCCCATAAACCATCATAGGGCTGCCCCTTTTAATGTAGAGGGGAATAGTTTTAGTTTTTGGGCATCGGTGGTGCAATCGTATCCTCTGCACAACACGTCAAACTCAAATAAAAACGCATCTGGGTCCTCTGATGTTAAGCCGTGAAATGTAGGAATATATTGAAGAGGAATAGCTTTCATGGGTGCATTGACTGCAGTATCTACTATAGGATATTGCAGCGTAGAGGTCTGTTGCTGATTCTGGTTTTGGTTCTGGGCCATTTGATCGAAAATATGCCAATATCCCTCTGGGATTTCCAAGGAATTTCTAGGTTGACGAGCAGAGGCAGGAATGGCTTTGACAGCACTCCCTTTGTCTGGGATAATAAGTATTTCCTGTCGACTTACTGTTTGAGGTGATTCAGGACCTTGGTTCTGAATAATTTGAACAGCACTTCCCTTATCTGGGCTGCTTATTGTTTGGGCAATTTCAATAGGAGATTTCAAGTCTGTGGTTTCTCTCGTTTCCCCTTCTCCTTCTCGGAGGTTTCTAGCATTCCCTTCTTGAAGGAAACTTATGCAAGGATTCTCAATTTCTTGGGAATCTGGCTCAATTCCCTATTTTTGACTGTGTATCTTAGCTAAGGCTTCAGATGGTGACTCTGTAGCCTGAAGGGAACTAGTAGGCTATCTAGAAGTAGTTCTTTTAAATCCTACTGATGGCTGAGATTCAGTTCTTTTAAGGATTTCGTCAATAAAGGTTGTGTGCCCAAGGGTCACTGGCCCCTTAAGTTTTTCAGTTTTAGGAGGAATTTTGTTTCGCTTAGTTGATTTATTCATTCAAAGAAACAAACCTTCATTCCTACCTAAAGAAAGAAGCTTACCTACTTATGCTGTGAAGTGGGCTGCGGGCAAGTGTGTTTCTTGCCCAGTGCACAGGTTCTTACCTTCCGTCTTTAATACCCAATTCTTCGCAAGCAGAAGAAAATCAGCTGTGCATTACTCCTTTAAAATGGCATACACTCTCCCCGACAACGGCGCCAAAATGTCGAGTCATAAAAAGGTATCTTTTGAACACCTAATTAGCCTACATTAATCATCAATCCAGGAGCGTCTTTTTATTTCAAGAGTGTACTCTGTCTGAGGCTGCAATTGTCTAAGAGAAATGATGTGAAGATGTAGTATAAAATAACAAAAACAACAATAACTAATGCTTGAAAAGAAACCTAATTATAGGGACATGAATGGAAAGATTAAACTACTTCAAGCTTGCAGAACATCGATCAAGGATGCAGTAGCGGTAACTCTTTCCCTTAGAAATCGATGCAAGATGACCAATCTGGGGACTTGGAAGCAAAAGCCTCTATCCTCTACAGTTGGAGATCTTTGAAGCAATTGAAATGAAAGCAGATTCAATGAAAGCAACTTAAAATAAACGCAATCTGAAAAGGAACAGCAGCATGTAACTACAACTCATCTGTTTTCTAATCAAAGACTATGAACAAGTAATGAACAAAAATGGAACAACAACGTGAAATGAACTGCAATTACAATTCTAACATATTCAAGGCACTAGATTTCTATGCCTCAATTCTATCGACAGCTTCTCACCACGCAACAAACATATTATAAACTAAAGGGTCAACAATTCAAATCAGATACAAGTCAGTGAAGCTTTATGATAACAGTGAAATAATAGAACAGCGAATTATGCTTACTGTAAAGAAATGAAACAGCAATGACTCTGTATTTGATCCGATCAACAATAAACCAATTCAAACATTAAACGCACTCCACACGACAGTAAACAAAGATTAAAATACAAACAACAAAGTGATTCCACCAGAGCCGGGCCCTTAGCGCCAGTGAAATACTGCTGGGCTAATTCAGAACTGCAAAAGGTAAATAAAACGTGTGCTTTGTATTAAACCAACATAAATTTTTACAGAAAAGTTTCTCTCAAAATAGAGAGTTAATAGCGCAGAGAAATGTAAAGTTTTACAACCGATTCCCAATAACAATAACAATCTGTCCCCCCCTCTGTCACTAAAGGACGTGGTTTTATATATCAAATATTCGACGGACCAATCAAAGAACAAGATAAGTTTGAACAGTGATCCCTCAGGATCTTTCGATCCTGAGGGATTCGCTCCTCTGTGTTTATTCATCGTTCTATTTGTGCTGACTGAGGCCGAGATGTTCCCTGCCTTTTCTGGGCTATTCATTCAGATCTCCTTGCCTTTGGCTGGATATGATTCAATGCTGATGGAGCAGCAGTTAGAATGTTCTCAACCCCGCCTTTGGTACAGCTGTTCACCTCTCCAAATTCATGTTTGTCAATCAAAAAGTAACCTTTAGTCACCTTTTCGTATTAAACATAAGCCTTCCCAATTCTATTGTAATACCTATGATAAATTACCTTTCCAATGCAAACAGGAGTATATTTATGGTAATGAATGAGTAAATATACGATAATTTCATACCTCTTTCACTGCCCAACAGTACCAGATTAGCAAGCCATCTTGAAAAAATCAAAGGGACAAGGATTTTTGCATCAAATAATTTATTAATCTATTTCTCAATCAATGGCATGAGAAAAGGATTCATTCTTCTCAAATTCTACTTGCAAGGTTTTTCATTCTCTTTGATGGGGATAGTATGTTGGATAATACTGGTATCATACCTTTTCAAGTTAGCATAGCTCCATGCAAAGACATCAATATACTTTTTCATCATATCCACATACCTCTGTCTCATCTCCATAGAAATAAACTTAGATATATTGACCATTTTAGGAACTTCTGTTGTACCAAGATTGAAATTTTCCACCTCTTCATCACCTTCCTTCATAATTGGGTATTTGAAAACATCATTTTGATAAAATAATTTCTCAAGGGGAATAATACCTTTGGGAATACAATAATTTTTCAGTTGCAAGACTTCAGGATTGACTTTAGTTTCAGCAAACATTCTGTTGATCTACTTGAATATTCTCAAACTCTTCTTTCAATTCAAGGAAATTTCGGACTTGTTGATCACTATCAAACACTTGTCAATGAATGATGTTATCAGGGATTTCTGTTCTATTCCTGACCTCAACCTCATATCTCTCACTGGAATGAGGTTGAATTACAATTAAACTAGCAGAGACAGCGAAATAATCAGCCACTGAATTTTTATCTCTATTTTTGACAATGAAAGTGTATTCTTGAAAATTCTCAAGCATTTCATGGATGAAGTTTCTATAGGTCATCATCTGTACATATTTGGTTTGATAATATCCTTCTACTTTCTTGATCACTAATTCAGAATCACCACAAACTGATATCTTTTTGGCACCTAAATTCTTCAAAGTTTCTAGCCCCAAAAACAATGACTCATACTCTACCATATTGTTTGTAAAATCTAAGCTTAATTTATAAGAGAAAAAACTTAATTTCATCATTAGGAGTTGTAATACATATCCCTGCTCTAGCTCCCTCTCTTCCAGCAGTGCCATCAAAATGTAAATGCCACCAACCTTCTTCATTTTCCTCAAGACATCTCTGATTTTCTTCTTGCTTATTTTCTGTCTTTTTCTCATTTTCTGCCTCATTAGTGAGTTCATTAAACAAAATTGAGGATCCAAGTTCAGTCTCTACTTCATAAATAGGAAAATTTTGTGGCTTGCCTTTGCTACTCACCATGTAATCCATCCTAATTTTTCTATACAGCCTCTTCTTCTCACCAAAGACCAGAATGGTGGCATATGTCATATCCATCTGCATAGTCCCTTTAATTTTGGCTGCCCAAGATCTGGATAAAAGTATACCAAACTTTGGAGGAATGTCAGATACTACTATTTCCATGACCATTGTCTTAATAGGTACTTGAGTTAGGCCAACAACCAAATCTTTAATGAGACCTATGCATTGAACTCTCTTAGAGTCAAAAGAAAAAAAATATTTGTAAGGTCTAGTGATATCTAAACCCATTCTTTCCATGGTCACCCTAGACATTAAATTGTGAGAAGCTATTGAGTATAACATGGAATTATGCAAACTCATATCATGGATATTCATACTTACATAAAAAGGAGGAACTTCTTCATTATGTTCATCTTCTACCCTTGGTACTAGGAAAATGGTAGGATGGTCTTCTTGCAGATTTATTATGTCTAAAGGTCTGGGTTGAGTGTTTAACATCTTGAAAATTTGGCTTCTATCCTCAATGACCTTAACAATTTCACCAAAGGGGACTGGAATTTTTATTTTGGAGATCTCATTCTCTAAATTGAAAATAGATGAAGCTTTTTCAATTTCTTTGTCATGAGGTAGTGATGGTGTTTCTTTCTTTGGTTTAGCTGGTTTAGGAGCATATTTCTTTGGCTGAGTTTTATTTGTGGTAATGGGAACATTTATATTCCTCAAATTGTATTGTTTCTGCATTTCAAAGATAGCATGCTAGTAACCCTTTAAGTAATCAGATTGTCCCTCACTTCCCCCCATATCATGACTAGACTCATTTTGTTCCTATTTAGTTAGAGACATTCCAGACACATATTCATCTAAGAAATGAATAATATCCTCTTGGAATTTAGGTTGTGTTTCCTCTTCATCTAGTAAATTTTACTGAAAAGGAGGTCTCACTTGTGTACCAGGTTGGTTTCTATTTTCTCTCTGTCTTTACTGAATTTGAGGCCTCCTGAATTGGATATTTCTTATATGTGTCTCTTGTTGTGCAGGAGGAAAAGGAGTGGCACCAAGAGAAATTATGTCCATAATTTTCTCCATGGTCTTCATCATGGTGTCAAACTTCACATCTGAGGATGAAGAAGGCTTATACTCTTCTTTTAATTTAGTTTTACCCATATTAGACCTCTTAGCTACAACCATGTTTACCTTAACTTTTACTGCATCATTCTACATGTTATCCAAAGAAGTAGATTCTTTTTCCCTTAACAAGATGGAAAACTCATAGTCAAAAGCTTCAGCATAGTGTAATTGAGCAGCTCCCGGGGGAGGTTTAATATGAGCAGGTATGGAGTTTTAGACCTTGTTAAATATCTTAGAAAATTATTGGACATATTCATCTAAGGCTCTCTTCAAATTTTTATACTTAATTAAACCTTGAACAGGGCTCACCTTACTCCCCCACTTTGTCAAAAACTATCTTCCAACTAGTCCCAATTTTTTGAACTAGCTAGAGCTAAAGCTTTAAACCATTTTCTTACCTCACCTCTGAAACTTTGAGCAAACAGCCTCATTTTCAAATCCTCATCATCTACCTCCTCTCGGTCAATGAATTCATTAAATTGGTCAACATGTTCTTCAGCTGATATTTCTTCTTCACTCCCAAAGGTTTTAATCCTAGTAGAATTTCCATTTGGAAGGTCATGAAGGACAGAAAGAAGGACAATAGGAACATATCTTGCAGGTTCAGAAGGAGGAGGGACTCCAGCCATAATGACAAGGACTGTGGTACTTGGAAAAGTAGTGGATGAGCTTAAATTCTGACTTTGGGAAAAAACAGTGAATGAGGGTGAAGTATTGGGAGATTTTGTAAAGGGAATTTGGATTCTCGATAAATAGGAACTTCATTCAGGCAAGGCTATACCAGACTTTCTCTTCAACAAAAAATCAAAAGTATCTAACTCCTTTGATCTTTCAAAAGGCTCCTTCTCTAACAACAACTCTGATGTGAGAGTCTTCCAGAATCCTTCCTTTTCTTCTTTTGACACTAAGGAATATGTATCAATACCTAGTCTCTATAGGTCTAGTTTAATATTAGTCAATTCATTTTCAGTCTTATACCTAAAACAACACCTCTTCTATTTTTCATCAAGTTTTTTATCTTTAGGACTTCAAATAATATCGAAGGAAAAAAACTCTTGAATGTGATGGAATACCTTATTTTGAAGAGCTGCCTCCAATGCATCTGAGAATTCTTTCCCGATTATCCAAAATTGTAGTTGGGTTAGGATCAAGATTTCTCCTTGTATGTATCTTCCTTGAAGCCACCTTTAAACATGAAAATTTTTAGCGGAGTCACCAAGGTAGTATGTAGCCTTGAAATCTTTTGAGCTCCTGCTGCCTCTAATATTTCATCATTTATGTTTGAGCATAAACTTCAGGAAATATGTTTTTATAATCCCGGCATACGCACCAAAATTTTATCACTAAATTGGTACAGATGCGCTGCTCCACCAGTCAACCTAGAGTAACTCTTTCAAACCTAATTCTAGCTGAAAATTAGTCTTTTCAGCCTGAGAGGGCTCTCTCAAAGATAAATATGATTTTATACAAATGAATCAACATATGGCTAACTCTAAAATAGTGTTTTAAGTGTGTTTTTATGCAGGTCATAGATGTGGAGAAATCACTACCATTGGGCATATGGAGTCAATGAAAAGAACTCAATGACATATGAACTCTTGTAATGGAAGTTGAGTCATATAGATGTTCTGATGAAAAGATAACATTCACAGCATTCTAAATATTTGAAGGAACTTAGAGCATGTCATACATGAATTCTAAGTAATAAAACACCAAATTATTGAATATAAAATTGCAGAATACATAAGACAAATACTCAAGAGAACATCAATGAATCTCAGGTGAAGAAAATCCAATTGCCACTGTATACTACTGAATAATTTTTTTACAATAGTAGGTCTCAAGTAAACATCAATCAACCCTCTATTTTTCAATAATTTTCCTATTAATAGGCTAAGGCATATTTACATTGAGTTTTCCAACAAGGCTGGACCTTCCAGTCTCTCTGATGAGACCTAATCTAACCTAAGAAAATTACATGGAGATAAAAATGAAAATTACTAATTTTAGGAATTAGAAACCTAATAGGACTCTATAACCTAATTATTACATCAAAAAAATTAGACTGCATATTTACTTCGAGAAAATTCATGTGCCTAGGTGGCACTGACCATGACCAAAATATAATTGCTCCCACTAAGTCAGGAGACCTATCTTCCTACTTTTTAGGAGGTGGTGTCATGATGGTTGATGAGTGCCTTCATGATGAGCTGGCAAACTAAAAATATTTGTAGAAGACCATTCCTCCATCAAAACTTTCCTCTAATTACCATTGACCTTTCCACATGGCTGGCTTATCCCAAATATACCATCAAAATCTGAAAAAACTCCAAAAACTTCTTCGCTGCAAAAACAGGGGACTTTAAGCACATCTGTAGTGAAAGCTTGTAGCACTTTGACTTTGACCATCTCTGCCACCTATTTTCTCCCTTTGTTGATATGAGGTTGTTTATTGAGTCATAGTAACTAAACACAAACCTTTAACTGCATCCTTCATGAAAACACCTGTGATTTATAGCAAAAATAAACCTACAGCGAGTTTGTAGCGATTTATGGGCTTCAAGCCTGAGACACGCTACGAACTTGCCTAATTGGAAGTAGACTTGAAAATTGTATTTTCCTTCTTCAAAATTTTCCTATGGCTCTACAATTGATGATTCAAAATGATACAAAAAATATCAAAAAGGTAATTTATCCACTTTTCAAGCTTTAGAAGCTTCACCTTTGGCAACAGAGCCTTCAGTCTGCACAGGTTCATCTATGACTGTTATTTTTAAAACTTTTCTCTTGAACTATGATTGTATCATATCCATTTTTTCTTCTAGCTCTTTCACTAGAATTTTAAGTTTCTTTCTCTCTTCCCGCAACCAAATATTCATATTCCTTTTATGTTTCATTACCCTATGTAGAGGAAGGGTTCTTTTCAACAATTTCTTGGCATTGGTCAAAGACTCATCATAGTGATTGATTTTCTCATTTACCTTTTCTTTGAATTCCTCCATCATTTTTCTGTCTAGCTTGGCTTCCTCCAATTCCAACTTGGTCTCAATAACCTCCTCCCTAGCTTCTCTTAACTGCTCCTTTAAAAGTTTCACTTCAGTTTTTTCAACAATTTTCTCTTTTCCTTTCCTTTGCACAATGATTTCTTCTTTTGCTGGATACAGATCAATGATTTCATATCCCATAGGTTGCTTGCCTTTGTTTGTAATTTCAGTCTTTTTACTACCCATGACACCTTTGGAAAGTTGCAGCCTAGTGAGTGGTATTCTTGGTTGGAACATAAACTCTGCATCTTCTCCTGAGAAATCAAGTTTTTTGGCAGTAAGACCCTTCTTTTTCTTCTTACTTCCTTTGATATCTACAGCTTTGACCACTAGTGTTTCTTCTATGTCTATGGCTTGAAGAATGTCTTCAAGGTTGCCTTTCCTGAGTGTTTGGCTCCTTGATATCCTTCCATGACTCTTCTTAATGGGCTTGAACTTGCTATTTGTAGGTGTGGACTTTGGAACTTATGTTTCCTATGCATGATCTATTTTAACATCCATAGGCCCTACTATGGGCTGCTCTATTTCCTCTTCATTTACACCCTCTGATTCAGCTATAGGTTTATCATTTCTGCTTGAAGGAGTAGATTTTGATTTAGGTGTCTTCTTAGGTGTTAATCAACCTGTGATGAAAAATTGAAGTTTCACTACCTTCCGTCCTATCTTGAACTATGTTTGACATCTTGCCTAGGATTCTAAATAAGAAAAATGGAAGGTATATAAGTTTCTTACCAATGAAATGTAGCAAGAACCTAAAATGATACTAATAAATCATATGGAAGCTCCCTTCACATGTGAAGTATTTTTGAATTACAAGCAGTAGTTTGGAGTAGTTTTCTTTAAGAAAGCTTCTTGGGATTCCAGATGTCATATCTACTCCAATGTGTTCAGGTTTCATGAACTCGTCACATTTCTATAATTTTAACTTAGTGGCTTTAAATCACTCTTCTCCCATCCTCGAAATCTATGTGGCTTGGGAAATTGTTTCAGGTGACACCACAAAACTCAGCACACCCACCTGTGATGCAGTTCCCACAAAATTCACTGCAAAGTCCTTTGAAACCTGGGCATGAAAACCTTGTAATTTTTTGCAGAACTTCATACAGCCAACACTACTAAAGGATTCTACAAAGCTAGGGTACTCATTGAGAAATTTTAGATCCATGGGCTCATACCTGACAACCGAGCACCCTTTATTAGTCTTCTTCTACATGGCCATCTCTCTTAACATTGTGCTGGAATTTTTGATGCTATGACACCTACAAAGAAAATAATTGTACAACGAGCAGCTTGCAAAAAAATATGGACTTATTAAGGGTGATAACAACAACTGTACACAGAGGTAGAATGGAAGATGACAAACAACAGCTTTCAAGGATGAATTTAAAAGGTAAATTTCGAATATGAGAGGGATAAGGAAAAATGAGAGAGGTTAAGTGAAATTATGAGTGACCACTTATGATTACGCATGTTGTATGACTCTTCTAAACTAGTCACGTGACCTCAAATTGACCTTTAACCTCTAAAGACTCAACACCTCACCATTTCCTTTACCGGTGCAGAAAAACATGATTTCGTAGCGATTTCCGTTATAATTCTAGCAGATTCGCTACGGACTGGTCAGGTGAGTACGTAGCGAAAACAACTTGTTTTCTGTTAATTTTTCTACGGATTCAGGAAAAGAAATACAGGTGGCCACAACCAAATTTCAAACCAATACATGGGTGATCAGGAGCTCATGTCCAAGTTAAAAAATTGCTCAAAAATAGAAGTGCTCGGAAATGGTTGCAATCTCGACGACCGGAAAGGTCTCGTTGCTTTGATTCTGGCGCTGTGAATGGTTCTCAAAACCGAGGTCGTATGTGAAAGTTATTGAGGTTTGAAATTGTCCAATGAACTCCAAAATAGGACTTTTTGATTAAATTGACTATGCTATTTTTGAAAAAAAATAAATGGGAAAAGTTAATTTTTTATTTATATCTTAGGGCCTATCAAAGGGTGCCATGTGGCCTGCCCAGAGGCTGCCACGTGGCACCAGGCCAAAGGGTGAAATGGCACCAAAAGATGAATTTCATTGGTCTTGAACCCCCGACCCGACTACTCGGGTAGAGGGACCCGCCCGGCCCGTCTAGGGCGTGTTTTTGGTGATTCGGGCAGATAGTAAATGATGAGTTGGGTCGGCATTGATGATTTGGGTGGAGAAGTTCAGGAGCCAGCCCCATCGCAATGTGAATTCAAGCTAAGAACCACGGGCTTAAACCTGCACCGGCGGAGATTTTTAAAAGGGCTAGCCCTCATAGCTAGCCCCGACACTCATGTGACCAGCGGCGATGACCAAGGATATGAACTTTAAAACATAACCATGCGGTTCAGAGGGCCATGTGGCCAGCCACTTAGTTACATTTAATGCAGAGGTTGGGACAGATAACCCATGGCGTATCCAGGGGTTAATCCACGGAGGCCACATGTGAATGCGGCCCAACTGAAATTTAATGCCACCACTGACAGTTCCGACAGATTTGGAGTGCGCCACCATTTTTGGCGGGAACTCCTATTTTGAAGCAGTTAACTAGATTTCCTCCAGTTTTGGAGGAGGTTTTCTAATGACACTGGGCAAAAATTTGTTTTGGTCATAACTTTCTCAATTTTTGACAAAAAAAGAGAAAATTTTAGTCAATTTTGGGCTTCTTCAGCATTCTGAGCAGTTTGGGATTGGTTTTAGAGCGAACAGAGGTGATCTATAGTATATTTTTCTTCGAGGAACATGAAGGAGCCATCAGAGCCATCATGGAGAAGGCACTGTATTGGGTTGTATTTCACTGTTTAGGGTGAAACAAAAGCCATTTCTAGCTATTTTCTATCTTCTGAAGTTGAATTTACAGTTGGTTTTTCCTATTGAGGCATATTTTTACCTGTGTAACCATTTTGAGAAAATTAATAGAGCAAGGACATGCCATTAGGGAGCCTTGGACTAGCAAATGTAGCCCAGGAGGGGTGAACTGCCTCAACAATTTTTTGTGTTATATGATGGTGAATTTTCTTATTGTGTATTTTTTTTGTGATATGTTAAATAGTAAATTTAATTAACAAATCCTCACACATAAAACTCAGAAACAAACCAAAACTACTTTGTTTAACCTACAAGTCATGGAGAACACTTTGCACACTAAATTATATTAGAATGGATACTTTGCATAGCATTACAAATAGTTCCATTTCAGATAAATGGGGTGATATATTTGACCATTATGACATGACAAGTGGGACTCTCTAAACTTAGGATAATGACTCATTCATAAAATTTCATCAATTTCATGAATTAATCTGTCAAGACAATGAAACCTATGCTAAATGAATCTCCTAATCAAAATGAAATTTTATTGGTGATAACAGTCCCAATAGAATATTGCAACTCAGGCTAAAGCGCTAGAGATTGCAATGAAGCTTGAAGCATTGCCTATAGTTGATACAAGTATAGGAGTGAAATATATTGAAACTCGGTTGGCGAGCTTGCATGTGGAGCTCCATGATCTAAATAAGGGAAAGGAGGTTCGCCTGGAGATGAGAACAGAGGTTTGATGTATCAAATGCAAAGTGGAGGGTCATTATAAGGAAAATGTCTTGTTTATAGAGACTATTTGAGCATCGGGATGCTGAGACCATTATTGAGTGCAGGGCCAAGTGTAAGGACTAGTGTATGGTGTAGCCTCTGCGAAGTTGCATGCCATCATTCCACAGACTTTTGTCATCTATTGCAAAAAAAAAATCATATCGCCAAAGAAATTGTTATGTAGCCTCTACAGTTCGGTAGGGCATGATGAACAACATTGTAAGAGATAAGACATGATGATGCAAAATAGTCTTGGTGCGTATCGGATGTAGGTAGAAGGGTGTGAAGCTTCGAGTTCGTTGACCATGCGAGGAGGTTTCATAGGCCGAGGGTGTGGCTGAGGAGGAGGTGCAGGTCGTGGATGTGGTCCGGTCATATGCTACAAATACGGACATACTGGATATTTTTCCAGGTATTTTCAAAATCCCACTATGGTTTCCTATAAGTATTGTCAAGAATTTGGTCATGAAGTCGAAGATTGCCCCATTTTGTTAGCTAAAGCAGGAGAAGTGCAACTAGCAGTCGGTTCATAATATAAAAATGATGAGGGTTGAACCGAGCTGCCCAGATCCAAGTGTTAACGTAGTAACATGCAATGGTGTTAATTCTGGAGGAGACTGCGTAGAAGGAAGAAAGGTAATGACGGAGTCATGGGTTAGGCAATCTGAAGATAAGAAGAGATAGATGTTTCCATTGGAGAACAAGCCTAAGGAAAATACTGAAGTAAAGGAAGTGGACCAGTATATCTTGGTGTCCTTCTTGAAGACATGTATGAGATTGCTAAGGGACCATAGGGTTTAGGAACTAATAGATAATTGTGCTAGCAAGGAAAGGTTGCAGATGGAACAACGCGTAGTAGAGAAAATATATAAGAACAAGAAAAGAACCAGCAGGGAGATGTGGTTGACTGCACAGATTGGAGCTTATGAGATGGATCAAGTCATTTTGGATCTAGGATCAGATGCCAATGTTCTACTAAAGAAAACATGGGAGCGGATGTGAAGGCCTAAGCTACAATGGTCGCCAATTTAGACGTGGATGGAAAATCAGCTGAAGACCAATCCTATGGGGTGAATGAAGCAGATTAGTGTAGATATTGATGGCGCTCCCATGTTGGTTGACTTCGAAGTGACTAAGATCGTTGATGATAGTAACCCATATCCTGCGTTGTTGGGGTTCGACTTGGCTTATGACATGGATGTTATAATCAACCTAAAGAAGAGGGAGATTATCTTTGAACAGAGTGGTACCCGGGTTTTTGTGCCATTAGATCCTTCTGAGGTTGTGCACTTTACAGAGCCTATCCAGCATGAGTATGGGGATGCTGAAATTGATCAAAGATATAAGCTTATTGCACAGGATGAAGATGGGATTAATTCCACCGCAGATGTTAGACTGTGTTTGGAGTGAGATATTTCGTGCCTTTTAGATTCCAATGAAGAGTTGGAGCATTAGCAGAATCGTTTGCATGAATTAATCACTAAGCATTGTAATAGGGTTACCAAATCTCTGTGTTGTGTCAGATTGGAAGCGCGTGACTATCCTTTTTATGATGGAATGGGGAATTTCGTCTTATTTTTGGAAGAATTTTGGAAAAAGGTACCTGAGAACCATATGTATGAATATTTGGACCTCGCATTATGGTCTACCACAGCCCGATGGTGGGGCGCGCACAAAGAGAGTCTGGGCAGATGGACATAGTTTTGCAAGTTGATAAGGCTGAGATTTGGTCAGGATGACTAAGATCATGGAGATGATGGTCAGAAGGATACTCATGAGCACTTGGCTCACTAGACTGAAGCTTAGGAACAGAACCTTAACCATAATGGGTGCACATGTTCTTTCATTCCTTAGAGACGATACCTCAGCAATGGTATATGGAAACTGAGTTGTGCCATGGAACCGTCGATTGGAATGAGATGATAGAAGGATTCTTATTAACATATAGCTTCGTTGATGGGTGGGAAGTAATTAATGAGTCTCTTCAAGAAATGAAGGCAGGAGTACCTCGCATTACCAAGGAACCAAGGACGTTGGTTCAAAAGGATTGGACAGACGAGGACAACAAGCTTGTGTTGGGGGAGGAGATATGTGGATGTCGAGGAGAACATATGCAGAAGGATTATGGTGAAGGATGGATTCCAAGCAGTCAAAGTACTGAGCGATATATTGATTGTAGCCACAGTTGGAGGTTACTGCGCCAAGTGACGAAGGACTGTGCTGAAGGGCCGAGCCTTGTGGAGTTATCCCAGAAAGTGACCATTGGAATAGTAAAGGATGATTGAAAAATGACTTGCTCATTAGAATTAGCAGGTGTGATGCAATTAATGGGAATATCTAGGCAGATTTTCCTCCAAATCGGCATTTATGAGGGTTCTCTAAGAGCGATGATGGGATTTTAATTAAAATTTCAGTATAAATCAGAAATATCGCTCCCAATTTGAACACTTTGTGCACTAAGTGTTAGAAGAGAGAATCATAGTCTGCAAGAGATTCGATCAATTTGTTGCATGACGTAGTACAGTTTCGCAGCATTTAAAGAGGAATTGATCGCAGCAGGGCTTGGCCACATAATCCGTCCACGAGTATATCATACCATGACAACCACACTACCAATAAGAGCCATAGGGCCAAGGTCGCCCAGAGGACAGAATATTGTAGGCACATCTTGCAAAGCCAAAGAAACCAATCATTAGACAGTCTCCCCGGAAGAAAAACCTTTTGGAAAAACGGAGTAAGGGAGCTCAGGATTGGCAAGAAAATCCCATGGAGATATAATTGAATGACGACGAAGAAGAAGAGTTCCCTCAAGAGATTGATACTAAGGAGGTTGAGCCTCTCTCCAGGTTTCCTCCATATATCCCTCCCTAGAAGCCAGAGGCTAAGAGGCCGGTGAAATATCTCGATGCAGTAAATTACAAGGTGTTTACACCATTGATTCTGGATGAGGTGCCAGTGGAAGGAGAGTTTTTGGCCAAGGTGCCTCAGCTCAGGATGGAAGATTCATATTTTAATGATCAGATCAAATACCCATACTTTGAGCCTAGCAGATATATGTGCTAGCATACCTACAAGGGAGGAATAATGTGATTGGAGCCAATGAAATGGGTAAAGGGTATCCAGGAGGTTGAGATCCTCAATATGTTTTATGTACCCCACTTCGAGTGTAATACTATCAACACTATTTGTGTGTGCCAATTGCTGGCCTTAGTACATGATGACTGATTATGGCTGGGGAAGAAAATCCCCATTATGGAGGCACTTATACAGAGAATTACGACCCTTCATTTCCTTGGGTCAGACACTGTGAAGGATTTTGTAGGTAAAAGCCAAGATAAATAGCTCGCGGATTAGATGAAGAATGACTATGAGCTGACCAAAGGTACCCAGGATTATCTAATTAACTCCATCTTGGACAGAGCTGTTATCTTCGCTGCACACATCCTTACAAGGAATATTATGCGGAAGATTCATGGAGAAGAGACTTATGCGCCTGTCATAGTGTTAGCTGCAGAGTGCACCAAGGGTGTAGCCTATAACTGCACAGGGTACTTATGTGCTAAATTCCTCGTCAATTGTAGAGCAGCGCAAGAAGAAGGCAAGTATCTCCACTACGCATGGCTTCTGCTTCTCATTGCATTGATGGAGTGGCAAGAACCTGAGGAGTCGTAGTTCAACAATGCGCACCCTGATCTATGCGAAGCAACCCAATATGCTTCGCTATGAAATTTGGGTGAGCCATTAGGGGTTATGGCTAATAATTTTTTTTGGTTAGGATTTGAGATGAGCTTGCAGACAATGATTAACCAAAAGCCTCGGTTATCACCAAGCATTATGGAGTAATATCACCAAGTTGTAGATTTCAAAGCGTACTTCCATCATATACACATTCAAGCGAAGAAGGACCTCACAAGGGTCTGATATGAACTGTCATACCTAGTCGAGGAAGAAGATGTGGAGGCTATAATCATTCATTGGTCGAGTGATTGGTTAACTCTTATATCTGAAGGCACGGAGCAAGAAGGAACAAGTGGGGAAAATCCCACTAAGATAACAGGACAGAAGGACACGAATGTCACATTCGTAACTGATACAGATACTGATACAGAGATTCTAGACACATGAGGGGATGATATTGTTGGCAGTGATGTGGGGACAGACCCTGATTCCACCAAGCGAAGGCAACCACAGAAGGGTGGCATGCGAAAGAAGTCAAATTTTGATAAGTCTGTTGGCCCACGAGCCATGGTCATTATTGAAGGGGACCTTGATGAAATTGGGGATATTATGAAGCATGCCACTGAGCACTTATGGGGAAGTATCAAAGAGAAATATAAGAAAGTGTTGGCATATGTTCACAACGACTTGCAAGACTTGTAGGTGCAAACGAGCGTGAGCGAATTTCAAATGAGCATGGTTCCACCAAGAGCAGCATAGGCCGACAAAAGCACAGTTGCGCATGAGTTGGTGATGACATTTGATACCCACGCAGTTCCTTTTCCTGAAAGCACATTAAGTTTTGACATGGTGGAGTAGCTAAGGCAGGTGGCCCTCTGGCTGAATACAAAGTTGAATCTCATTGCAATGCCACTGCAGGCTTTACATGAAATCCACCAGGGAATTGATGAGGAACTAAAGATCAGGGAACAACAGGCCCTCCTAATCATTTAGGATGTTACGAAAGAATGGAAATGCATGGTTGAGGAAAATAATCTTGTTTTCCAAGGGTGCATGGCCAAAGTAGTGTAATGACATAAGTTGGAGGAGGCTCTTTCTAAATCATACAGCGAGCTACCAGAGCCCTAGATTTAGGATGAAGTTATGCTAGAGGATAACATGGCCAAGTTGGCCACTGCAGTGAAGGAATCCGAGGCCAAAAATGAAGAAGTGCGCTTAGAAATGAAAATGAAGATAGTCAAGTTACAGATGCAATTACAGCCTACCACTCCACCAGAAGTCCGGGAGCAGTGCCCAACTGAGCTGAAAGCTGCATCGGAATAGGTTGAATCCCGCATACAAGAATGTGTGCATATATTTGGAGAAGTTATTGATGTATGGACCTCACTACATGAGGACCCTCAAGTGTAAAAATTACAGGCTAAATTTCCCGAGATGCAGGAACAACTGGATCAGATTAAGGTCACTGCTAAGACCTTAGCACCTATGTAGTGGCTTACCCATCTCCAAGAGGGTAAATTCTTACAGAAACAGGTTGATGAGATGCGCAAGAAGGAGAAGATACTTATAGATAGGCTGAAACCATGGGAATTTGAGGCCAGCCAGCTCTCCCAAACCACAAAAAATTAGTTGAAGGCACTTTGCACAGCATAGCAAGGATTCGAGCAGAAGGCAGCTAAGAAGGTTTAAGAGACACTACTCGATGAAATTAAGGAGTTTGAAAAGTAGTGTGCCAAGGCAGTTCCCCAATTTAAGGATGCCTTGAGTGGCATCAAAGCGAATATTGATGGTGCACCAGCTTTGTGACTCAGGACGAGTCACAATTCTGTGTTTTGGGCCTGTTGGAGCTGGGATCCCCACGAAGTAAGCAAGCAAGGAAATACTCCGCAGATCGAGGAGTGAAGCGCGTAGCGAGGAGTCTATTTTCAGTCAAAGGGGCTTTGGGGTGGGTCAAAGCCTCTTATTATGTAAGGGAATGGGATATTTTGTGAACATCGAACTCCGCCCATGGTTTTGGACCATGGTATTGTAAATGCCTAATCTATATAAGGAGTCTAGATAAAATTCATAGGCAAGTAGAAGTTGAATGATGCATTTGGATGTAAGGTTGTTTTAAGTCAGAGTATGTTTTTGGGTTAGAGGAAAAGGCTCCTGCAGTTGTGTGTGCAGAGACCTTAGGAAGTCTGCAGTTGTGTGCGCAAACCCTTGCAATTGTGTGCGTAGGGTGGAAAGTGAATGTATGAGAAGGATCTAGCTATTAATGAAAGACTTGATGACAAAGATCTGAGTTATATTGATTTTTTTTCTTTTATTTTATTTTTCTGAATATTTATGTTGAAAAAGGGTTTGATCTATAACTGATTAGTGTAGTCATGTTTGTGATTATTTACTCTGTTTAATGTAAGAATAAGTAATATCACGCAGCCTTTGAGTAAGTTCAAAAGATGTGTTGATATGCGTTGGTATTACTAATAGATATGGCCTATGAAGCCTTGTTAAGAAGGAAAAGCCCTAAATCCATAGTCTAGTGTCCCTTTGGATGCATAAACCTTGTTCTAGCATCCCCCTATATTATCTAAGGTGAGACTTTAGTCCTCACAAGCAGATCGTTGCCAAAAGGGTTGGTAATAGTTGGTTTTATTGGACTGCGCAATCTCTTTGAACCTGGATCTAGGTCATTGACACAACCACGGAATCTCTTCCTTGCACTTTTCGTTCTTACTTTTCCACGTGTTCTTTCAATATTTGAAAGTTTAGGTTTACATTGTCTTATCTTTCTTGTTGCATGCTTTGATTTCTTATTTTTCTTGACATGTATCCCCTTTCCTACATGGGCCAACCAATGCACCATTGGATGCATTAGAAGTATCACTTAATGTGAGTCTAGCCTATTTTCTTCTTAGGTTAGGAGTAGGAGTAGTTTTTTGTTTTCATTGTTATTTGCCTTGATTTGCTTTCATTCATTTGTTTTCCTTTTTTCTCCTTCCCTTTGTTTGTTTTCAATCTTAAGTTAGTGTCTGCATGAGACCATGTTTGGCTTCAGGAGCAAGCATGGTGAAATCCAAGGGGAAATTTGTTCTTCTACCAACACTTGGTTTTTTTTCTATTCCCTCTCTTTGCGTGAATCTTGATTTTTAGGTTGATGATACTGAGATGGAAAATACATTCCTTATCAGAGAGAGTCATGGTGAAATCATGATGTTTGGTTTTAATTGGTTCCTCCTACTCTAATCGGTTTTTATATTTTTAGTTAAATCCTTGTCACTCTAGTCTATTAGAGTAAGGAGGGGAGGAAAGCCTTAAAAAGTATGTCAGAGATGCATATAAAGGTCCTTCTCTAAAGGGACAAACACTTATGCTCTCAATAAGTCAGGATCCATCTTCGGCCCCATGAAATGAATAAGTGCCTAAGCACAACTCTTTGAAATATGAAAAGATGAAAAAAATGAAATGAATGGAATAAAGGGCTAAAGAAGAGAAAGGCTTCCTACATAGAGAGGTGAAGCAAGAAACTCTGATGGGGTACTGTCTAGGATCGCTGGCAGGAGAGCAATGTTTTTGTTCCTGAAGTGTCTTCATCGGGGTACTTTCCAGGCCTGCTGGTAGTGAAGAAACACCAGATATGAAAATAAGGACTCTGAAATTTTTATTTTACTTTTGCACTTAAATACTCCTCATCCCCAATCTAAACAATGCAGTGTGTCTTGGCTTGGTTAGTGTTCCATCGATAAATAGGATGGAAGGGGCTATATCTTTAACTCAGACTAAGTGAGGGAGCTCTAATAATAAATTAATTGAATAATACTTTTGAAAGGGTGAGACCAGTTTTACACGAGACAATATTCATTCAGAGAGATGGAGTTCTACCAGTGTGTCGCTAGTGTTGTAGCGGCTACAACCACCCTCCAAAATTTTGTCATTTCTTAGATTTTTGAGCCTAACCTTCTTTCCACGAGAGCTTACCTTGCACTTCCATCAGGTATTCATGATTTGACAGATGTTTATCTTTTATTTATGTGTGTGTTCACTTTCTCTTCACTTAGAAAATATTTTCTAAGTCACAAGCTAATCTCTTGTCTAAGCCTTGTGCAGCAATTATGGGATTTTGTTACACAAAATTTTGTCACCGTCCCTGCAATCCTTGTCCCGCACATTAGAGGACCATTTGTGTGACTTATATAAAGTTTCATGCCTTGCAAATACCATCATTTCATCCCTTTCCATGAGGACAACATTCCTTTTGTTGATAATTCCTTGAGCAGACCATCAGAAACACATGTTTTTGGGTTGGCGCTTGTAGGACGTTATGCCCTCGCGCCAATGAAGACAATTAACACTGAGCCCCACACCCATTGGTGCTCTGACCCAGTGATCTACCCACGCCAAGTTTTTTTTGGAATGTTTTTTAAATATAGAGGTGAATCTTCCATGCTAACAAATTCGTGGGTGAGTCAGCTTGGGGAGTTCGACAGAATAACCACGAACACCCTCTTTTGGCCTCTTGTTTCCACCTTTTGGAGAAACCTCCCAAAGGATAAGACCTTCCTTACATAATTGTAGGGATCCCAACCTCCTCCTCTCCCTCTATAAATAAAGCTATCTCCCATTGATACACTAGCTAAACAGCTGAATAACTGAAGAGGAATTGCAGAACATTTTGTTATTGAGATACAGCAGAGGAAGAGACCTTTGTCGAGAGAGAGCTTAAGCTTGTGTCCTCGCCTCATCCCAACTCCCTGACGAACCTTCGAGACATGCTTTGACTGAACCCGCTGAAGGAGGCTGCGATGTCAAGGCTCCGGTTGCAATCTCTTTCTTTCTATTTATATATACATGACTAATGTCTAGTTCCCATCTTGTGTTCATATGGTTTATTTTATGCAATATGTTTAATCTTCCTTGACTAATTAGCTAGTTATGAATGCAATTATTGTCTTGTATTCTTCTTTTTTCCTTTTATCTTTGTGCAAGAATCCGAGTACCATTGCCGAAGGGCCGTGACTTGTCGAGACAGAGATCAAGAGGCCACCATTGCTACATTTGCGAAAATCGTGTTGGATTACAGGTAGGACAATATATCCCAACCTATTTCATTCCTTAACTAGGAACCTACACATTAGCTTTTTCCCTTTTTGCTAGACCCACTCTAGGGCTAGAGGGATCGTCTCTGTCCGCATAGGGGATTTACCTGACAACAAGTTGGCGACTCCACCGGGGATCAGTGTGAGTCTGTCGTCTCGTTGCTCATTGGGAATTTTCCTTGTCGAGTCAACTTCAGTCGTTTGATTGCTTGTCTATATTTTTTTGCTTGCTTGAATATTTGCAATCCAACTGTTCAGCTCCAGAGTGTTAGGGTTGGCCTCTGCTCACTGGTTTTTTCCTTTTCCAAAATTTTTCCATCTTGGTGTTGGGCGGATTAATCATTCTTGTGGACAAGATCGATCTCCCTAGTACCAAAAGGTAATCTAGCAATAAATAGCCAAATAAACCTATCTTTTTCTAAACATATGTGATTTACAAAATAATATTATAAAGGTGTTAAGAACTTACCATAGATCCAATGCTTGTTCGAAGTTGTCCCTCATGCACTTGAAGGAGTTATCTTCATAAACCTGCAGTAATAAACAAGAAAACATTAAATAGCACCTGTATAGTAAAAATCATAAATCATGCTTATCATGGTGATCAAGGTATCCATGAAATAAACAGTTAACTAACAGCTTATTGAGAAAAATGAATTCATTTGTATTAACTTTGAAAGAAGGAAAACCTTACAACCTTAGCCTTGATGTTGAACAGGCCTTCCAGGGGTCCGAAGCAAGAATCTCCTCTACTCTGAGAAGCCTTGCACTCTTCCAATCGAGAAAAATAGAGGTATGTGATCTCTCCTCACAAAAATCTCAGTCAAATGAGTCTAAATCCCAATAGCACTTAACCTCAAATAATTCTAAAGCTTGAACTCCATTTGAGGCTACCCAATGCCTCTTTTTATAGTGGAAAAGAGGAGGTTTTAGTTCTAGCTATGAAGGGATAGAATCATCCTTCAAAGGGATAAGCTCCTCACATCAAGGGGTTAGCTCCATAAGGTAAGGGATGCATGAACCACAAAAGAGCGGTTCTGCCACCGCAAGATTCTTTCTAGAGGCTTCTAGAATTTACTAAAAGTGAGCTTTTTTTAGTTTACTTGCACCTTTTTAATCTTTACAGGGGTCCGCACCCATAATACAGAGAAATTGCATTAAGGTACGCAGGAGTCATGAACATTAGGTGCGGGACCATAGGCAAGATAAAGAGAAAGTGCGATACCAGAGTTAAGGAGATTTTTAAGAACTTTTCTCTTATTTTCAAGGCTTGACATGAGAAACTGATGTATTATACTTGCAAAGGAGGAAGTATGAGTGATAATGAGCTCATACACATAGCAGAATGTCAGGATGACAATTTTCAGTGCAAAATATTTCCCCCTAAAGTGAAAAGTCTGGAATAGATGAAGCTGAAGTCTGTCATATATGAAGAGTGTAGTACTTTATCATTTCAAGGATCACCCTGTGGACACACCAGTCAGAACCTGTAAAAACATTAAATGAAAAATATATATGTGTACATATCATCGCTGAGGTAGGCATTCCCATACTCAGATCAAAACTAACTAGAAAATGATTCAAATTGTTCTGATACAGGAATGATTTTGAATATATCAACAGTATAGAAATGTGTAGACATAGTATGTATGCAGCCATCTGTTTATGAATATTCCACTGTATGAATAACAAAATTCCTCGCAGCCTGGATGGTAGAAACTAGATCTAGGGTCTTGATTTCCACATCTTGAACTACTATGATTCTATCCATGTGAATGAATGTGTCGAAGTTGAACATGGTATAAACCACTTGATTACCAGTCAATAATGTAAATTGTTAACAAGTGTGAGAGTAACCACTAGTAATTTCAATGGCTCTCAAAGTACTCAGTACAATCCATGAAATGTGAATGAATGAGCTGAAGTCGAACATGTCACGGAATCGTTCGATCGAAGGTCAATGATGCAACCTGTCGTTGAAGGCGAGAAACCTGCCATTGAGGCATGCAGATTTCAATGTACTAATAATTTCTAGATCAACTTCCTAGATAATGAGCTATCGTCGATAGAAAGTGATCCGTCATAGGCAGGCCCACAACACGAAATCATAGATCAAGTTTTGAAGAAATGTATTGGCAAGGACTGACTCAGGGATGGTCAAAATGGAAGACAAATATTTTGCAAATGAATGGTTTGTTTGAACTGTCCTCTTGAACACATAACGACACTGCAGATGGTTTGGTGACAATTGACCCAAAGCTAATACCCAGAAACCAACTGAAGACTTTCAATATGGTTTGATTAACTGTTAGGCAAAGGATTTTCCCAACCCAGGTGAACAAAAAGTGTCATGTTCAAGAGTGGTTAACGGCTTTTCGAAAAATCAAAATACAACAAACAAGTCCATTTTTCTCTCTTTTCCCCCACCATTTCTGGCAAGTGCCTCTTTATTTTTGACAAGCTTGAGGAGGATAACATTTTCTTGTTTATAAGCTCATCCTTCAGATGAGTCCAACTTAGTTTAAGATTCGAACCCTAAGAAGGAGTGGTTCGTTCCTATTTAAAATTGAACAGGTCCTTTACTGTTAAGTTTTAACGAGTCTAGTATAGGAGAAACTCGGTGTTTTTCAATTTTAGGGAGTCAAAAGAAAAACTTAAGAAAACTTCATGGGTGTAATTTTTCGTAAATTTAGTCTCTCAGGCCCGAAAAAGGATAAAATAATGCAAGAGAGAACTCTATTGACCGTATTTAGTCAACGTATACCTTTTCGTAAATATTCCATTTCAATCCGTAAAAGGGGTAAACTTATACTAAAAGGACGATCATTCATTTACTTTAACGAGTTCGAATAATCAAGTGCTCAGCAATCTTTTCAATTTTTGAGAGTTTGAAAAGAGCTTAAAAGAGGACTCCAAGGTTTTTCTTTTTCGTAAATTTTTGAAAGAGTCCGAAAAAGTGATAAAAGTATGCTCTTTGTTGAAAACGATCAATTTTCCTGAAAAATCCAATTTCTGCACAAAAACTCGAAACATTACACATAATTGTTTAAGATAAATAAAAATGCCTTCAAAAATAACCTTTTTAAAGTGAAAAATAAACAACTTAAAAATTCATTTATTCGAAAAAACTTATAAAAAGGACTTTTCTAACATCATTTTTACCATTTGAGTTCAGAGTGAAAAGTAAAAAGCTTTTGGGTAAAAAAGTTCCTGTGAAGATTCTGGGAAATCCGTCTGACGAAATCGAGAACCGTCAGCTCCAAGTAATCCACGACCCCCTAATATTGCATTTCATCCGTTTACATTTCATTTTTAGGCTTTAGATTTCATTTTTAAGAGAAAAACATGTTTAAAAAATCGCCCGCGAGGGTCAGCGAGTGCAACACACGAGCCCTGTGGACCCTGAATTTTTCTTACATAGAAAAAATTAGTGGGTCCGCACTTGTCTCACAGCGCCCATGCGTTCCTACGCACTGTGTATGAGAACAAAGTACGAACCCCACGCAATTAAATTTCAAACTTAAATTTCTTTAATTTCGCCCAAATTTTTTAAATTAGATCGTTCTAATATATCTTTATATGCATTGTAGGATATACAAGATGCTAATTTGGAGAGAATGTGAGCATGAAGACGTAGATGACGCCGCAATTCTCTATTTTCCTACAATGCAGACATTAAGAGCATGTGATTTGTATAAATTCTGGGCCATTCAGAGCATGAGGGCACAGGTAGACCTCCTAACATGGCTGGTGAATAGGTGGAACGTACAGGACCATTTTTTCATTATTGGCAGCCACTGGCTCGAAATTGAGCTGGAGGATATCTATTTTTTGACTTGTTTGTCCAAGAGGGGCGAACAAATTTCTCTGTTTGGGACTAGGCCAGGTGGCCAGACTGTCGCTAGTCTTTGACAAGAGTTCTGTAATGATCAGGCAGACCCCAGGGACAAACAGATTGACATAAAAACTATCATCTGTCCCGAGCTTAAAGTTATTGCATTTACTGTCACCAGACTGTGTGGGAGTGCAGCATTGTATGTGGCTACTAGATCCCAAATGCGCATTGTTGTAGACTATTTTCGAGGCACCATTTTCAACTGGTGTGAAGTTGTGTTGGCCAATGTAAAAGGCCAACTAACCAGAGCAAAGAACGGAAAGCTAAATAACTTTGGATATGGATCCATTGTAGTCACCTATTCTCTAGAGAGGATCCCCATGTTAGCTCTGCAGAACATTCCTGTTGATGTTGGACGACCTCGAGAACCTAGGATGGTTCGTTGGGTTGCATTGATGGCATGTCCTGCTGCCGAGGGCGTCGAGGTTGCTCGATTTCCTTCTACATATTTTCGTTGGTTGGAACGCCAACTTTTTTTTATAGAGGACTTTCCATATGCCAAGATATATTTCTACGGCGACCGAGAGATGGCTCTTCCAGCAGGGGAATAGTGGGATGAAACAGGTAAAAATCATTTTCAACAATTTCTAAGTTATAATTTTTTTTATTTTGATCGTCTTGAAACTAATAACCAAAATTTTAAATGCAGATGTGGGCCCACAGCGACCAACCCATCTCCAGCCTTATGAGAGGAGGCATCCAGCACCATCCCCAGAGGGCCAATCAACAGATATTCTGTCTGATTTAGAGCATCACCTAGAGCGCCTGACTCTAGACATTCCAGAGACTGACATAGATGATATTCCGCTCAGATTACAGAGATATGTGATTGGTGTCCCAGGACCTTTTAGGAGGATCCTATGTAGGGTGGCCCGGGCAATGATCTCTTATCGCGATCATCATCAGTGATAGGATGATCGTGTCGTAGACTCATATTTTTGACCTTTTGTATTATCATTTTTGCCAATCGTAAGGTGTTTCCAACCTATGATCGAAGATGATGTATATTTTTTGAAACACTTCTATACTATGATATATCACTATTTACCGGCTATCTGTGTACATGTTATGAATGTTGTTTAATTTACTGTTTTGATTATTGCAAATGTCGATTTATCATACTAGAAGCAACTGCATCTGCTAATGTATTTAAATGTCTTGGAATATGTTGATATTCGATGTAATCAAATTCACGTTCCAAGAGACAAACTCTTAAAAATAACCATAATAACACTAGATTTCTAATGGCATAAACCATGTTAAGTTGTAATACAACAAGTTCAGAATCCAACCTAACAATCAAACTCCGAATTACAAACGATATGGATTCTGATAATAACTCAATCACTACACTATACTCTGCAATGTTATTCGTTTTTTTACCGAGGCTTACCCCATGCATGGATACTAACTCGTCAGAGGGTGAATAGATAACCCAAGCTGTGGAAGAAATGTTTCGTGTACTACGACAAGCACCATCAGCAAAACCAATGTAGGTTTGAAGAGACATCGACATCTGCAATATCAAGAGTAAAACTCAGATAAGCAAGAATAGTGATAAAAACACACTCTAAACTAGGCATGCTTTTCTAATCTAAGACACACCAGCAGTAAAGAAATCTAATCTAATAAATCTCCACACCAAATTTAAGCATAATATCTCTTCAGATAAAGCCCATTTCTGGGTTTATCTAAAGGGACACCATCAAAATCTATCAGCTCATAGGCCCCTTTTGCTAGCTTTCGCTTAACAATGAAAGGACCATGCCACATGGGCACAAATTTTCCAGCTCCTAGCTTATCATTGGCTTAATCGTACACTAAGACTAGGTCTCCTTCTAAAAAATTACGAGGAGTAACACTTCTATCACACTGAGATTTTATTCGTTTGACATGAGTCTCGTTTGCTATCGCAGTGTTTCTTCGATTCTCATCTAGCTGAGCCAAGTACAAAAAACATTTCTCCTCTTCAAACGTAGCTGGGAGTAATTCTATGGCTAATTTCAATGACAGAATTTCGCATTCAATCGGAAACACAACTTCCAAACCATAAACTAGTTGAAAGGGAGTGAAACCAGTTGATGTTTTTACTGAGGTCTGATATGCCCAAAGTGCTGAAAATAACATGGAATGCCAATTCGACTTATGAATACCAATAATTCGTCTGATCATAGTGACTAAAACTTTATTGATAGCTTCAACCAGACCATTAGCCTGCGGATAATATGGAGTGGAACTATCATGGCGTAGGCCAAGTTGATATGTTAGTTCAGTCATCATGATATTCTGAAAATGATTTCCATGATCTGTAATAATGGCTTGAGGAACACCGAATCTAGCAATTATATGATTGAATACGAAAGTTGCAGCAGTCTTGCCGTCTTCTGAAAATGTAGGCATCGCCTCAACCCACTTAGTAAAATAATCTACTGTTAAGATAATATACACATGCCCCCCGGTCGAGTGAGGGTTACATGTAATAAAGTAAATACCCCACTTTGCGAAAGGACCGACGGCAATTATAGGGTGAAGAGGAGCGGGTGGCGCACACATTTTACAATCAAAAACCTGACAATTATGGCATTTCTGGACTGCATAGATACAATATTTGAATAACGACAGCCAGAAATAACCAGCGCGCAATATGTTTTGGGTTGTGGCATACCCAGACATATGATCGCCACATGCTCCAGAATGGCAGTCATTTAAAACCTTCTCAGCTTCTTCATGAGTAAGACAGCGTCGGAAAACAAAATCCGCTCCACGTCGATAGAATGTATCACCAATAATATTGTATTTTTGGGATTGGAAACGTATTTTCCGTCGCTGAGATCGTGAGATTTCAGGCCGAAAATATTGGGTTTGGAGATAAACGATAATATCCCCATACCATGGATCAAGAGTACTGATAAGAAACAAGGATTCATCCGCAATGGGCTGCTCCACCACAGTTTCAGTATCAGTAGAGGGGAAATCACACATTAGTTTGGCAAAAACCAAAGATTTCTTTGCCTTGTATTTTTCAAATTCCAAGTCAAATTCTTGCAGGATAACTATCCATTTGGAATACTTGCCCCCTAGCAATTGTTTGGTTAAAATGTACATCATAGGGTTACAGTCAGAAATTACTGTGGTTTTGCGTAATAAGATGTAGTGTCGAAATATTTGCAAAACTTGAACAGCTGCCAAGGCCATTTCTCCACATGTGTGTATTTGATCTCAGTCGGATGTAGATTTCGACTAAGATAGTAAATTACATGTTCATTGTTGAATTCATCTTCCTGAACTAAAACCATCCCAGTTGTGGAATGAGAGGCAGCGAGGTACAAAACGTAGTCCTGATTGTAGTTGGGAGGATGCAATAATGGTGCATGGGTCAACGCGTGTTTAAGAGCATCAAAAGATCGATCGGCGATCTCATCCCAAAAGAATGGAACGTTCTGTTTCAAAAACCGAGTAAAACCCTTTGTTAGCTCGGCGTAGTTAGGAATGAACTGACGTAAAATGTTTGCTTTACCCTGCAAACTTTGGAGTTGGCGCAGAGTCGAAGGGGGAGGTAGATTGAAAATAGCTTCGACCTTCGATGGATCAAGGCAAATTCCTGCTTTGGAAACAAAAAATCCCAGTAAGCGACCCGATTCTACACAGAAAACACATTTGTGTGGATTCAGCCGAATTCGATAATGCCTACATCTCATAAAGATAGCTTGTAAATGGGTGAGATGATCGGCCCTACACAATGAATGAGCAGGTAAATCATCGAGATAAGGCTGCACAATGTGCTTAATGTCATGAAATGCGTAAGACATAGCCCTTTGAAAATTTTCCCTAGCATTCTTCAATCCAAAGGGTAGTTTGCAATAAGAAAATGTCCCCCATGGATAAATGAAAGATGTTTTTGGCTGATCAGCAGGGAGTATGTTTATTTGATTGTAACCGGAAAAACCATCCATAAAGGAGAACATTTCACTGCCGGCACAATCATCAATTATTTGATCGATATAGGGGGTTGGATAATTGTCTTTAAGACAAGCTCGATTAATATCCCTATAGTCGATACATACTCTTATCGTTCCTTGTTTTTTGTTAACAGGAACAATATTTGATACCCAATCCGTTAAAGGAATTGGATAAATGAAACCTACACGAAGTAATTTTTCAACTTCGGCTTTGATAGCAGCAGCTTTTCTTGGATGTATTTGACGTAAACGTTAACGGACAGGTTTGGAATCCGAGTAAGTCCTGATTTCATGTACAACAATTAACGGATCGATTCCTAGCATTTCTTCATATGACCAGGCAAACACATCACGTAATTCTTGAAATAGGGCTTTAGAAGTTTGAATTTCATCTTCCGTACAACAAGCACCTATATGAATGTTTTCAATTATTCCTGGCTTTACTGAAATGTCAATTGGAATCGTTCGAGAGATATTTTCCAAATTTAACTCAGAATCAGGATTTCGCAATGGATTCTGTGGTTCTTTGACATATTTAGCAGTAAAAATAGAAGAGAAATCATCTTCAAAATGATCCAGCTCGGGAAAAAGCGAAGATCGGTGATGTAGATCTTCCCATGGTAAATCATCAACAGACAAAAGTTCATGAATTTGCTCATCAATATGAACAAGATCAGGAAATGTTGTTGTGGCTGAACTAGATATAGAAAGTGATTCCTCATGGATCCCATTCATTGGATCGATTTCGGTTGAAGAAGGGTTGGAAAGTGACTGTACAGCCTGATATGCAATTTCAAATGGACTCAAAGGCATCATGCCATCAAATGAATCTAACTCGGAGTCGGAAGGTACGATCCAAGGATCATCAAACATAATATTATTTGATGAAATCATATGAATAGTTGCAATAGAAGGTGATACGTTAGGAGGAGGAAAGGAAAAAGTTCCTAGTAAATCAGAATCTTTAATCAAACCTACTCCAACATCCTTGTAAGGGATAGCTGCCTTACTGACGTGCTAGATTGCTTCTGTAAAGGCTGGATCGGAAGAAAAATAAGTTAACTGATCTATTGTAACGATCCTTCCTTGATGTGGAAATTTTATAAGCCAAAAGACCGAAGAAACAACAGCAGTCATAGCATAAGACCAACTATGACCCAGGAGAAGGTTGTAATCTAGAGGGGCATCAACCACTTCCACATCTAGATTTATGGTTTTTCCTTCAACCCCTATGGGTAAATCCTACAAAATACCAAAAGGGTGGAAACCTCGGCCATAAAAAGCCTTTAGAATTGTCGGAGACTGATTGAGTGTAGGAGAACCAAGCGATTTCCAACACTAGATCGACATAATACACGTTGAAGCTCCCTCATCAATCACAGTCCGAAAAATTGGTCTGTTTTTTACTAATACTGGAATTTAGAAATCCATTTGATGAGGTAGGTGATGTGTACTATTCTCTAAATCGAAGATTATTAGGTTCGATTCCTGAATATAAACAGCTCCTATGGCAGAAAAAATTAATTTACGATGTGCTGAGCATGATTGCAGTACTTCCAAAGCCGACATTGCTGAAGGGGAAATAGCTAAGTCCTCAACAATGTTGTAATTCTGAGTAGCTCTCGCATGTGGATTGAAAGCTGATTTACGAAGAAAACCTTTAGCAGGCGGTTTTATTATTAAGTTTGGATTGGGTTTCTCGATCTGTAGTGGACCAGAAACAGGAAGAGGTGTATTTGATGTGTTTGCAATAGAATATTATGCTTCTTTACCATCAACAAGATTCTTAGTACCATAATCTTGCGATCGCGTCGCAATCCTGACATGAGACATCATTAGAATAGGTTCTTCTGAGGCATTCGAGGTAGAACCAATCATCTTACTATCTTGAGTGGGAAAAGGATCCTTCAAGACAGCAGGTTGTTGTGAACCTTTAACGAATTTCGAAACCTCTGCTCGATGTGGGCATTCTTTAGTAAAATGATCCTCATCAAAAATGTAACAAGGATAACGAGGTTTGCATTTTTCGTCATTGGATTCATTTTTATCAGTTTTCTCTTTTGAATTATTTTGGTTTTTATTCTTCCCTTTCTTTTTACTGCCGGATTTAGATTTGGCCGTAGATGTCTCTACAACATGAATGTCGGCAAAAATTTTGAGGGAAGACTCTCCTTTCCGGGAATCAGGTAAAGTTATAATAGGAGAATAATTCTTTGAAGATTTATTCTTGCTTTTAGTATTGACTGTACCAATCATACCATCAGTGGCATGAGACCCTGAAGGAGCTGCAGTTATTTGACCTTGTTTTGGAAGATCATGGATTTTTTCATGTAAAGTACCTAACTGCGTATAGACGAGGTCAAGGTACTGAGCTTGAGCAATGACTTTCTCCTCAGTAACAACTCCGGCCTTATCTACATCTTCAGTGATTTTGGGTAACAATGATTTAACAAACCATTCCGCCAAAATTTGATTTGGAATGTAAACTTTCACTAAATGCCTTCTACGTCGCCATTCGTGAATATGATCAAAAATATACGTGGACATGGATTGCTTTAGTGAATTCAATAGTTCTGTGCCATTTTCCTATCTGACAGGCAACTGAAAATGAGTCAAGAAGGTAGTTTCTAACTGACTGAAATTATTAAAAGAGCCTCGTGGTAACTCAATGTACCATTTAGTGGCAAGACCAATAAGAGTTCTTTGGAAAATACGTAAGCGAATTGAATCATCAATTATTGAATTAGATGCACAACAGAGGTGATAAGTCATAATGTGATTTGATGGATCATCTCCTGACTTACCCTCGAATTTCGGTATATCACTGCGCAACTTATGCGGCATTGGCGGCCAGTACGGATAATAGAAAATTGGATCATTCGTAAGGCGTGTCAAATCAAGTAAATCCAAAGTTGCAATAAATGATAACTGACGGTTAGGGTCGCGAAAACCTTGAGTAGCCAAAGAATTTTTGGGAGGAGGATACTCATGATAACTGGGAATCGGATTTGCATTAGGAATTGTGTAACCTCCCGGGTAACCAGGATTAACCGGACCAAACTAGGGTTGTTGAGGTTGTTGATAAGTATAGCCAGGGTACGGTTGATACTGATAAGCTAGGTTTTTTGAAACGGGACCGAATTGAGGCTATCCCTGGTACGGTTGATACATGAATTGCGGTTGACTTGTTACAATCGTACTTGTACCAGCTTGTCTCGCAGGTATTTGGACCGAAGTCTGAACTAAAGGTCCTGACTGGGGTACAGAGACTTGAGGGATTTGCATGGATGTAGGGATAGAAGAACTCGGAGATACAAATACTCCAGAAACAGGTGTTATAGGTTGAACAGATGTTGCAGCAGTTGCAGCAATTTGAGGTGGAGTCTGAGGTGTACTAGGCCCAGACTGCTGAACAGAACCAGGTGTAGGGGTTTGAATAGTAGGCTGAACAGGTTGCTGGGTTGGACCAGAAACCAAAGGTTGTCCAGGTTGAGAAGACGACTGCACATTAGGTTGCATAGGCTGTTGAAATTGGGACAGATCCCACACCATATTTGCTCCGGGGTATTGTCCTGTAGAAGGTTGAACGTAAGGACCATAGCCTGGTTGAACGTAGGGTTGATAAGTAAGTGGTAAAATTATGGCTCCTTATACAGATGATTGACCAGAAGGCGGTTGGAAACCTTGAATTGGGTACTGACCTTGAGGTTGATAACCCTGAGGCGCGTACTAAAGCTGGGGTTGATAAGGACCTTGAGAAGCATATTGAGTTTGGGGTTGACCTTGGGGTATGTACTATCCTGAAGGTTGATAACCTTGAGGTATGTACTGTCCTTGAGGTTGTTCTCCAAAATAATATGATGCCAAGTTTGTCCTGGGAAAAAGTTACCTTGAGGTTGCCCCCCAGGCGGTAACTGACTTCCCTGAAATTTTCCTCTAGGCGGTAACTGACTGCCTTGAGGTTGAGGATTCGGAATATTACCAGACATCATAAATATTTTCTCTGTGTTCGACGTTTCAGTTTTAATTCCATTAAGACCAGATGATAATACTTGTTCAATCGGTCAAGGAGCTACTCCAAAGAAAGTACCAGACAGAGCCTGATATATCGAAGGAATAGAAGGACCACCGTGTAAAAATGCTTTCGGTGTCTGGGAAAACATAGATGACTCTCCTGCCATAATAGATGAAGGATAGTAACCTCTGGGCGTAGGATGAAATGGAATTCGAGGTGGAGAAAAAGCAAGACCCGGGTTTTCTAAAAAGTTTGTCAAAGATAGATACCAAGCGTCAGTTCGAATAGGGCTGTAGAAAATAGATTCACGCTTCCTAAGATTTAAAGACTAATGGGATTTGGGAAGAGATAAATCTTTGTCTGGATTAGTAAGCTCTTCAATATAAATGAGGCCAGATGGAAGATATTTAGAAACAATATTTCTTACCCTAGGTGAACCTGGATCGCTAGAAGTTGGTGTAATAAATCCTAAGGACGTTTCCAAAATAGAAGGTTCATTTTGAGGCTCAGAAATTTCAGGTTCGTCAGCTAGTTCACTGGAAGGAGAAATACTACTAGTAACTTCAGAAACTAAAATTGGTTCTTGAATGTGTTCTGTTGTGGGTATTTGATGATCAGGATGAAAAACTATAGATGAACTTCCAATTTCTATTGATCTATTTCTACCGCTACTAGATGATACTAGAGCACATAGCCCTTCAAGCTGACTTGGTTTATATTCAGGGGGCTTCCCCTGAAGTCTCCAGGATTGTCTCGATAATTCTGCCACAATTAAATATTAACAAATCACATGCAAACAAAGAAAATTTCAATAAAAACACCTGAAATCCCTAAAGAAACAAACAACTGAATCACACGCCTGAAAATCTAAGAGTTCAAACCACACACAAACAATAACTTCCCATACTAAAAACACTAGTTGGTGATGAAATCCAACTTAGTAGAAGTTTAATACAGAAAGGGCGGTTGGAACAGTTACCCCGACAACCTGCTTAGTGAAACAGACTGGCACAATTTTCTTCACAAAACCATCTTGTGTGAAGAGAACCCCCCAGAGAGTCCAAGTGAGTCTAGTCAACGTCTGCTCCAGGTACAGTGAGATCTTTCTTTCACCGTCACCTTAGGAAATAATCGTAAGCTTATGGACACTAAGGTTACCAGCAGTAACAAATACAACTGGGGGAACAGTCTACGATCCGATCCCATGCGCAAGGGCAGAGTAACAAAGCTCAATCCCCTTGACGATTCCTCAACATAGTCAATCTGAGGTTTACTGACAAGTGACCCCAGGCTCCTTGACAATGGTTAATCTGAGGTTTACCGTTTGTAATGCGCGCAAAATCTTCTATCTTTCCCAATGAAACAGAATTGATTGTCTTAAAGGTTCGAACATGATCTCATGATTAAATCCTTTAAAAGAAGCTTCCCAGATTGTACCAATTACAATTGGATTTATTTCCTACCGCAAGATTTATCTACTTGTTTGTTTTTACTATCTTGGAGAGTTAATTACTCCCTACTCCAAGATACTAGCCTAAGCTATGTTGGTGATAAGAGCCCTAGAAATAAAAGATTACTAGTTGAATTTTAATTAAGCGTTACTTTTATGAGTTGTTCTTTAAGTCAATAGGTATGGAAATGAAACTTTGATGGTGTGAAGACTCGACTTCCAAAAGCACTAAAAATGCACCTAAAAATGATAATCAATCCGTTTTTCTTTCAATGAAATTCTAGCTAAAGAAAGAGTTCGAGAATGCAATTCTTTTAAGAGACAATTCTTTCTTCGAACATAAAGAATAAATGGAAGAAAATATTTTTGTCTTTTCAACAATAACTCAAAACGAGACAAATAATCAAAGCTCACAATTAAAATCCTTTCACTTTCAAAAACTTGAAACTACAAAAACAACTTTCCTTCAAAAGAAATCTACAAATTTTAAAAGCACTCAAAACTACAAAAACTAATCTTGAGATCTACAAACTTTAAAAATCTAATTGAATAAAAGCTTTAATATTTTTTGAAGAATGTTTTACTTAGTTTTTCAGTAAACTAAGGATATATTTGTCCAGAATAACAAACAAATCAAAAACATCCAGATATGTTTCCTTTTATAAAAATGAAATTCAAAACCTATAACAAAGTTTTTTTTTTGAAGATTTGCAAAGAAACAAATAGATCTATTTCTTGATAAAGGATGGATTTCACAATCAGGTCAAACTCAGCAAGAAGGCAAAAATACCAATGTAATCTGAGGTATTTCAAACTTCCAATGCTTTGAGTCACTACATAGACCAAACGAAAAGCAATCCAACTTGCAAAACTTCTAGAAAATCATCAAAAACATAAATACTGCTAGAACTCATTCACAAAAGGCTTTTGATAGAAACAACGTCAATCTGGGCAGATACTAAAAAATCTAAAACAAATTAAAGATAAACTGAAAAAATAAATCTGGAGTTTTTCAGAATTTTAACAGGGTCCGCAGGCTCCCAAAGTAACAGGTGCGGTCCCACACTGTTTACTTAAGGAAAGTGTGAAACTGCCCGCATTGTGAAAAGGAACAAAGTGTGGTCCCCAGAAATGTTCAAAAAAGCATAAAATATTTCAAAATTTTCAAAAACAGAGAAAACCTAAGCTACCCAGGCAGATATCCATCAATCAAAAACCCAGAAAAACTTTTCCTCGAATCAAAATAAAAGATAACCGAAAACAACAATTTCTTTCCCCAGTGGAGTCGCCAATTTGTTGGGCGGATTAATCATTCTTACAGACAAGATCGATCTCCCTAGTACCAAAAGGTAATCTAGAAACAAAAAACCAAATAAACCTATATTTCTCTAAACATATGCGATTTACAAAAGAATACTATAAAGGTGTTAAGAACTTACTGTAGATCCAATGCTTGTTCGAAGTTGTTGTCCCTCGTGCACTTGAAGGAGTTATCTTCATAAACCTGCAGTCACAAACAAGGAAAAATTAAATAGCACCTGTATAGTAAACATCATAAATCATGCTTATCATGGTGATCAAGGAATCCATGAAATAAACAATTAACTAACAGCTTATTGAGAAAAACGAATTCATTTGTATTAACTTTGAAAGAAGGAAAACCTTACAACCTTAGCCTTGATGTTGAACAGGCCTTCCCGGGGTCCGAAGCAGGAATCTCCTCTGCTCTGACAAGCCTTGCACTCTTCCAACCGAGACAGATAGAGGTATATGATCTCTCCTCACAAAAATCTCAGTCAAATGAGTCTGAATCCCAACAGCACTTAACCTCAAATAATTATAAAGCTTGAACTCCCTTTGAGGCTACCTGTTGAGCCCCAAAGATGTCCTTCTTTTCCACCACATTTCACTTCATTTCCTTTGTCCCTCATCAATTACAGGCTTAAATGATCAATAGGATTGATTAGGATTACTTTAAGAATGTATATAATGACTAACTTTCTATGTTTTCATGATTTTGTTGTTGTAGTAATTTTTTACTAGACTTAGCTACAGAATGCAGCCATTCTGTAGCTAGTTGCCGATTCCGCAGCTGTCTTCATGTTTTCACAAGTTCCAAGTATCACCTCAAAGAAAAACGCATATGGGTAAAATCCAGACTTCATCCACATCGTTCCTTGCTCCCTACAAAGTCTGAGTGGAATTCTACAGGTGGTTATGCACGTGGGGAACCAAAACTAGGAGATAGACTTCTAATAGGACAAGGACTGTACAGATTTCCTTAATCATAGTACAAGACCACCACCAGAGTTCTAGTTTGATTTTAGTTGGGAAAGACATTTATTCCTATTTTATCTCAAAGACAGTTATGTAATTTTGTTATAAGTATGACTCGGGAGACCGAGAAACAGCTAGCTAGATTTTGTTTTGTTGCTAGATCTCAGAAGACCGTAATACTTTGTTTTTCGAAGAATTTCTCCTTTAATGAAAGAAGCATCACTTTATTGCAAGAGCTGAGTCAATCTTGAGTAGATTTGTGTGCTAATCCGGTGGTAGAGGGCCCCTGCTACCTGAGAAAATTTGTTCATATGGTTTAGATAAGTAACTTAGCCTTGTTTCATTCCTAGTTTAATCAATTTTCTGAACTTTGTGTTTTTATATTCATTTGCATTGGATGCTACAGACTAGTCTTGTTCTTACGAATTATTCCAAGATATCACTAATATTGAATGAGATATAACTGTAGTATTTAGGAGTTAGTTGCATTTCTCTTAACTTTATGATTTTGTGCTCAATTACATCAGTTGTTACAGCTAGTCGTGATCTTATGAACTCTTCTAAAATATCACTAACTCCGGATGAGACATAGCTGTGGTGTTTTAGAGCTTTTTTGTGTTTTGTTGAATTTTATGCTTTCATGCTCATTTACATAACATGTTGCAGCCAATCTTTTTCTATAAATTATTCCAAAATACCACTAACTTCGAATGAGACAGAGCTGAAACATTTCAGTGATTAGTTGCATCTTTAGTCTAATTGTAGTACTCTGGAGGTAGATGTCACTCTAGTTTAATTCTGTCACGATATTTCAAGTTTGATAATGGCACTCTAGTTCAACTCTGTTCACTGTATTTCCAGTTAAGATTAGTGGCATTCTAGTTCAATTCCAGTTCACTGTATTTCAAGTTAGGTAAATGGAATTCTAGTTTAGTTGTGGTCACTGTATTTCAAGTTTGATCAATTTCATTCTAGTTCAGTGTTATCCATTGTTCTTTAAGTTGTGTTGAATGTCAAAATTAGACTTCACGGCCTTCATTGTTTACAAGCTACTCTTGTTCTGACTTTCTATTAATGCATCATCACATGGACAGGAATTATTGATATCAGTTTAAGGCCTTGATTGTTCTGCAGTCCTTTGCAATATCACAAACAAGCCTTTTTCCCAAAAGACTATTCTAGAAAATCTCTAACTTTCGAATGAGGCTTAGTAGTGACAAGCGGAGCTGTAGAATAGATTAATCTTAGCATTACAAGTTAATTCAGAGTAGAAATCTTATTGTGCTACAAATAATCTTTTCCAATTGTGTGTTCCAATAAACTTCTAGCCATGGATGAGATACTTTGTAATATTGTAAGATGATTGTTTACTTAGGAGAACCTCATTGGCACTAAATTTGTCCTTTTCTCAAGCTATTCCAACATATTTCTAATGAATGAATTGGATGAGTTCATGTTATGAGTTATTGAGTTCATGTTGTGATTTATTTCCTTGCTATGAGTCATTAACAAGCTTTGCATTTTCTGTTCTTTAGTGCCATACACAGTTTAGAATAGGTTTTGCTCTGTTTTTAGTGTGACCAACAACTGTTCTTCATCAACATTTAGCTCTTTTCCTTCTTGACACAAAAACCACAAAATCAAAAACATCAGAAAAACACTAAACACAACGTAGTGAGAAACAGATACCTAGGCACATATAGTGCACCTCACTTCAGCAGTTTACTAGCCCTGGTTGACAATTTATGACCTCAATTTAGGAACACTAAGTTGAGCACTACACTACCCAATGCCTCTTTTTATAGTGGAAAAGAGGATGTTTCAGTTCCAAATATGAAGGGATAGAATCCTTCTTCAAAGGGATAAGCTCCTCACATCAAGGGGTTAGCTCCATAAGGTAAGGGATACATGAACCTCAAAAGAGCGGTTCTGCCACCACAAGATTCTTTCTAGAGGCTTCTAGAATTTACTAAAAGTGAGCTTTTTTTAGTTTACTTGTGCCTTTTTAATCTTTATAGGGTTTCGCACCCATAACACAGAGAAAGTGCGTTCAAGTACACAGGAGTCATGAACATTAGGTGTGAGACCGCACGCAAGATAAAGAGAAAGTGTGATACCAGAGTTAAGGAGATTTTTAAGAAATTTTCTCTTATTTTCAAGGCTTGACATGAGAAACTGATGTATTAGACTTGCAAAGGAGGAAGTATGAGTGATAATGAGCTCATACACATAGCAGAATGTCAAGATGATAATTTTTAGTGCAACACTTGGCGCAGTTTTGCTTTGAACAGTCACACCAATTGGCGCTTATTGCCTTTGTTGTAGTAGCGCCAACCCCTTTTTGGCATGGATTACTGCGTGATAGTCGTGTCGAATCTTGTAGGATTTGGTTTGACCTTCCTCTTGAGTTTTTGGTCAGTTTTTCTTGACTCTGGGTTGTTTCTTAGATTTGAAATTGGTCTTTCAGAATTGTTTTGGATCTATAGGCTTGCCCTTCTCAGCTGTTTTTCCATTGTCTTATCAGTGAAGTTCATAGCCGTAGGGTTTCTATATTTCTTTTTCTCACAAAGCCTTCTGATTGAAGTTTGAGTCTTTTTTATTTTTGTCAGTTTGGTTCCCTGATCGATTGTGTTAGTCTTTCTTGATCCTTTTTGTTTTCGTTTTGTTGAATGATTACCTTCGTTTTTGTTTGACTCTCCATTTTGTCACTTCAAGCATAGATCACATTGCTCGTTTGGGTAATTTTGAAATCCTTTTGTTTCCTTGAAGGAGTGCACCATTGGTTTGAGTGTGTGTTAATGTTTGTATCGCTTTTGATTTATTCATTTTATATCTTTAGACTCATAGTTCTCAAAACTAGTGTTTGATTTGATTTTTAGTGTAATATTGCATCGTGTGCTTCATTCATCTAAAAAAAAAATTATTGCATTCTTTCGTCTACATTGAAAATGAAAAGTTCTTTTGCATAACTAGCTCTTAGTGAACTAGGAAAGAGTTTCTCGTTTCTCGTTTGGTTGTATTAGATGCATTAGTTAACTTCTTCTTATGATTTCATTGTTTTCTACTTTGTTAAAGATCTATTTTCTTCTCTTAGTTAGCATTCATCGAATGGAAAATGATGTTCTTTTGCATGTAGTGTGCATTTAGGAATTCAAGACTCCATTTGGTAAGGCCTTGAAACCGAAACATTAATTCAAGATCAACCTTAAAATCAATTCAATCAATCTAAGGAAGCATTGGAACCTAACGCAAATATTTTATAAGTCTAGGCTAGTGACGTGTTCTGGCGTCGTTAAACCTAGTAGTTGTCGTTCGCCACCTGGCTTTAGACAACGCTAGTGCGGACTTGTGCTCCTCGTACTGGCGTGTATCTAAAGGGATACCCTCATAGGTTTAAATACTTTATCCATACAAAGCCGAGTTTGCCGCCCTGTAACTGTGATACACCAAACACAGCATTCGGGGAGACTACCTGCATGTACGTCAAGTCCTTGGTCATTTCTCTTTCATTTGATCACCAAGGTGTATATGGCAGTTCATGGAAACTTGGTACACCCTCTTGCTTAGATTACCTGAGTATTCATTTCGATATTTTCATGACTCCTTAAAAAGTGAAAATATCATCGAGCTCTTGTCTTTTCACGCTCATTTCAACCTAAAAGTGATAGAATCACCTTTCGCCTATTTTTTGACTCTTAAAATATGAAACAACAGAGTTTTGTTTCAATGTCTTAAAATATTAACTGCCCACGAAATATTCCTGGTTAAATTTATCTTCCTTAGCGTTTTGTTTTACAGTTTTTTCGAATGGCAACATTTCTGGAGTTTACCAACCAAGGAATCCCCTCCGAAGGGAATCCTAGTACTTTTCCTGCTTTAAGGAATATTGGTGCTCCTTATATGGAAACATTACCCCTGCTTGGGTTAACTGTTGGGTTTCCTTTTTGGTTATTCTTGACCTCTGTGGTCTCGAGTGCTCCGCCCACTTTAAAACCATCCCCTCCACTTGAACAACATCATGTTGATTCTAAGGTGGACCTCTCCCCTTCTTCACCTATTTCTTCTTCCTCCTCTTCTACTTCGCCTGGTGACAGTCTGGATTCTAGTAACCAGGTGGCTAAGAAGAAGAAGAAAAAGAAGAAGTCAGATAAGAGAGAGGCCAACTCTGCAACTATTGTGCCTCAGATGCCTTTGCTTGATAAACCATCCAATCTTCCATGGAAATTCAAATTCCCTTGCATGTTGTGAAAATTTGACCACCTTCTTTGAGACTGCCCTAGCATTCCCAAGGTACTTGAAGGATGGTCTGACAGTCGTCTACCATTGCCTTTGGCTTCTGGAAGTCATATTGGTGGCACGTCTTCGACTAGCCATGATAAGACTCATAAGAAACAAGGTAAGATCACCTATCCCTGTAAGTTGTGTGAAGGGCATCATCCCATTTACCTTTGTCTGTACATGGATGAAGCCACAAGAGTGTTGGAAAACCCTACTATTTTTGCACCCTGCCTTCTGGTTGGTTACCAGAAGCTTTCTTCGAGTTCTCTGCTAGTTGATTCAAGGATCAGTCAAGAGTCATCCTTGGCCGATCCCGTTCCCTTAGAAATTCAGATTCACGAATCCGTTCCCAACCAAACATTGGTCGAGGAATCATTCGATCCCATTCCCTCAGAAATTCAGATTCACGAATTCATTCCCAACCAACCATTGGTCGATGAATCATTCAATATGATCTTGCTTGTGGTTCATCGGGTCTTTTCTGTCGAGAGCGGATCCCATCCCCCTCATGTTCTTCTTGTTTCTTCAGATTCCTTAGACTTGGAGAAATATCCTCCCATCCTTGTGACTTAAGAAGTTGCTCTTCCTGCTCCCATGTCTGTGGTCCAAGAGGATTCTCCTCTTTCTCCCGTAACACCAGGGGATGACCATCTCAGTTCAATGTTACCCCCTCCAAGTATTTTTATCATTTCCTTCGATTGGAGTCGATTTGCGGGATATCGCCTTCCTTATTATGTGCCTTTTGAGATCACAGTACAGACCTTCAATGTGACCATACCTAGCAAAATTATAGATGAGCACATGTCTGTTAGTGTTCTATCTTCAACTACTTGGCAAACTTTTGGTTCTCCACCTCTTATGCTTGTTACACAGAATCTGTTGGATTTTAACAGAGGAACCAGTCAACCGTTAGGGATCCTTCCGAAGTGGCCTATCACTTTGGGAGGGAAAATCATCTGTATAGACTTTATGGTTGTTCTAGGCCCCTTGGATTTTAATTTACTCTTGGGGCGCGACTATGCTTATGCCATGGGTGCACTTATCTCCTCCCTCTTTTGTGTGATATTTTTTCCACTTGAAGGTCGGATAGTGACCATTGATCAGCTTTCATTCTTTGGTCTAAGGATGGCAGTTGTCCCACCATCATCTCTGCTGGATTTCTATCCATCGATTATATCTTCCATGCCAAGGGTTAATTATGTGGCCACTTGTTCATTTCCCTCATCCAGTGATAGCTTCGTCGAGTACCATCTACTAGGGGAATTCGATCGCAATTTCCGAGATGTTGTTCTCCCATCGGATGAGACCTTAAGTTTGAAGCCCTGACTTCTTATTCGACATGATAATTTGTAATCAAAGCACAGTTCATTTTCCTGTGTCAAGCTCCTTAAAAAATGAAACAAGTTTGTTGGAGCAGAGTTCGTTTTCTTGTGTCAAGCTCCTTAAAAAATGAAACAAGGTCTGTGGAGCATGGTTCATTTTCTTGTGTCAAGCTCCTTAAAAAATGAAACAAGGTGTCCTGAGGACAGTTCGTTTTCTATGTCAACCTCATTAAAAAATGAATTAGATCATGAGGATATTTTTTGTACTGTGTCAACCTCGTTAAAAAATGAAAAGGGTTCCCTTTTCAATTTGAGTTTTTGACCAGATCTCGTAAAATCCAAGTCGAGTCTTTCGCCTGATCTCGAGTATTTGAACCTTCATTCCATCCACCTGTCAATGACTAGCAGTCTACTCCAGTGAATGCCATAACGCTAGGGGGAATGTACCTCGAATTGAGTCACCATGATGGGGGCATGCAAAACTTATTTCAATCATAGTTTGTTTATGTTTTAAGCTTGTGTAAAAATGAAACCAACTTCAAGCAGAGTTTCCTGTTTTCAAGCTTGTGTAAAAATGAAACCATTCCCATTTTTACCTCTCGTGATTGAAATTTTATCATCCTTTTTTGCCAGATGAGCCTTGGTTTTCTCATTCCATCATTACCATTTGCTCGGCCGATCATATGCCCTCACTTGGTTGTTTTACCCATTCCTGAGGAACCACTGCAATGAGTGGTCTTGGTAGCTATCCTCTTGAAATTTACTTGTTCTGAGCTATTCCACCATTACCAGAACCAGTTGCTACCCTTAATACCACTCGTTCCTCTAGGAGGAGTCAACTTTAAGCTCTTTTCTGACTCTCTAAACATGAAAATATTGTCGATAATATTGTCATTTTGAACTTGTTAAATGGTTGCGAAACGATATCTACCCAGTATACGTTTACCCCTATTTTTTGGGCTGGGATGGATTATTTACAAAAAAGGAATACCTTAGCCTATCGCGGCTAAGAGGTTCTCTCGGATATTGTTTTCTACCATTTCGAATCTGAGGGACTATTTACGAAAAGGGACCTGCTGGAGTTTTTTTTCCGCTTCTTTTCAAACTCTCTAAATATGAAAAGATGTCGATTTTTTCCTTTTTCAGACTCTTTAAACCCTGATGACATCAGAAATAATCACCATGATGTTAACCGAGTTCCTCCTTCCTAAGGCTCGTAAAATGTACCAGAATGGATTTTTCCGAAGAACAAAATTACAGGTCAAGCATATGCTATCCCCTTCAAGCTTTCTTTTTCAAAATTAATTGGGGTACTCACCAAAAATGGTGGGGGGAAACGGAACCTGTTCTCAGTCGTGTCGGTAGTATGTCGCTCTTGAACATCACGCTCATTTGCATTCGTGTCAGGTTGGGGACATCTCATTTCATCATTTTTTCCTCCATGGGTTTGGGTAATCTGTTTTCACCTCTCATCTGCTCTTTTCCATGTCATCATGACCTCAGATCCCTTGATGTCAAATACTTCCAAATCTAGAGTCATGTCGTTGATATGTTCAAGAGAAGTTTCTGATTTCAGTTTTCAACCTCCCTTTGATCCTCTATTTAGTCTTGATTCACTATCATCATGTTCCTCTGTCTCGTGTCGATGATGTGGGAAAAATTATGGCCCTCCTTCGACCTGGTCACTTCCTGTCGACTTCAGCTCATTATCCAAGAAGTTGATCAAGAGACTCCCTCCCAGTACCTTGGAGCTTGCATGCCTCAATGGAAAGTTCTTCTCATTCGACGAAAGGCCCCCATCATTGGCCTTCAATCAAGTGATTATGTGGGTGTTTGACACCAGCTCACTATTCACATTCCGTGGATTGTACCTATTTTACCTTGAGAGACATCGTCATTATTGGTGGTTTCTCTCGTGCCTGTTAATAGCTTTCAATCATTGGCTGGTAATCAGGTGACTTTCATGCATGTTCGACTTCAGCTCGCATATTCGCATGCTTTAATTTGTACTTTTTCAGGTCCAGATAGAGCGCAAGACCATGGGTTTTGTCTGATAAGATCCAAGCTATGGGATATTGTGGTTTATCATGACTTATTTCATGACTCTTTTGATTGGATGGTTGCGACCATACCTGAGTTTATTTGTTGATCTTTACTACTGGATGGCTACATCCATACCTCAGATCTCAAGTTTTATTCACTCTATTATAGATGGATTTGCCCATGCCACATGTTCATGTATCAAAAATATCATTTGTGTTTGTACTTGCAGTTCTTCTGACAATGGTTTTTGGTTTGAACGCGTTCTTGTAAAGCATTTCACCCCTCCCTCTCTCTCGAACCTCATGCTTTAGGGGGCATCTGTTACACAGCATTTTTTCACCGTCTCTGCAATCCCCATCCCGCACATTGGAGGACCATTTTTGTGACTTATATAAAGTGTCATGCCTTGCAAATACCATCATTGCATCCCTTTCCATGAGGACAACATTCCTTCTGTTGACAATTCCTTGAGAAGACCATCAAAAACACATGTTTTTGGGTTGGCGCTGGTAGGACGTTATGCCCTCGCGCCAATGAATACAATTAACACTGAGCCCCATGCCCATTGGCGCTCTATCCCAGTGATCTACCCGCGCCAAGATGTTTTTGGAATTTTTTTTAAATATAGAGGCAAATGTTCCATGCTAACAACTTTGTGGGCAAGTCAACTTGGGTAGTTCGACTGAATAACCAAGAACACCCTCCTTTGGCCTCTTGTTTTCACATTTTGTGGAAACCTCCCAAAGGATAAGACCTCCCTTCCATCATTGTAGGGATCCAAACCTCCTACTCTCCCTCTATAAATAAAGCTATCTCCCATTGATACACTAGCTGAATAGTTGAATATCTAAAGAGGAATTGTTGAACATTTTGTTAGTGAGATAGAGCAGAGAAAGAGACCTTTTTCGAGAGAGAGCTTAGGCTTGTGTCCTCACCTCGTCCCAATTCCACGACGAACCTTCGAGACGCGCTTCGACTAAACCCACTAAAGGAGGTGTTGAGCCTCAAGATTGTGCTTTCTTTCATCTTACTTTACCTCATTTTCCTTTTTCCATTGCTATCCCAGACCCAATTGATCAATGAATTTAGTTAAAATTACTTTTAGAATGATTAACATGACTGACTTGCTAAGTTTTGTGATTTTTGTCATTGTAATGCATTTTGACTGGAACTAGCTGCAGAATGCAGACATTCCGTAGCTAACCAGCAATTCTACAGCTATCTTCACGTTTAGGCATGTTTCAGGTGGCCTCTCAAGAAAAACCGCATATGGGTATATTCCACGTCATGTCTACATTGTTCGTTGCTCACCATGAAGGAAAAATTGAATTCTAGATATGGTTTTGGTACGTGGGAACACATTTAGGAAGGCAGACTTCTAATAGGACTGTCTTAGTCCAGATGTCCTTTTCCTTTTTACGTTGCCACTTCAAGAGTCCTAATGTGATTTCGATAAGGAAAGACAATGATCTTGGAATTGTTGCAAGTCTTGTTATGTACATTTGTTATATAAACACTTGGGAAACCGAGAGCTAGGCTAGATTTTGTTCTAGATTTTGCTTAGATTCTGTGCTACATTTCTGAAGACGCAGAGTGCTCTGTTCAACTTATTTCTCCTTTAATGAAGCAGACCGTGTTGTTTTGAAAGTGTTGATTTGATTTGGAGTTAGATTCTGTCTGGTGGTAGAGGGCCCCTGCCCCCTGTACGGATTTATTTGCGTAATTTATATAAGTATTCTAGCTGCCTTTACGTTTTTGAAGTTGAATTTGTAGTTGTTTTCATTAACTACTATAGTTATACTCGTTCTAAAAACTCTTCCAAAAGAAGAAGCTCTTCCAAAAGATTATGATAATGAATGGGAAATGGCTATAGTATTATAGGATTTAATTGTAATCTCTTTTGTTCACCATCACAGTTATACTTATGCTAAGCACTCTTCCAAAAGAAGAAACTCTTCCAAAAAATCCTTATAATGTCTTAAGCATGATTGTGATCCTGAACGCTTCAGTTGTGTGTTTTTACTAAGTACCATAGCTGTTCTTGCTCTTAAAATGCTTTTCCAAAATATCATAATGATGGGGAGGAGATAGCTATGATATCTTAGTTTTTCATTGCTTTCAGTCTTTATGTTTGCATTTGCATTGAATTGTATAGTTAGGATTGTTCTAAGAAACTCTTCCAAAATACCAATCATGATGGACAAACAGACTGTATAATTCCATAGAATAATGCATGATAGCCTAGTTAGGATACTCCAGAGTTTAATTGCACTTAACTCATGCTCAGTTGTTTTGTTTTAAGTTTGATAATGACTTGTTAGTTCAGCACTGTTTTAGATTAGTGACATCTTAAGTTCAGTTTTAGCTTAACTCATTGCACTTGCACTCCACATTCAGTTGTCATTCACTGCATATTAGATTACTTCAGTTGTTAAGCTTAACAAAACAGCCTTCATTATTTACAAACCTCTTCTTGTTCTAAAATCTACCATTGATTCATAACCATATGAACAGAAGACAATATCATTTTAAGGCCTGAAGTACTTCTGCAATTTCCTTATCATCTCACAAACAACATTTCCTCAAAAGACTATTTTAAAAATCTATAACCTTTGAGTGAAGAGTAGTGTTATCAAACTAAGTTGCAGAATAGAGTTAGGAACTAGTCTTAGAGTAGAAGATCTTATGATGGTATCAATGTTTACTCCAAATAAGCTTCAACAAATCTCTAATCAAGGATAAAATGTTGCATCATTATAAGTTAGTTGTTTAACTGTTTAGTTAGGAGAATTTGCATGCTTAGCTGACCATATCTCAAGCTCTCTCTCAAAATACCTTTGATGAAAGAAGTTGACAAGTTGAGTTTATGCTTTGAATCATTTGCTTAAAATTCATTATCAAGCTTTGTTTTTGCTTAGTCACAGTTTAGATTTGATTCTGTTTCAGTATTGCATTTGCATTTACCATTTGTCATCAACCAATTAGGCTTCACTCTGTTTTTAATCATTAGCTCCTTTCCATTAGCTTTCTAATCATTTTCCTTGTGAACATAAAACTACCAAAAGACCAAAAACATCATAAATCATCACAAAAGACCAAAAACATCATAAAACACTACACACAACGCATTAAGAAACAAACACCTAGGTACATACAGTACACTTCACTTCAGCAGTTTACCAACCCTGGTTGACAATTAAATGAACTCAATTTAGGAGACAAGATTGAGACCAAACAGGAGGCTGCGACGTCAAGGATCCAGTTGTAATCTCTTTCTTTCTATTTATATATACATGACTAATGTCTAGTTCCCATCTTGCATTGATATGGTTTATTTTACGCAATATGTATAATCTTCCTTGACTGATTAGCTATTTATGAATGCAATTATTGTCTTGCATGTTGCTTTTGTCCTTTGATCTTTGTGCAGGAATCTGAGTACCATTGCCAAAGGACCGTGACCTGTCGGGACAAAGTTCAAGAGGTCGCCACTGCTACAGCTGCAACAATCGCGTTGGACTATAGGTAGGACAATCTATCCCAACCTATTTCATCTGTTAAATAGGAACCTACACATTAGCTTGTTCCCTTGTTGCTAGACCCACTCTAGGGCTAGAGGGATCATCTCTATCCGTAGAGAGGATTTACCTACACAACAGCTTGCCTCTAGAAACTGCGCAATTCATGGAGCCATACTTGACCTTGATGTTCAAAATTTCACAGTCATTACTGGAAGTTAGCCTTGAGCTCGGAAATTGCGCATTCATGACAGGCAACCTAGCATTGAGCCTAGAAACTATGCAAACCCTCGCTAATCTTAGAAACTACGCAATGCACTAATCCGGGAGCTGCCAGTTCCCTAAAACTATGCAATCCTTCCCAGTGATTTTCATGACAATTTTTCTCAGGAAAAGAGGAAACGTTGAGAAAAGAAAAGAAAAAATCCCTAGAATCTAGGGATCTATTTTTAGTAACCCGACAGAAGCACACCTACTATTTTTGTAAAATGTCGCCATGCATCACTTTTCCCTTTATTTGTGGCATGCGCTTTGTAAACCCTAATTTCTCAAATCTATTTAATCCATGCCCCTAGAGATCATTCTCACACTCTATCTAAGATCTCTAGAATTCCTAAGGAGATCAAAGAACCTTCGGTACGATTGTCGTTTCTTTTCCGGGTTAGTTTTGCATTTATCACCTTTAGTCGCTTTTTTTCATTTAGCTTGCATGAGTGTTGGTTTTCTTGTTTCTTAGCATGCATGTTGGCGTTTAAACTTGATTTATCCTATAGAAGTGTGTTTTTAAGTTATCATTTTCCTTTTACAAGTGTCGCATTGGTTTCTTCATTTTTCACCGATGGTCGTTGTTGTGGCGACTCTCCTCACTGATCTATTTCACTTCTCATTTGTTTAGTTTATGCACTCTATTTATCTTGTTTCAATCACACTTAGCCATATCTACACGCAAGCCTTTACTATCTCTCAAATCTGCTCGTTTTTCACACTTCCCTTAGGAAAATTTGTCTTTCCCTTGGCCAGAGTTCACTTTTCCTAGTTGCGCACTACGCAATATTGAGGCCCAACCCTAGAGCTTGGCCTATGGAACTATGCAATGTGCAATATAGGCTTTCCCACTACACACTTCGCAGTCCCAAGACTCAGTCTGCATCCTTGGCCACTGAGACTATGCAATGCACAGTCTCTCCTAGCTCACTACCCAGGCTGAATTGCACATTGTGCAGTCTCAGTCCTCAAGATTCAACCCTGACCGCTGGGACTTCGTAGTGTAGAGTTTCCTCAACCAGTCAAACCCTCTTCCTAGTGAAAATTTCACAGTCCTTCCTGTCAGATTCCATACTTGCAGCTTGAACTTGCCTTAAAGGTGATTTTTCATAAAACTAATGTTTGCTTGCCATGAGTATATTTTTTGTCCCACAGGTACATCTTTTGTTGATCACCTGTTCAACATTCAATGTCACAATGGCACCCAAGATATTTTCCTCAAAATAAAATACTGAAAGAAGTATTGGGGAAGTAGTTTAGAAAGTTTCGATTAACTTTCTAGTATATGCAGACACTCAGTTGCTTATAGAAAAGGGATCCAAACTCACGTGGAAGAAGCTCTAGAAGATATTGTAGAAGAAGACAACACTCATATACGGGATAAGAGAAAGAGGAAAATTGTTGACGGTGCAGAAAAGGAAAAAATATGGAAGATGTAAGAAGATCCTATCATTCAGCAAGCAGCTTTGGAAATAGAAGCAAAGAGGAGGCAGAGGAAGCAAAGAGAAGAGTAGAGAAAGAGAGAGAAGTAAATCTTGGAGGAAGAAGAACTAAGAGCGCAAAAAGAAAAACAAGAGATAAGGGAAGAATGAGAGTTAAGAAGAAGAGAACATGAGAAGAAGAAGAAGCAGGAAGAGTGAGAGTTAAGAAGAAGAGAACATGAGGATAAGAAGAAGGGGGAAGAATAACAAAGCCAAGGTGCTACGACAGAAGAGATAGAACCCTTACAAGTTGAAGAGTAGATACAGGATCAGCCAGCAACAGAAGGATTGAGTGAGCAAATGTAGGATCGAGAGCTTGCTCAGGAGACTGAGCATTTGATTTAAGTTGTGGAGATGGAGTTGGGACTGGAGCCGCAAGATGAATATGTGGACCTGATGCCTAGTGCACCACAGGTCAGTAGTCAGACTCCACCAACTCCAGTCGTTGAGCCAGCCCTAAGCGAGGAAGCGGGGGTAGTTCCCCTTTATGATGATCTAGTGATGGATGTGTACAATCTATCATTTGATGAACTCCGGAAGAATATTGTGCAAGTGCGAAGAAATCACTTCTCGAATGATCATGCACCTCTAGCATTCAGGAGAGAAAGGGTGATTGTGGCAGACACTAGCAAGAATCCAAACAATATTGCCGAAGCCAACTTGGCCTTCGCAGGTGCTGCAAAATCAAACACACAGTACTTCATGGTCGAGAACAAACAGTTGGTACAGAACCTACAAGTTTCCAGCAATAATTGAACAACTTCGCACAGAAACACAGAGTGCAGCTTCCGCATAGTTCTACCTCGAAGAAATGAGAACAACAATATTTGCTAAAGTGTCCACACTTGGAGACACTATGCGGGACTTGTACGAGGAGCTCATGACCATGCATTAGGAATTTGTTAAATTGCACAACTTGCAGCTTCAGTGTAGATAGTTTGTCACTATCTTTAAGAATGTGCAAGTTTCCATCACTTATGTGCATTATTGGACAATGTGGTGCAAGGCAGTGCCACTCACATTGGTAAATATGATGAAGCCAAAAGCAGAGCTAGAGAAAGAAAAGGTTTGGATATTGATCCATAATAACAAGTAGCCTACCATTTTCATCACAAAATCAGGACGCATATGCATGGTTTAACAACAGTTTGGACTTCATGGTGAGAATCCACAAGATCCCATCATTCTGTTCACTCACCCAAGCTAAGCGCAAGCGCCAAGTGTGATATGATATTGACAAGTACTTGGAGCAACTGAACCAGATCACCACCAAGTATTATTTAGAGATGAACAGATAGAACACAGAGAACTACATTGGTGGCCCTATTCAGATTTGAACGATGTTGTTCTTTATTGAGAAATACGTTTAGACTGGCTCCAAGACATTGTACTTGAATTCTATGGAGGCAAGAGTTCACTTCCATCCTGACAGCATCTTGCGGTTTGGGGAGATCATCACACAATACCAAGCTTGGTATGAGTATGTGACCGAGAGACATCAATTTGAGGTTGCCCGGCTTGATTTCACCCAAACTTCAGCATCATAGTGTCTTGTCTTGTTAGGTTGTCAAGTTTTCTCTACCTTATTTTGTCTTATATGGGTATGAGTGGAGAATGTATATTATTTTCAATTATTGTATAAGTGAAATTCCATGTGTCCATGATGGAATGTGAAGAGTCATATGTAATGTGAGGAGTCATGAGGGGATTCCAAGAGTCACCAAGGGGGCATGCCAAGAGTCACCCCCCTTTGGTTATAAATACATCCTCATAACTCTTGGAAAGGGCTTTTGGGAGCCAAATTGGGAGTTTTGTGTTAGCCTTGGCTTCTCCTTAGCGTAGAGAGAGTATACTTATTTGGGAGGAGCAGGTGTTGTTGACTTCATGTTCCACTATTAGGGAAAGTTCTTCGTCATGTTGTATGTATGAATGGAACTTTCACTTATAATAAAATCAGAGTTGTCACGTCTCCATGCATATATTGTAAATTTAGTAGGATTGTTCTTGTTATATTTGAAATGTATGTTGTTTAACTTACACACATGCTTATGAACTATTTCGTTTTCATTTGTACGAATATTTTTTAATGCATGCTCATGTTTTAACCCATCACCTTTAACTTGTGGACTATTCTGCTTGTTATTTTGTTTGATGTCTTTCAGCTCGTGTGTTCCTTTCAAGCTCCATGCTAATACAGGATTCCAAGGAGTTCACTTCCTTTTCCCTTCACTGTTAGAACTGCTCATGCATCATATTTACTTTCACACACTTTCTTTAACCAAAGACACTATACACCACTCTATGCATTTTTCAATCCAAGACATATCATTAAACACCTCATTGTTTCCTTCAAATGGTGTGAGGTCTAGTTGGGACTTCATCTCAGGGAGATCCCTTGAATTTTTGCGAGTCCAGCACCTTCAATAGTTTCTAATATCGATCACAATGTTGTAGTGTAAATTTGATAAAGTTATCCAGGGAGGAACTGTGAAAGAGGAACTTATATATTGTTGAATAACGGTCATGAAAAATAGCCCTTATCACCATAAACAACTTGGAAGGATGGGATGAATAGAAAGTGTTATATAATGACACTTAAAGTGACTGAGTAGAGGTTTCATAAATAAGTGTAAGTAATCAACAAGTAATAGCCTATCTTAGAATATGATTAAATATTTGGATTTTTAAAAAAAATCATTAGTTAAATAAATTTGAAATATTGAGATATTTTTAAATGAATAACCTCATATAAAATGGTTGAGGAATCATAGTAGAATATTTCTATATAAGAACAAGATAAGGATAATTATAAGGAAAATTCTTATTACAAAGAAAATGTTATCAATCAATCAATCAAGTTAAATGAATGTGGTTTTTTTTTTTTAGCCATAGAAAGTATGGTGATATTATATTAAAAAAATAAGTGACGTTGTGATGAGGGGACAGATATAATACCCTAGCATAATGGCAATGTGTTAGCCCAATAAGGATTCACGAAGTTAGACAAGGTGAAAAATCTGAGTAACAACACTATGGAGTTATTAGGATTAACAGTGGTAATTAAAGTTCATAGAAGTGCCTTATCTATGTCTAATGGATAGCATGGGCATGCTATGGGAAACCCATAATTTAGTAAAGCCTAGATAATATTTAAGTACAGGTATTAAAGGGGTGGCTTTCTCAAATTAAAAGCTCTTTGAAAGATATAGTCACAAGTGGAAGGGACAACATTAATGACAATTAGGATGATTGGTGAGGGTCATAATAATGATCCATATAATTCTACGGAGTCAAGAGATGAAACTGTGCACTATAAATACCCACAAATAGCTAGAATAAATAGGAGAAAATTATTTAAAAGATCAAGGAAGATGACAATATACCCTTCGAAAAGATAACAAACTATGTAAAGAAAAGAGAAAACATCTAGCCTAAAGTGTAAGAATGGATGTTATTGGGAATTTATAATGAAACCTTGATAAGGACTATACACAAATTGACAAGAAAAGTAATACTTAACTAATAAATGATGTACTTTATTGGTATGCATTCATTGTTTCATGAGTGGATTAATGATATTTTGAGACTTGATGTGGAGCAACATATAAATTTTATGATGTTTGTGTTGAAAGAAGTTATTTTCAAATCACACTGTCCATATGAAATTATTTGGTGGATTATAATGGTAGTAATGGTTTTGTGCTTAAAATTATTAACTAAATATTAATCTAATGATCCATAAGGGAGGGGGAGGAACCCCTAGTCCGACTTGAAGAATGTTGCATCTTTGATCAAAGAGATCAACTTGTACTGAATTGGGAACATGATGAAACAAGCCAATATTTCTGAAAGTGAACAATGAAAATTAGTAGGTGATGGATAAACGACTTGTGATTAATTATCCTTTGTGTAAGTGGATTAACAATGACAAAATACTTAAATAATGATGACCTAGTATTTGTGTGCCATTGAGAATAATGGTACTAGAATGAATAAGCAAAATTTGTATAGTGATCATGGAATTTAATTTAAGGAATGATTGTATGACTAGTGAATTACACTAAATATCTTTTGGGAAGCAAGAATAGGACTAGAGATTAAGGTCTAAGATGATGAGGCTCATTTGAAGTTTAAAAATGTACTTAAACAACTATGCCTACCTGTAGATTGTCTATTTCCTTGTGAAAGAAGTGGAAATGATTATGGAAAAGTAATTGGTATTTTGATGAAAACATGAAACTTATAGGATTGAGGATCCAAACCAGGATAACTAAATTAACCAAAATATATCCTAGAGGGATGTTTAATGGCATTGTTGCATTACAATGAAATAGATGGTATTAATTGTTTATGCATGTTAATGAATTTGATTTTGTTTCGTGAAATACGAGAAGAATGGTTATGATTTTTTTTCTCTTCATGTGATACATGTTGAGATGATTATAATATTTATATGATATTATATTAACATGCAGTTCTATTTATGATGTTTATGTGATGTTATGGTTTGATAGATGTGTTTATGTTATAAAATTATGAGGAAATTTCATAATTTTATGGCATGTGATAATTCCATGCAATTTTAATGGTAAGTTGTATTCTTAAGATGGCATGAGGATTATTTTATATGATATTATGATGTAAAAACTAATGCATTGGTTGTACTTTGAGAGGTGGTGATTGATAGGAAATCCACCAATGGACTTAGAGGGCCATTTTATTTGATGATCATGCGGGAGCCTATACTTGTGAGGGAGAATATGTAACACCATATGGGATGAGAATAGACTCAATAAACACTACTTATGGCAATGTTTATTTTTCCTTATTTATCTCTTTATGGATTATGGGACCATATTTAGGAAGTCGAGTGCCTGATGTTGGAGTTGGGATGTCGAAGCCCAGAAGTGGGTGTGGGACTTTGATGCTTGGGGCTATACCTGATAGGAGTTGTGGAGAGAGTTTGGATCAGCCTTTTGAGATGCCTAGGGTGCGTGAGTACAAGCATCAGATTCCTTCCTTGGGGAAAATGAGTTTTGAGCCTTGGGGCTATGGTATATAATGATGAGGCATGATGCCTCATTTCGAAATTTAGGAAACACGGCTTGAGATTCATCGAGATTTCCCTGGTGCTATGATGTAACTTTGGATGCCTTTTGTGGTCACTTGGGTGGCATTATACTAGTTCAGCAGAGGGTATAGAGTATATGTGAAGTAATAAATAAATGTAATAATAAATAAGTTAAATGTTTAAGCTCAACTTCAAGGCGAAGTTCCTTAAAGAGGGGGAGTATGTAATGTATGGTATTAATAAATCAATAAATAACAATATTAATAATAATAATAATAATACTAAATGAAATAATAAAGAAAATATAATAATAGTAATTAAATAAAATAATAAGTAATAAAGAGAAGATAATAATAGTAAATAAATAAAAATAAACTATAATAGTAAGAATAAGTAAAGTTAATGAAGAGGCTAGAGTGATGGCATGCATTAGATTTTTACTGCTACCACCAGTCGATGTGATCGCTAAACCATAGAATGCATTTGGTAGAGTCTCTCTCACCCACAGTTTCGAAGGACTACTCCTGATCCACCATTTTACATCGAGCAAAGAAGATTTTTTTGGGTTCTCTTAGCGTACATAGTAGAAATCCAACAAAGAAAACCCTAACATCGGCAAGAAAGGTGGTTTTTCTTATTTTTTATTTGATTCTTGGGTATGGGCTAGATCTACTCCAGCAGACACGCATCCCTCCCCTCCCAGTCCTTCAAGCATCAACATTTATGGGCAATTTCCTGCATCTGAGGTATTTCCCTTAGGGAGATCTGATAAGCATGTCAAGGGTGTTTGGTATATCGACTTTGAGCCTCGAACCGACCCAGATTTATGCACTGGATATACCATCTGTCGAAAGAGAGGTAGCAATAAGCCATATCTGGAAGCATATGAGAGCAAGGAAGGAATATATATGAGGTATTCCTCGGTGTCGGCCAAAGTCGTGGGAAAAACAACATCAGAGAAGGTTTTTGCAGTAGATCGAGGCTTTCTATCGAAATAGAGAACAGAAGGGCCATATAGTATTGGGCCATAGCCTGAAGCTCATGCTGAACTAGATCTCGATGCTTATTTTTCCGGTATGTTAGATCGTGCCCTTTTTAGGCACATATATATGGTTAATATTACAATTTCTTGCAGGATTTGGCTCATATGCAGTGATTGCAGACATCAGGGATATTTTCTAGTCATAACAGCTCCTTTACTCGCTCTTTTTTCCGTACCTAGGCCCAGATCGGGTGATGAATGTGACCTCAGAAGTTTCAATTATTACAGATGCACTTGGGATAAGCCCAGATCTGTCAACAACATGTCCCAAAACTAATCATAATGTAGATCCAGAAGCAGCGGACGTTTATCAATATTGTGTAAAGCCCTCAAATGATAGATCAATGATGAGAGAATGTGAAGCACAATACCCAGAACCACGTGAAGGAGTCCCGAATCAAATTTTTATAAGAACTCTAAGCGGGAAATCTATTTGTATTAGGATTTAGAATGGGATGAGGATACAAGCCCTTAAGCATAAGATTAAAAAAAAATTGGCATACCAGCACGACTACAAAATCTGATTTATGCAGAGAAGTTTTTGCAGGAGGTCCTCTTACTGTAGGACTATGGCATCGGTCCTGATGCATCCATCACACTCACCATGAGGCTACTTGGAGGGTGTTCCATTTCTAGTTCAAAAGGCCCTGCATCATTCAATGATGGTGTCAAATGGAAGGTGGAAACCCAAAACAAACCAAAACATATACAGAATCTACCTGGGCCCTATACCATGGAGCAGAACTCCCGGGTTCTAACTTTGACAGTGAATTTGGACAAGGTAAATGAACTTTATGCAGATTTCTACACCAAAGTGGTTATATGTAGATTTAATGGTTTCTAGCCCAAATCAGAGGCTCTTCATCAATGGATTTTCTCTACTTGGACACCAAACTGTGATATTCATCTCTGCTCTAAAAGGTTTTTTATTGTCAAGTTTGATACAGTAAAAGAAAAGGATTATTTATTAAATGAAGGACCATGGTTTTGGGGCAAATCTAGGCTCTTCATCATACCTTGGTTTTTGGGATTTGATGCTACCACCATGGTGGTATCCAAAATGCATGTATGGGTCAGGATACATAATCTACCACTGCATTTTTGGCACCACAATTTATTAGAAGGAATTGGGAATTCTGTGAGGAAATTTTAAAGATTGATTTAGATCAAGCCTCTAAAGCAATTTTTACATTTGCAAAAATTTGTGTTGAAGTAGACCTTATTTAAGGTTTACCTGACAGGATCGTATTCTTCTACAATAACCTTCAATGGATACAACCTCTTGAGTATGAAAATATGACATTAGTTTGTCTTACATGTCTTCAAACAGGACATCTTCAAAGCACATGTGTACAAGCTAAAAAAGATCCCAAAAGAAAAAAGAGACATCCACAAAAGCCCAAAGGTTGGAAATTTTCATAATATCAAGAAGAGGAAGCAAAGATGCATATGCCCCATAAAACACCACAAAAATCAATGAACAGAATGTCAAAGACAGCACAGCAGCAAAGTGTGAAGATTACCCCTGAAAAAGAGGTAAGTGGTACCAAACGAACCCATGTGTTAGAAGGTTCATATTCTGATAAATAACTCCTAGTAAATGTAAAATAGAATCAAATTATTGTTGTATCATCCACACCCAACACTAGTGGTTGGAGAAAAGTGGAAAAAAAATAAAGGTAGAAAAGAGTAGTCATCGGCTCTTTGATGAGATTATATAGATCCTAATATCTAGGATCTGGTTATTTTACATATGTTATTTAGCACGTACGGTATGTAGTTTTGTTCAATATGAATAAAGTTGTGATTTTTCCTTGGAAAAAAAGTGAAGTTAACAAAAATAAAAAAGGAATAAAATAAGGAAAGATCAAATTAACAAAAACATTGAGTTAAGGAAAACATACGACAAAAATAGAAATTGGCATGATGACACGTGTATTGTGTGCATGAAGATTCCCTTTCCATTTTTGGGACAAAATTTTCTATTTAATGGATGAAAAGGGGGATGGGATTCATTCATTCTTTCTAGAGGAGAATTCTAGGAGAGGAGGATTCACTAGTTGTAGTTGTTGGGAATTAGGAAATATTGAACAGGGGAGGTGAATAAGTAATTATAAAATTTTACAAGTGTTTAAACAACCATTAATCAATCTGCAAGATATACACAGCAATAAGGCATTTTCATCACATATTTACATAGATATTTTAACGTGGAAACTCTTCTAAGAGAAAAAAACACCAAAGCTTTGTTTGTATTATGATAAATCGACATAAACAACATTGATTACATAAGTTGTTTTGTGAGAACTCAAACAAAGGAGGCCTCAACCCCCTTAGATCAGCAAGCACCAACTTTTTTAGAGGCTCTAGCCTCAAATCTATATAGCCACCAACTTGCTACTGCTAGTTAGATACATTATTTCATAGGATTTTCAAATTGATACCTCTAGTAGTGTTATTTAAATTTATTACAATTTGTTACCACTGCTCACACACATCCACTTCAAATTTTGTATATCATCATATGCCTTATCAGGCTCTTCAATCTTCTATAGGAACATACACAGATGCAATCCATAACATTATTCTTTTGCAACAAACTCACTATTAGGTTAAGTTTCTCTCAATTTGCATTCTCTTCACTCTATGCACTCAATTTATTTGTCTCACGCATGCATTCACTTATATGTTGCTCTTTATTTTTATTCAAATTACACATTGCTCAAGAATAAGTACTTCAATTAATTCTTGTTCGTCTAGAGAAGGTACTTCAATTTATTTTAACCACATTTTGTTGTAGATCTCCTCCCACACTTTTTTCCTTCACTTCAAAATATCAAGCAACTCCATATTTAATTCCACCAACCACACTTTTCATCAAAAGCTTCTCCATCTTCAGTTGTGATTGCACTAGCTAGAAAACTAAATATTTTGTTGCATTCTCTACTGGTGCTTATCCATCACTTCTCAATATGAAATTGGATCCCCCATTTGCACCATTATTCATTGTCTAAATGTGTAACAAAATATTTTCTTTCATAGTTTATCTTAGCGAAAAATTCTTAATTGTCCAAGCTCTTCACGACTTGAGCTCCTTTTTCATATGACTACGACTGTGACCAAGTATTTAACCCTTGGATGCACTTATGCTAATATTTAGGTTGGGTATTTATTTAGATATGTGCTCGAGCAAACCATCCCGAAGACAGAATTGTCAGACAAAAAATGTTTTCAAGCCCATTGTCCAACTTCAATAGAATTCCAAGAATTCTATAAGACATGAAATCATTTACAAAACACGACCAACTGGAAAAACTTCTAACGTTGTCCCACATCATCATTTGAAAACACTTCTTACACCATGATGTGATCATCTTTCCACATGGCTCTCTCTAAATTATCTTGCATGTCACATGTATTAGGCCCACTTTGGCATTTGAAATCTCCAAAACTACCCACCACGTGTCACTTGCATAAGGTGCCACATCATCATCCATGCTTAGTTAGTGCCACCTCATTGGAAACATCCTTTTGCCATGTCATCAACCTATATGAGAAGGAAAGTCAGGTCTAGGTGTCATTTTTGTGTTTCCTTTGAAAAAAACCTTCAAGGCAAAATTCCTAGTCTATACTGGAAGTATGCCATCACACAAAACTATGTTCATGAGTTCAAGTTAGGGACCCTTTTGCACCTACACCCCCAAACAGCTCAAATTAAGGCCTCATTCTATGTCTACACCCCCAAACTGCTCGACTGGACTGAACAGCTAGATGACCCCAACCAATGCAAATTTTGGCCCTTTTTGTTGTGCACTCCTAATTTTATTCTCAAGTGGCCCGGACCTCCAAAATTCTTCAACCAAGGCCAACCAGCTAAACTCAAATTGCAATATCCCTTCAACCCTTTGGATATTTTTTGAGTGTGATATACCTTTAGAAAGGTATTCTAGAGTGATATCCTATTAGTTTGTGTATCTCGAACAAGTGTTCTAGTCTCAAATGGTGTCTATGAGACTAAGGAAAACAGTTAATTAATTTTATCCAATACCCGGGAAAAAAATTCTAAGGAAAAATGTCTTAATCATAATTAATTAGCTAGTTTATTATTTTTCTAAGTCTAACTTAGGGAAATGGCTTAAATAATTAGGATTAATTAAGGCAAATATATTTTCCTCTAGTGACTTCTAGGAAAGTCATTTTTAGAAGTCAAGATGATCTTATCCATCGATTGGAGTTAGATCATGGTCGTTGGTTGCTTAATTAGAGATTATAAGAGGAGGTTTATGGGAATTTTGAGAACACATTCGAGATACAGATTTGTAGTAAGACAAATGGGTGTAGTGATAGTTTGAGGGCACCAATAGATTGAGATCAAAGTGATAGAAGACAAAGTTTTCAGAGAAAATTCTTCACAATGATTTCCAGAGGTTGAGTTTCCTAGAATTTTGTATTGAATTAGAGAGGTCAAGTTTCCTTTAAGTGTGAATTGACTTAGAGAGTTCAATTTGTCAAAGCCAGAAGGAATTTTCCAGAGTGATTTATTTTCATAGGAGAAGCCGATTTTTCCAATATAACTCAAATTTCCATAGGAGGTCAAGTTAATTTTCCAGCCAGTGTGAGTTTTCCAGAGAGGCCGATTTAGCCAAGGTCGCATGTGTGGATCATTTAAATGAGCCAGAGGAGGGTCAAATTAAATCATAGGGGTTGAATTAATTCTAGGAGGTTGGAACGACTAGCACAAGTGAAGAAAACAATTTTTCATAGGTTTTCTAATTTACGACAAACAGTTGTAATAATTTCAATTACATAACTTTTGAAGCATAGTAAAAATACTCATCTACAAAACTAGTTTTCCCCGCATTGAGGTTTTTCCAAGGACATTTTTCCAAAAATATCAATGTATGTTATTTTTTGTGCATTATTTTTCTCAGTTCCTGTGATTTAATTTTCGTCAAGTTGCAATAGTGTTTTATTCAGTATTTGTCACATATAAATTACAAAATAAAAATAATCAAATTCAGATAAGTGAATAATAACCATTAACTGCAATAATATTAAAATTTCACATGGTATCAAATTATATCTGAGGGTAGAAGAAGGGTTTCTGCATGCACATAAAGAGAATATTAAGGGTTTAGAAAACCCAGTTAATATTCTTGAATTTATTCGGGTTTCTCTATATTTATGAGGATTTATAAAATGGCCTCAATAGGTTTCAGATATCATGACAAATTGGATGGACCCTCAAATTTTGGTGGCTAGAAAGCCATAATTTCTTTATTGTTGGAAGAAAATGGTATCAAGGAGTATGTGACCAGTGTGAAAGTCGTACCAATGGATCTAGCATAGCTCACAACATATAATAAGGAAGATGAAAATCCATGAATATAACCCTTTATGTATTCAAGGACCATCTATTTCTTCATATCACTGAGTTAGATACAATAAATAAAATCTAGAACATAATTTTTAAGTTGTTCTAGGTTGATACTACTAATAGGAAGTTAATTCTCAGAGAAATATTGAGAAATACGAAGATGAACAAGGGTGACGACATTTTCACCTACCTCACTAGGCTTAGACTGGTAAAGGATGAGTTAGTTGTAATGGGAGTTAAACAAGATAATGATGAGCTTGTGAATATATCACCCCTTTATGGATTTACGAAGCAACCAGATGTCTTCATTCAAGTCATCAATGGACGAGACACCTTACCAAGTTGGGATTGACAATGGAGTGATTTCACTCGAGAGGAGCTTAGATTGAACCTTGTTAGTGGAAACAATAGTAGGACTCGAAAGAGTGAGGAGTATCAAGATAACGTTGCCCTAGATAGAAAAGGGAAATCAAAGAAAGGGTCTAACAAGGGACTGAACCCAAAAGGTGAGAAGAAGAAGAAGGACCTTTCAAAAATCAAATGATATGGTTGTCATGAGTTCATCCACTATGTTAGAAATTTCCTATAGAGAAATAATATTGTGGAGAATGGAAATAAGAAAATGACATCTTTAGGAACTGTAGATGAGATCTTTGGCAGGATGGAATAGGAATTCACATTTATTTGTTTCCTATCTATATAAACCTCACAGGGTGTTTGGTATATAGATTGTGGGGTGTCATTTTGACATGACATGAGTTAGAGATTACTTCTCTAATTACAAGGTGGAGGACATTAGATTTCATATTTAGATGTGGAACAACTCCAAGTGTAATCTAGTTGTGAGAGGGATTGTTCTGTTTTATAGGGAGAATGACAAGCCAAATCCTATCCATGATGTGTTGCATGTGCCAGGCTTGGGTATGAACTTGATTTTTAAATATATCGTTCAGATTAAAGGGTACGATGCACTATTTATAGGGGCATAGGTTCTATTTGGCACAACGATTGGAAATGACCCATATCAATTAGAGTGGGGAGCGGTCAATTGTATAGGTTGCAGATGGATACTCTTAAGGCACTAATTAGTAGCAATAATTTTAGAGATCATGGAGACATATGGCATAGGAGGATGGGAAATATACATCATGGAGCACTCATATTTCTTTATGAGATGGTGACAGGTGTTCCAGAGGTGAGCATATATCATGATGATGTTTGCAGGGGATGTGTGTTAGGGACGTTTGTGAAAGCGTCTTTTCCAAAGAGTGACTCTAGATCAAAGGGTGTTCTTCATATACTGCATTCATATATATGTGGATTGATTTCAATGAATTATCTCAAGGGATATGATTACTTAATCACTTTTATCTATGCTTTCTCCGAGGAGACCTGGATATACTTCCAAAAGGCTAAGGATGAGGTATTAAGTCACTTTTAGGAGTTTAAATCTCTAGTGGAGAATGCAACAGGTAGGAAGTTGAAGGTTCTTTAATCGAGAAATGGTGGTGAGTACATAGGAAAGGAGTTCCATGGCTTCTATACAATGGCATGAATCAAGAGAGAATGGATGGTTCCTTACAACCCATAGCAGAATGGGGTTTTTAAGAGGAATAAACATTCTATATCAGAGACAGTGAGATCTATGTTGTATGACTAGGATATGCCAGGTAGGAAGGTGGGTGTTCTTCGGTCGGAAAATGGTGGTGAGTACATAGGAAAGGAGTTCCATGAGTTTTGCACCAGGGAAATAATCAAGATAGAGTGGGTGGTTCCTTACAACCCAACAGAATGGGGTTGTTAAGAGGAATAATCATTCTATATTAGAGGCATCGAGAGCTAACAGTTGTATGACCAGGATATGGCACACTACTTATGGGTAGAGGCATGCATTATGACAATCTATATTCATAATAGAGTTCCACACAAGACATTGGAAAGGATGACACTAGAGGATTCATTCACAGGGAAGAGGCTAGGTGTAAGCCATTTAAGGATATTTGGAAGCTTAGCATTTTGTCACATTACAAGGGACACATGTTCCAAGATATATTAGAATGTAGAGAGGGGGTACTTTCTGGGGTGCAGTGAGACCTCAAAGGCATATTAGATATTCATTCTAGGGGCTAGGAGGATTATAATCAAGAGAGATTTCAAGTTCATGGAGGAAAAGTCATACATAAGGTCCAAATATTTTCCAACAGTTGATCATCAGAGTGAGCAACAAGTAGAAGCTCTTAAGGTTGAGTAGCAGGACCAAGAGTACATAACATGAGTACAATGACCAGTACTATCATAGGCTTAAGTGCAGCAGTTCCTAAGAGTTCATAAATTATGGAGCAATAGATGTAGCATATTAGGAAGATGCATCAAGAGGATATAGAGGTAGATATTCCATCGTCTATTATTGGCAGGAGGAACTGTGAGTTTCAATAGACACTTAGAGATGCTCAGGAGTTTGTGGGAACTCCTAGTATGGGCGGTAGGTAGTGGAGACAATCAGAGAGGTACACTTGCTACATGGAATTAGTTATTCAATTAGTAGATATCGATCCTTCCAGAGATCAAGAGGCTGCATAATAGCAGGTATGGCGGGATGCATTGGTTGAGAAGTATACCTCAATCATGATGAACAACGTGTTGTAGGTAGTACCGAGACCAAAAAATAGGGTGATGGTTGGATCACGCTAGATCTTCAAGATCAAGCAAAGTGAAGATGACAACATCGAAAATAACAAAGCGAGGTTTGTGGCCAAGGGTCCTATTAGAAGGATGGAATAGACTATGAGGAGATATTTTCTATATGAGACATTATCTCACTCATTGGATAGATGGGATGGTGGAACCATCAAATGGATGTCAAGATTTCATTCCTTAATGGTGGCTTGGAAGAGGAGGTATACATAGAGAAACTAGAGGTATTTGTAACACACAACACTGAGACCCACGTGTGCAGGTTGAAGAGAGTTGTGCATAGGCTCAAGTAGGCTCCTAGGACATGGTATGAGCACATAGACAAATACTTGCAGGGAATGGGCTTCATGATGAGTGAGGTGGATGCCAACCTTTTCTACTTTGCGGTTGAGGGTGAGGTTCTCATTCTTGTTTTGTATGTGCATGAATTCTTTCTAAAGGTTCATTAGGGATCATAGAGGAGTGGAAGAGGGACCTTGTAGATGAGTTCAAGATGAAGTATTTTGGGCTTATGCACTAATTTGTAGACATGGAGTTGTGGGAAACAGATGAATATACTTTCCTTGGACAAGGGAAATACTACATCAATATCCTGAGGAGGTTTGAGATGGAGGATTATAGATCCATGTATACACCCATGATCATGAATTGGAGGAAGGTAGACGCATCTAGGGAGAAGGATGTATACTCCACCTTATAAAGGAATTTTATTAGCTCTCCCATGTATTTGGTCAACACCATGTCAAATATATCCTATGCAATAAACTCTCTCATTCAGGTCATGGTGGAACCAAAGAGAGTGCATTGGATAGAAGAAAAGCATGTGTTGTGATATTTGCATGGTATAATCGAGTATGGGATCAGATATGCTCTAGGTAATGGTATCAGGTTGGTGGGCTATATTAATGCAGACTAGGAAAGTACTACAGTCGATTGGAAAATCACTTTAGGGTGTTACTTCGACATGGGATCAGGAGTTGTTTCTTGTTAAAGTTAGAAGAAAAAATAGATGGAACTGAGTTTTATAGAGGCATAGTACATAGAAACTAGCATGGAAACATGTGAGGTCATATGGATTTGGAAGATGCTAGTAGCCTTTCTTGGTCAGAGAGTACAGATGACAGTGAAACACTACAAAAATTAAATTTTCATCATATTATCTGAGAATTTGGCGTTTCATGACAAATCCAATCATATATACATCAGGTACCACTTCATCAGGGATTGTGTACAACACAAAATTGTTCAGCAACAGTATATACCTATAGATGAGTAGGTAGCATACATCCTAAAAAAATCTTTGGGGAATGCGAGATTCATATTCTTAAGAGACAAGTTGGGTGTTATGCATAACACCTTCCTCGTTAAGAGGGAGTGTTATTTTATGTAGCACGGACATGAATTCTAGTCTCAGATGGTGTCTATGAGACTAAGGAACACAATGGTTTAATTTTCTCTAATACCCAGAAAAAATTTCTCAGGACAAATAGCTTAACTGGAATTAATTATCCAAATTAATTATTTTCCTAAGTCTAGCATAGGGAAATGGCTTAATTAATTGGGATTAATTGAGGTAAATCGATTTTCCTCCACCGACTTCTATAAAAATAATTTTTTAGAAGTGAAGATTATCTTAACGATTGATTTGATTTAGATCGTGGTCGTTGGTTACTAAAAAAAATATTATAAGAGTAGGTCGATGGGAATTTGGAAAACACATTCAAGAAATTGATTTGTAGTAAGAGAAAAAGGTGTAATGATAGTGTGATAGCACTAACAGATTGAGATAAGCAGTGATTGAAAACAGAGTTTTTGGAGAAAATTATTCACAGTGATTTTCAGTTTCTCAGATATAGAGGGAGGTCAATTTTATCTACAGAGAGGTCGAGTTTCCTAGTAGCGTGAATTAACTTAGAGAGGCCAAGTTTCTAGATCAAGAAGTAATTTTCCAAAGTGATCAATTTGCACTTGGGAAGTTGATTTTTCTAGTTGAAATCAAATTCCTAGAGGAGGTCGAGTTAATTTTCCAACAAATGTGAGTTTTCTAGAGAGGTCAAGTTAGTCAAGACTGCACGTGTGGATTAGTTCGGTGAGCCAAAAGAGGGATGAATTGAACCAGAGGTGTTGAATTTCTTCCACAAGGTCAAATAAACTAACAGAAGTGAAGAAAACATTTTTCGGATGTTTTCTAATTTACGGCAAACAATTATAATATTTTCAATTACAAAATTGTTAGATCTAAGACTTTTGTGATCCATAATGTAGATAAAAATGCTTTCGGATTAATCACATCATTAGGATTAGGTCGACGTTTCGAACCAGCTAATGTGTTTCATCCGAAAGCATTTTTATATAAATTACAAAATTGTTGAAGCATAATCAAAATATTCATCTGCAAAACTGGTTTTACCCACATCGGGGCTTTTCCAAGGGCATTTGTCCAAAAATATGTCTCTATTTTTTTCTTGCATTTTTCTCAGTTCCTGTGATTTAATTTTCTTGAAGTTTCAGTATTGTTTTATTCAGTATTTTCTGCATACAAATCACATAAGATAATTAATAACCTTTGCAAATAGGTGAATAATAACCAATAAGTTCAACAATATTAAAATTTCACATGTCCATCTAAACACTTTGCAGGGGAATTTGACTTGACCTTCTATACATAAATTGTCTACAACAAATAGGTCTCTGAACCATGCAACCACCAATCATAGTCATAATATTTTTAAGGATTATTTAACTATTCAACTACTATGATGGTTCTCAACAAATGACCTGAATAACCAACTTGATACTACCCTTGACATCAATGTCTACACAACGATCTTCAAGACCAATTCTAGGTGCCAATCAATGACAACATTGTATCCAACAATCTCCAATATGATGTCCAACAATCTCCTCATTTGGCATTGATAAAAATTGTGCCAAACATGTCTAAGGCATTGATGGCAATGACATGTAGAAAAAACACTCCCCTTGACACCAATCAGGATTATCCTTTGCTAAGTTTAATACTCCCCCTGAACATGATACTTACCATGGTTGATTACATGCTACTACCTTTCATGAGTTTCCTCTCCCCGTAAAGTATAGTCCCTGCTTGATGTTGGATCCTCTTCTCCCCTTTTCAATATGTTAGATTTCGTATATATATCAATGTGCTTGCATGGCTTTTTCTACTTGGGTGTTTGGACTACATCAATGTCTAACACATCAATGTTTGGTTTCCTCTCCCCCTTTGACATCAATGGTAAAGGGTATATGGAACTATCATATCTCCCCTTGAGATCATGCCTCTACACAATAGAGTGCATCTGAATAAAAAATCTTCCTGTAGACATCTAGACAGAATAAAAAAATGAATATTTCATTGTTCTTTTCTTTCAGTTCTTTGGGAACATAGTAGTTTCCAATTCTCAAACACTCTGAGTCATTTTAATGGGGGAGATACCACTCCCAGTTTGTGTCTAAGATATTTGAAGGGTTCCCTAGGTAATGAAATTGTAAAAATATTTGCAACATGTTCATTAGTAGCGCATATTCCAACCTCACAAAATGGTCAGCAACTTGATATCTCAAGAAATGATATTTAATTGGAAAGTGTTTAACATTTGAATACAAAACATGGTTCTTGGAAATATTGATGGCACTCACATTATCACACATAATAGGGATTGGATAATTGAGCTCAAATTTGATACCTTTTAATGGTTGTTTCATCCATATAATTTGAGTACAACAAGTAATTACAACTATGGTCTTAGCTTCGGCTATAGATAATGAAATGGAATTTTGATTCTTTCTTATCCATGACATTAGAAGATTCCTCAAAAAGAAGGTTTCTCCACGGGTGCTCATCATGTCATCAATACTTCCAGCCCAATCAGCATCAGTATAGGCTACTTAAGAAAAATATTTAACTCTTTCATACCACAAACCATAGCCTATTATGCCCTAAAGATACTTGAATATCCTCTTAACTGCACTAACATGACTTTTATTATGAGATTTGGCCACTAGTCCTACCACTTGCATTATATAAGGTCTTGAAGCAACAAGGTACAACAAACTTCTAATCATAGATCTATACATTGTCTTATTAACAGTGGGAGACTCATATTATTTTCTCAACTTGCACCCAGTCACCATTGGTATACACACTGGTTTGCAATCCTACATTCCAAAATTTTTCAATGTTTCTTTCATATACTTGGATTAGGAGATGAAAATACCTTTGGTTAACTGTGTAATCTATAATCCAAGAAAGAGTGATAGCTCACCTAGCATGGACATCTCAAACTCCTTTTGCATTGTTTTAGCAAAGTGATGTCCCATATACTCCAAATCACTTCAAAAGATGATATCATCTACATAAACAACAATTATTAGCAAATTATCATTTTCAAATTTAATGTATAAATTGATGTCTACTGCTCCTCTTTTGAACCCTTGCTATTGTATATACTTATATATCCTAGTGTAAAATGCTCTTGGAGCTTGCTTTAGCCCATACAAATATTTTCTTAGTCTATGTACCTGATCTTCATTATTTGAGAGAAGAAAACCTTCTATTTTCCCAATATACACTTCCTCTTATAACTCATCGTTGATAAAGGATGACTTGGAATCCATCTGATAAACTTTAAATTTCTTGTAAGTAGAAAATGATAAAAACATTCTAATGGTTTCAAGTTTGGCTACAGTGGAAAAGGCTTCCTTGAAATCTACACCTTCTACTTAAGCGTAGCCTTTGCAAACCAACCAAGCCTCATTTCTCACAACCTGACTGTCTTCATTCAATTCATTATTGAACACCCACTTTATGACAATTACATTATTATCCTTTGGCCTAGGAACCAATTCCCATGTACTGATATTCTATATCTGATCAAGTTCTTCGTCCATTTCCTTAATCCAACACTTTCCTTCACTTACCTACCTAAAATTATTGGGCTCTATTTCTAACGTTAGTGCAAAGTTTTCTTGTCTAGGACTGTTTGTAAATATCCTTCTAGTTTGCACATTAAGATCTTTAATTCCAATTATCTGTCTTTCAAGATGTTGCTTCTGCACATATATAGAGGGTTTATTATATTTCTAAGATGATTTTTGTAAATCCTCGTAATCTTCTTCATCCATCTCTTAATATTCTAATTATATGTACATGGAATCACGATCCACATTTGATTTCCCCTACGGCTTTTTTGTATGGTGTACATGTTCATCCACTCTAACATTGATTCATTCTTTAATCCTATTAGTCCTTTTGATATAGCACATGTAGCCTTTGCTTTTGATTTTCTACCCAAGGAAAATGCCTTCATATGCATGAGAGTCAAACTTACCAAGATTTTTGTTGTTCCTCTTGATATAACACTTGCTCCTGAACACTTTGAGGTGCTTCACTAAGGCTCATCTTCCTTTCCACACCTCATAGGGGGTATTATCATTTTTCGATCTAATTTGAGTTATCTTTACCAAGTAAACAACATCTTCAGCGGCTTCATCCCCAAAAGGTGTTTGCCACTTTTCCTTCATCCATCATGGCCCTGGCCATATCCTAAATGGTTGTATTCTTTTTTTGAGCCCTAGAATTGTCTTCTCTTTTGCAAACCTTCACTTCATTTCATCATTTCTTTGTCACTTCATAAGCCTAAAAATCAATGAAGAATGATTAAGATTGCTTAAAGGTTACACACAAATGATTAACATGTTGTATTTTCGTGATTTTTGCTGTTTTAATAATTTTGAACAGTTTAGCTACAAAATATAGGCATTCTGTAGCCAGTCAAGCATTCTGTAGCTGTTTTTGTGTTTAAGTATGATGCAGGTGTCAATTGGATAAAAGGCACACATGGGCAGTTCTCAAATATTCCCTGCATGATTCCTTCCTATCCACGAGGATTGAATCGACAACTGGAGGTGTCTAATCCAATGGTCAAAGCAAGAGTCAAAGAAACTATTTTCTACAGGAATTAGGACTCCTGATTTGCTTTGCAGATAATCACAAGTCTGGAAAAAGTCTCAATTCAATTTTAACTTGAAGATTACACCTGTACCTATTTTTGTTCGACATTAGTTATGAATTTGCATATAAATTAAGCTCTGTAGAACCGATAAAGGACGGTTGATAACATATTCGGAATTACAGTGATACTCTGTTTTTTCAAGCACTGTTTCAATAAAAGGAGATTAGCCTTAATGTTGTTTTGATTACAATTTTAGGGAGCTAAAGGATTGCACCGAATTAGTAGCAGAGGGCCCCTGCTATTCGAGGAGGTTTCATGTGTTTTCTAGCTAAGTCATTTTAATTTTTGTTTTAGTATGTTTCTTTACTTCTTCCTTTCCAGATTGCTTTCTTATTTTACAGTCATTGTGTTTCCCTGGGTTCAGTTTATTGAATAATAACGAGTGACTTATAAGTACAATGATTGTTTCAACATTTAATTTTATGTCATAAGAGATCCTCATCACACTACAATTAATCTCTTTCAAAAACTATTCCAATAAACTTCGATTAAATGAATAAGATTCAGTTGTAATGTTTTTGAGTTATTGATTGTTTCAGCATTTTATTTTATGTCATAGGAGATCCTAATTACACTACAATTAATCTCTTTCAAAAACTATTCCAATAAACTTTGATTGAATGAATAAGATTCAGTTCTAATGTTTGAGTTATTAGTTGTCTTAATTTCTTGAATCTTCAATTAAGTTGCAATATCCATGGATTAGGATTTCTAGTTTTCATCATTTCTTAATTAGAAAATAGACTCCAAAAAAACTTGTAAATAAAACTCTGCTTTAATTCATTTGACAACATTTCCTTTTCCTTCCTTTTCAAATAGATTTAATCTCATCTTTCTAGTTTAGAATAGAATGCTAAGGATCAAAATATAAAAACTCCCAAAACATCAACAAAACCTTAAAACAACGAAGTAGGAAAAAAGGGGCACTTAGGCACATACAATGCATTACACTTCATCAGTTTACTAGCCCTAGTCGATAATTTTTGTTAACAATTTAGGACAATAAATTGCCTAAAAATTTTGGCACCGTTGCTGTGGAAGTGTAACTAGGTAGCCTTATTTCTTACATCCAAAAAACAATGATATGCGTAGAGAAAGAGACTCTACGAGTAGATTTATAAGAGGAAGAATCTTAATTCCTACAATACCACTCACTCCACCAAGACCAAGAAGTAGCACACCTCCATCTCAAACCCATATTCCATACTATATTGGTCATACTGGCTTCAAGAAGTTTCAATATCAGATATCCAATCAGGAAGATCTCCCACTTCATCCACTAAAGCAATTCTAGAGGAAGAAGATCCAAGGACTCCTACAGGAGGAATAACCTTTTTCACTTCCACAGGAGAATATATTCCAGCAGAAGAATTACAAATCCCTAGTGAAGAGGAAGAGGAGGAATTCTTCTTCAATATACCCTTGATAGAAGAACCAGAAGAACAATTAGTTCTCCATACTGAACCTTATACTAGTTCGGAAGAATCCATCATGGCAGGAAGGGGAGAAGAAGGAGGAGAAGGGGAAGGAGAAATCTTTAATGCATAAAAATTGCTATTTGGAGAAGGTAGAGGTAGAGGAGGAGACAGAGGAAGAGGAAGATAAAATGCAGAAGGAGGTAAAGGTAGAGGAAATGCAGAAGGAGGTAGAGGTAGAAGGGGAATTGAAAACTCCTTTGGATTCCCTATAATAGATGAAGAAACAAATGCTAACATGAAAAATATCTCACCCTTTGTTCTTCCAAATTTTCATGGACTGAAAAGTGAAGACCCTAAGACATTCTTATTTGAATTTGAAGTTCTATGCAGAACTTATGACTATCTTCAAGATGCTCAAAAACTTAAACTGTTCCCTTCAACATTGAAAGGAGAAGCACTAGAATGGTTTATGAGTCTAATCAACGGGTCTATTGGGACATGAAATGATATGAGGAAATTGTTTCTAGACAAATATCTGGATTATTGTATACCAGTCAACCATAAGGAAGAAGTGTTCAAAATTATGCAAAAAGAGGATGAAAATCTAGATAATTTGAAAGCTCTTCTGTTAAAAACAATTAAATATGAATGGATAGATATCTTTAACATGATGGGGAAAGGAGATATATCTCAACTTTCATTACTTGATACAGGAGAACTGTGTATTAATCTCTCAAGAGGAAAATCTAAAATTCTGAAAGGACCAAGAGACCCTGCCCTTGCAAGGGTAAACAAATATGAAACTGGAACAATAAGTAAGGCAAAAATAGGAAATATGCTTGATGAATTTAAAACTGATATTCTAGGGAGTCTTAGTGAAAAAATAGATACCCTTAAGCTACAAAACAAGCAGAAAGCCGAAATTGATGCCTTAGCAATCTTTTGTCCCAAATGTAGAAAGAAGCATGCCTTAAGAGTTTCCTCTTGATGCAAAAGTAATAGAGACTTGTGCAATTTGTTTAGAAAATCATGAGACCAAGAATTGTCCTTCAATCCCTGGCCTTAAAGCTGTCTTTGAAGAAGAAACAACTACAAATTCCACAGAATCTCTTAATTTTGTCTCTAGAATACCTTGGCAGGGACCTCAAACACAAGGGTTTAATAATCAAATGTACAATCAACCCCCACCAAATTGGAATTCTTGGTAGCAACCCTGGCCCCAATTTCAAAATCAATCTCAATATTGGGCTCAAGGAGCACAAAATCCTTATGATAGGTTCTCTCAGTATTATCAATATCCACCATCTTATCCATCTTATCCATCATATCCAAATTTTCCTCCTTAAAAAAATCCTCAGCAGAATCCACAACCTCAAAATCAGAATCAAAATCCACCACTTCCATTACCATTTCCTCAGAAATTAAACCAGTTACCTACCCAGCCAATACCAAACCCCAACAATAAAAATCCTCAGAATACATATATGATAGAAGGAAAACAATTTCCAACTTATTTGATTACTCCTTTAGACCTTAATGATGTCCAACTTAGGTCTGGAAGAATACTTGAAAAGAGGAAGCCTTCTGTAATTATACAAGAAAAAAATAATTCTGAGGAAGATTCTCTACGAGTGAATAAAATTTTTGAAGAAAGCACATCTCTTCAAAACCAAAATATTGAAAAACAAAAACAAAAAGAACCAGTGATTTCAAATCCTATGTTAGAGCAACCATCAACATCTACTACTACACCTCCTTTTCCTGAAATATTACAAATTGATAAAGGTGTAGAGAAACAAATTATAATGCCTAACTATGATTTCCTAGATGAACTGAGAAATGTTTGTATTAAGATTCCATTATTACAAGCCATCAAGGAAATCCCAATCTTAGCTAAAACAATAAAGGAGTTGAGTATGAAAAAACCAGGAAGAAAAATAAAAGAGATAAAAAGAATACAACTGGTAGGAAAAATAGCAGACATAATGAAGGGAAAGATTACTATTTCAAAATATCTAGATCCCGGAAATCCAGTTGTCAAAACACATATCAATGGAATTGAAATACCAAACACATTAATTGATCTAGGAGCATCAATAAATGTCATGAGTAAGAAAACCATGGAAAAAATAAAGCTTCATAATATTCTTTATACACCCACATTACTACAATTAGCAGATAGATCTGTAAGCAAACCAGATGGGGTATTAGAAGATATTTCAATGTCCTTATATTCTTGGGAGTACCCTGTGGATTTAATGATCCTAACTCCTAAAAATTATTTAGGAGGACATCCTATTATACTAGGAAGACCTTGGTTAGCTACAGCTAATGCCTTCATTAGCTATAGATTCGGTGATATGTACATCTCTAATGGTAGTTCAACCAAGAAATTTACTTTGTATCCTCCAAAAGAACAATCATAGAAATAGATGATAATCAATGGATTGATGATGAAGAAGATATACAACCTCTCTTCACTATTTCAAAAATCAGTGAAGATAGTCAGATTCTAAATGTCCTAGAAAATCATGAATCTTTTTCAAAATACAAACATGACAATTTCAAGAAGAATCCAATATTGAATTTTTGTCATCAAGACAAATTTCTCTTTACTTCATAAAAGAATTTGGCAGCTCTACAATTGAAATATTTCCAGGAAAAACCTTAAACATAAATAAAAAACTGGAAAAATCTCAACAAGGGAAGCTAGTCAAAATATTACAGAGACATTCCTTTGCATATGCATGGGAATACACTGATATGAAAGGGATTAACCCTAAGACTTGCACTCATCATATCTACATAGAGGAAAATTGTAAACCAATCAGACAGCCTCAGAGAAGGATGAATCCAAACCTTAGGGAGATTGTTAAAGAAGAGTTGCAGAAATTGTTAAATGTCAACTTTATTTATCCCATTTCAGATAGTCAGTGGGTTTCTCCTTTGGTGATTGTACCCAAGAAAAATGGTAAATGGAGGGTATGCATTGACTACCAAGAATTAAATAAATCTACTCTTAAAGATCATTTTCATTTACCTTTTATAGATCAGGTGTTAGATACATTAGCAGGAAAAAAGTACTTTTCATTTTTGGATGGTTTTAGTGGTTATAATCAAATTCAGGTTGCACTTGAGGATCAAGATAAAACCACATTTACCTGTCCTTGGGGAACTTATGCCTATCGAGTATTACCTTTTGGATTGTTCAATGCACCTGCAACATTCCAAAGGGTAGTATTGGGAATCTTTTCAGATCTAATACATGATTGTGTAGAAGTATACATGGATGATTTCACAGTCTATGGTAATACATTTGAAGAAGCCTTAGAAAACTTGGAAAAAGTTCTAAAAAGGTGTAAAGAAGCAAACCTTTCATTAAGTCATGAAAATTATTTCATGATGTTTACTGAAGGGATTGTCCTAGGACATCATATCTCAGGAGATGGGATTAGACTTGATGAGTCAAAATTTGAAGTCATCTCTAGACTATTAGTTCCAAGTTGTCAAAAAGGTGTTAGGAGTTTTCTAGGATTTACAGGATACTATAGAAGATTTATAGAAAACTTCACCAAGATAGCATCTCCACTTTTCAAACTACTCACCAAGGACTATGAATTCAAATGGAATTTTGACTGCCAGTTAGAATTTGAAACACTAAAAAAAAAAATATCTGAAGCACCTATTTTAAGGGGACCTAACTGGAAATTACCTTTTCATATCTCAACAGATGGCTCAGATACAGCCCTAGGAGCTGTGTTGGGACAAAAAGACTTTATCCCTTATGCCATCTACTATACAAGTAAAAATTTGACTCCTTCAGAGTTGAATTATACTGTAACTGAAAAAAGAATTCTTAGTTGTTGTTCATGCTATAAATAAATTCAGACATCATATAACAAGCTATGAAACCTTTTTTCACACAGATCACTCTGCAATTAGGTATTTAATGAATAAATCAATCACTAATGGCAGAGTCATAAGATGGTTATTACTTTTACAATAATTTAACATCGCCATTCTAGATAGGCCTGGAAAAAAAAATACAGTGGTTGATTTCCTATCTAGACTCCAAAACATTAAAGACAATACTCCAATTGAAGATAAATTCCCTGATGAATATCTCTTTGCAATAACTACTCAAACTCTTTGGTTTGCAGACATTGCTAATTATTTGGTTTCAGGAAAATTTCCTTCAAATATGAATGCAAGAGATAAAAGAAGAATCATTTATGATAGTGCAAAATTTTCATGGATTGCTAATGAATTATACAAGACATGTCCAGACCTTATTATCAAAAGATGTGTTCGAGAAGATGAGATGCTTGAGATTCTTAAGGCATGTCATGATGAACCTTGTGGATAAAATTTTGTTGACAAGGGGACAGCTTATAAAATCCGTCATCTAGGATATTATTGGCCATCCATCTTTAAAGATGCTAAAGAATATGTCAAAAGGTGTGACAGTTGCCAAAGGGTAGGGAAACCTTCTCCTTCAAGTGAAATGCCATTACAACCACAGGTACATATTGAACCTTTTGAGAAATGGGCTTTGGATTTTGTAGGACCTATTAATCCTCCATCAAAACAAAAGAAGTATATCCTAGTTTGCATTGATTATGTCACTAAATGGGTAGAAGCCAAGGCATTACTTTTTGCTAATGAAATATATGTATTTAATTTTCTTTTTTAGGATATTTTTACTCGTTTTGGTGTCCCAAGAGAAATTGTCACAGATCAAGGCGCTCAATTCACATCAAATTTGGTGGAGAAAATGGTAGAGAAGTACAAAATCAGGCACAAGAAATCTACTCCCTACCATCCACAAGAAAATGGCCAAGTTGAATCTACCAATAAGGTGATCGAAGGGATTCTTACAAAGAATGTTCATTTACATAGAAGAGATTGGGCAGAAAGGCTTCTTGAAGCCTTATGGGCCTACAAAACTACATGGAGAAACACAACAGGACACACTCCTTATGAACTTGTTTATGGAAAACAAGTCATGTTTCCCATAAGTTTCAGATCCAAACTTTCAAGATGGCAGTCCAACTAGGACTTGATTTGACAAAAGCACAGACTGGAGAAAATTAATGAACTGGATGAGATCAGACAAGATGCAGTCCAAAGAACAAACATAGTCCAACAACAAAGGACTAGATGGCACGAAAAATATATCAAAGAAAAGAAATTTAAGGAATGCCTAAACATAGTATTCAAGCTATTGGGCACTTTGAAAACAAGATTGCATAGTTTTAGGCAAAGGGCAAGATCAGTGCAAGACCTCATTGGTTCAACAAATGACAATCTAATCAATCAAAGAGAGGTTTCATAGGTGGAGCTATGGCTAGCCATGAGTAAGCAGGGCATACCGTGAATCATACTTAGCATGCATAAAACCATAAATGAAACAAGCAAACAATATTCTTCAGTTATCAAAGAGCAATCAAGGATTCTTTGATATGACTAAGAAGGAAGAAAACTTAGAAGCTATAAAGAAACATGAAACTTGAGGTGCCTCCAAGGGCATGTCTCAAGTCTATTCTCTATTGTCTTATAGCAAGCAAGAACATGGAATTATGAATGAAAACTAAGAAACAAAATAGAGAGAGAGACACTATACCATTCTACCAAGTCATGGAATCCAACAACAGTCCTCTTTCATCATCCAAAAGCACTCAAGAAACTCTCCAAATACATGAGACAAGTGTTTCTTCCAAAGCTTGTATAACCATATATTGCTTCTATTCATCAAGTTCAGCCTTTTTTACAATGAAAGCCTTTGGAATATATAAGCCAAAGTGAGGAGAACCTCCTAGTGCAACTAGAAAGCTCATTGGCCCATCAAAAATATCTGATTTTGTCCTTGAGGTTTTGCAAAGCCCAAGGCACAAAATATCTATGAAAATATCTAAAAAAAGCTAAAAAAAAGGAATTATATTGACTTTTTATGACTGAAAATGTCCCAAAATATCTTAACGCACATTTTGAAAGGCTACTTCAGAAATCTTCCTTTTTTGGTCAAAAAGCATTAAGGGCGCATCAGCAGAAAAAGGTCTGTTTTTCAGATGACTTTTGAGGGTCTTCCCGATGTCGAAATGAGGCCCGTGATGGCTCGTTGGAAAGCTCTGGATGTCTATTTTCTAGAAAAATTTTAATTTTCTCAAACTGATGCCGAAAAGTCTATCAAATACTATATTGAGTGAAAAAACCCAAAAAATATGCCTTGTTGATATGTGGGCAAAATGTCGAAAAAGTGAGTGTTTTTTGCTTCTTTGGAGGACCAAAACAACTTCAAATGCTATGAAAATTTTTGAGTAGATACCCCTGAATTTAATTCATCCAATAGTACCACTCTCAAGATTTTAGGATGCTCCAAACCAAAATGGCGGTGCCCATGACTTTATGCAATTAGGCCCAAAAATGTCAAAAAACAAGAACATGTCAAAATTTGCTCAATTTTGGTGAGCAAGTCCCTCAAAGATTTTTAGAAACATTTCTAGAATCTTGGGCCAAAATTCCAAGCCTAGAGGTGTCTTTCTCCTTTTTTCTCACCGGGCGCCCTCTTTGGGCAGTTTTGAGCTTTTCTTGGTTTTCTTCTTTGTTGTTTGGCATTCTAGCTTTGGTGAAGAAGTCATAGCCCCTTGCCTAGGAGAGGCAGCTAGCACATGATTTGGAGAATGCCCTTCATGATCCATGTTTTGTATTTTCTTGCCCTCATCACTGCTTGCTTGAGGGCGGCCTTGTTTGTCTTTGTCACTGCTTCCTTCATGACTGTCATGCTCTTTCCCTTCATTGTTTTGTGCTTCATCACCCTCATGTTTATTGTTGTGTTGGCTGTCATAATGTTCCTTTTCATCACTGCCTTACTGCCCATCACTTTGCTCTTCATTATCACTGTTATGTTTAGACTCTTTGCCTTGTTCCTCATCAGCACTAAAGTCATCTCTTCAGTATTGTGTTTGAGCCAAGAGGCCTTTAACAAGATATGTTTGTGGTTTCTTGAAAAGAAGTCTCATTTGTTTTAGCACAAAAACCTTCCCCTCAAACATTATTTTTATCCTTGTTATCCACAGCAAGAAAAACCCCTTTTAATTTGACAAAATCTTCATCCCCTAGCCACTGTTTTTCTTTGTTTATTTGAAACAAAAAGGGACTCATTTGAAGTCATTGTTTTCTTTGATCATGACAAACATGGTATGTTAAAACAAAACAAGATATGTTTCTTCCTTTCATTGTCTCTAAACAACCTTTCAAACTTTCAACAAGGACATTACCCTTCTATCACTATTTCTTCTTTGGTTTAGTAAACAAGGTATTCTTTGAAACCACTGCCAAGATGACTCTTTAAACTGATTTGAAAATCTTTTACAAAACTCTGTTTTTGCCTCTATCAACTGTGTGTAACCTTAGCTTGTCTCATAGCACAAAAGGATTTTCAAATTTACACATTAGCACTTTTCCTTCTCACTGTTTCAATAAACAATCCTTTTGCAAACAGATCATCAATAACTATGATGATTTTACCTTTCAATCCCTGTTTTTCCCTTTGAGTTTTAAACAAAGTCTGCTCTCTGTTTTAACTGTGGGATATCACTGTTCTTAAAGGGAGTTAAGGTACTTTAAGGCTGTTAAAAAAACCCCACCTATCATTGTACTAATCTTTGGCAATCACAGCGACAAAAACCTTTGATTTTGCTCAAAAACCCTACCCTCTTTATCACTGTCTTTCTCTTATGCTTTATATGAAAAACTGCCTTTTTAAACCCATTTGTTAAAACACTGTTTAAACTGATTTGAGACCCCCTAAGCACAAGAAAGGTTACTCCAGCTTTGACAAGTAATTTGTCTCCTTAACACTGCCTATATCGTTGTTTTTAAATGATGAAAAGGTTTCAAAGGCACTATTTCTTTCTCACGGAAAAACACAACAAACATCCTTTCAATCTTTGAAATTTGCCAAGAGGAGAAGTAGAATACCTCGAAGAAACACTTAGAAACCTTGTTTGATTGATTGGGCAGCTTTAGAGTTTGTTAGAAATCAAATGGAGTGAGAGGCACGTTTTCTGGAAAGAACGTCGTGCAGTATAAAGGCAGTCGGGTCGGCATCGGGCAGGGGTTGAACACGCGGATAGGCGCGCCGCGCCACAGTAGAAAGCCTGTGTATTTTATCTTCTGAACTCGCCGCGCGCTTTTCCAGGCGTGCCGCGCAGGTTTTAAGCCTGAAAACACTCTGAAAAATGCTCAAATCTCCTTGTTTCTCCAGTGGGCGGCTTAGGGGGATGTTGCTTGCGTTTTGAAATACACAATGAGACTTTGCCAATGGTCTCTTACTCCCTTTAAAGTCAAAAAAAGTCAACAAACCTTTGAAAAATCTTTGTGAGGGTTTTAGAGGCTTTTTGAAAGAGCTTTTGGTAATAATGAAACACAAGTCACCTTTTAATATTACAAAGGCCCAGATTTTGATTTCAAATGCTGTGGAGGCCGCTTTTGAATGACACCATAGTCATGGCTCCTCTTGACTGCTTTTTTACTGTTTCTATCTCTGTCGTGTTTTCATAAAGAAAAAGGCCTTTGTTTGTGACAGTATCATGCTTCATTTCTTTGAATGTTGTTTTGAATTTGAAACATGGTGTCATATTCCTTTCTTCACATTGATGAACCTGCCCAAGCTTTGTTCACTTTGGCTTCAAATTACCTTTGAAGGAGATCTCTGGTAGAAGGAAAATCAAACCTCTTTGATTATCATAGTACCACTGCTTTCCCTTTGTTTTTAACACCATTTTTCTATCCGTAAGCCTTCATTTTCTTTCCCACTGCACTTAAAACCCTACCTTTCAATCAGTGAAACCTATAGTCTGTCTTTGAAACACCACTGTTGTGTTAGTGGTTTTGACTCTATTTGAGACAAGTTGTTAAACAAGTTTTTTAGGCAGTTTGCATCATTTTTAGCCTTGTGCTCTTAAATGAGGCCATACCTCTATTCCAGGCCCTCTGCTTATTAAATGAAGGAAGCCTTTATCACATTGCCAAACTCTCTGCTTCTAAAATGAAGGAGGTTTTACAATAGGTGACCCAACCTTCTGCTGCATGTATGGAGGAGGTTTTCACAGTGATGTCATTTCATCTTCTTTCAAGCAGTGTCATCTTTCCTTTTGCTTCCTATTCATAGTTAAGCAAATAAAAGTGACAAATTGACAATATGCCACGAGGGGCATTTCTCTAAGATATGTAATCCTGCTGTTAAAATACTTTTGTGCCTCTTTAGACATCATAAGCAACCTGATCAGTATCTGCTATTCATAAATCACTAACCTTTGGACTGAGTTTGCAGGAGCTTATTGAAATAACTCTTTGTCCAGTACTTGCATCCCGGGCTCAAAATCACATGAGAAGCAGTTGTCTTCTCATGTTAAGTTTAATAATTTCTTCTGGAACACTGGTACACTTCTGCTCTTGAAAAAGACATTGAAACACTGTAAATCCACCTAATATCAGTTTGACCTATGGCATATGCATTGTTGAGACATCAAGGTTTGTTAGTGCCGCGACTTAAGAGTGTATCAAGCTTTATTTTCATATTAGGAAGGTTATCTATTACTGGTCGATATTAGACAGAGTTTCTTTGGCTTTAGGATGGTTTACGACGGGAGGATCGCCTAAAGCGCCACTACCTAACTTAGGGGAGACTTTTTGGACAGATTTGGAGTATTCTTTTTGGAGATGATGGACAAGTTTGTATGGCTGAGGCTAGATAGGGATTGACAATGAGGTTTTATCTCATCATGGGCTGATTGGAAAGGTAGGAGGGAAAAAATGTTTATGGGTGTTTTCCAGCTGGAAAAATTGACAAATTTGAGATCAGCTGCTAGAAAACTTGGATTTAACAACTAGTCATCATCAACAGGTGAAAAATACTGATGACTAACAGTATTTTCGTGATTTTTTTTGTTTTAATAATTTTGAACAGTTTAGCTACAGAATACAGGCATTCTATAGCCAGTCAAGCATTTCGCAATTGTTTTTGTGTTTAAGTATGATGCAGGTATCAATTGGAGAAAAGGTGCACATGGGTAGTTCTCAAATCTTCCCTACATGATTCCTTCCTATCCACGAGGATTGAATCGACAACTGGAGGTGTCTAATCCAATGGTCAAAGCAAGTGTCAAAGAAACTGTTTTCTACAAGAATTAGGACTCCTGATTTTCTTTGCAGCAAATCAAGAGTCTCAATTCAATTTTAACTTGAAGATTACACCTGTACCTATTTTTTTCTTACATTAGTTATGAATTTGCATATAAATTAAGCTATGTAGAACCGAGAAAGGATGGTTGATAACATATTCGGAATTATAGTGATACTCTATTTTTTCAAGCACTGTTTTAATAAAAGGAGATTAGCCTTGATGCTGTTTTGATTACAATTTTAAGGAGCTAAAGGATTACACCGAATTGGTAGCAGAGGGCCCCTGCTATTCGAGGAGATTTCATGTGTTTTCTAGCTAAGTCATTTTCATTTTTGTTTTAGTATCTTTCTTTACTTCTTGCTTTCCAGATTGCTTTCTTATTTTACAGCATTGTGTTTCCCTGGGTTTATTTTATTGAATAATAACGAGTGACTTATAAGTACAATGATTGTTTCAGCATTTAATTTTATTTCATAGGAGATCCTCATCACACTACAATTAATCTCTTTCAAAATCTATTCCAATAAATTTTGATTAAATGAATAAGATTTAGTTGTAATGTTTTTGAGTTATTTATTGTTTCAGCATTTTATTTTATGTCATAGGAGATCCTCATTACACTACAATTAATCTCTTTCAAAACTATTCCAATAAAATTTGATTGAATGAATAAGATTCAGTTGTAATGTTTGAGTTATTAGTTGTCTTCATTTCTTGAATCTTCAATTAAGCTGCAATATCCATGGATTAGGATTTCTAGTTTTCATCATTTCTTAATTAGAAAATAGACTCCAAAAAAACTTGTAAATAAAACTCTGCTTTAATTCATTTGACAACATTTCCTTTTCCTTCCTTTTCAAATAGATTTAATATCATCTTTCTAGTTTAGAATAGAATGCTAAGGATCAAAATATAGAAACTCCCAAAACATCATCAAAACATTAAAACAACAAAGTAGGAAAAAAGGGACACTTAGGCACATACAGTGCTTTACACTTCATCAGTTTACTAGCCCTGGTCGATAATTTATGTTAACAATTTAGGACACTAAATTGACTAAACATATTTCATTCCACAACTCCATTATATTGAGAGTTTCTTACAACATAGTATTATATTCTAATTAGTTTTCTTCATAAAATTCTTCAAACTCCCCTAAGGTGAACTCACCTCCTCTATCTGACTGCGGGAATTTTATCTTTAGATCTTTTTTATTCTCAACTTGTGCCTTAAATATTTTAAATTTTCTCAAGGCATTGATTTCTATTTTAATAGTATGATCGATGTGGCTCTAATGAAATCATCGATGACAAAAATAAAATAAAAATAACTTCTCGCCTCTTGGACTTTTTGCTCTAGGTTGACCATAAACATTTGTATGAACCAGTTCTAAAGGTTTAGATTAATAATACTGCTTTGTCTCAAAACGCACTCTTGTTTTTTTTCCACAATGATAGGATTTTCATATAGGGTTGTTTGGTTTTGATAGTTTTGATAAGCCCCTTACTGCCTATGTTTTTCTGACCTTCACCAAACTATCAAGGTTAACATGACCCATCTTCTTATGCCACAACCATGTCTCATCAGCTTTTATCAGAGAGAACTTCACTCTGGAATCATTAAAGATGTAAACATTGTTGGGAGTTCTAATTTCTTTCCCAACCAACTTTCCATTCTACACCCTTCTGATTTCACAATCATTTGATTGAAAAATGACATTGTTTCCATTAACACATATATGGATAACACTTAGAATATTTTGTTTGAGATTGTCCACATATAGGAAATTTTGAGCCTTAGTCTTCTTATCTAGGCTGACTATTCCTTTCCATTTTATTTTAGTTGGGGCATTTTTCCCAAACTTTATGTTACCTTTCCCATTTTCTTTAAGAAATAGAAACTTGCTTCTATCTCTTGTCATATGCTTGGAGCATCCACTATCCACATACCACTTTTCCTCTTGGTCATGTGCATATAATACAACACCACATTCTTCCTCATTTTCTATATTTTGTTTCCACCTTTTTACATTCTTTAGAGGAGCTATTTGTTTAGACTTTTGTTTCCTAGTGTGATTAAACAATTTAATCCTACACTCTTTAGTTTTGTGCCCATAGTTATGACAAACATAGCACTCGATCTCATTCATAAGAGGAGATAATGATAGAAAAAATGAAATTTCTATATCTATACTTCTAATTAAGTTTCAACTTTACTAAACTTACACTCAAAAAATTTATGACCAAAGTTATGACACGTAAAACAATTTCCATAGAATAACTTTGGGTACCTAAAATAATGTTTATGTTGAGATCGAGTAGATCTATTGAAATTATGTTGTCTTGCTTGATAATGGGCAGGGTTTCACTGAGGTGCAGTCTTGGTCTTGGTTGGATTTACATCCTTTTGATTTTATTTTGGTTTTGTCACGCTTTCATCCTTATAAAATCTTCCTTTAAGTAATTTTCCATAGCTCTAAGTCTCCTTGTTTCATGGGGGACCTAGAGCTCGTTTCTCCTTTCGAAATTGTTTTAGGCTCTTTACATCCTAGACCATATTTTCTTGTTAATAGTATTTCATAGCTGAGGATATAATTCAATGCTCTTTAACCTTTAGTAAAATTGAGATTTAAATCCATCTTTGCCTTGATCTCCATGAGATGTGTTCTCAAAGATACAAATTTTTCCTCCAACTCTTGGCAATTATTTTCCCATTCAGCTAATTACTTCATAATAAGCTCCTCTTTTCTCCTAGCTTCTTCAATTTGGGCTTTTAGAGAAATGATATCTCCATCATATGCATCTGGGCTAGTCTTTCCTTTCCTTTTTTGATAATTATAGCTTTAGGACTTCATTTTCATCTTCTAGTCTATCATGACTCTTTTGTTTATCCTTTTTTTGTTGAACTAGAATGTCCTTAAGTATGATGGTATCTTCTAACTTTAATTTTTGAAGGTTATAATTTTCATTGTCATAATTATGCATACCTTCTTTAGCTCTCAAAAGTTTCGTTTTCAACAGCTTGTTCTTTCTTCTCGACTTATTCAACTCCTCTAGTGCACTAACCATTTATACTTAAAGATCCAGCACTCCTTCAAAAATTGATTTATCTTCAAACTTCTATTCAGTTTCAAATGTCATAAGAGTGGATTCATCTTTTTCACCTACGGATGATTTTTCACTTCTGGATTCAGATGACTCACTGTCCTCCTTTGAGTAAAATCTTTTTTTTCTTCTGAGTCCTTTTCCTATGATATTTCTAAGCTTTTTCTTGGGTCTTATGTTCTTTCTGCTTCTCTTACTTCTCAACTTTATATGGACATTTAGAAGCAAAGTGTCTTACTCTACCACATTCAAAAGTATTAAAAAGGTAGCTACCTTTATATTTTCTTGAGCCTCTTTTGATTTTTATTATGAACTGGGCCATCTCCTCATCTAAGTCATAGTTGGAGTAATCTTGGTGTCTTTTGTGCTCATTGGATTTATTAAAGGCTTTGAAATTGCTTCCTTTGCCTCTGACTTATTTCCTCCAATTCTCATCTCATAGGCAAAAAGGGTTCCATTATAGATGCTCCATTGTTATAGTCTTCAATTTTTTCATATATACTATGACTGAGATCTTGGCATTAAATCTCATTGGGAGCGATCTTAATACATTTTGTACAACTAGCCATTCTTTAATGTCTTCATCAAGACCTCTAATCATATTTTAAACTTCAACCACTTTAAGGAAATATCCAGCAATGCTTTCTTCCTCATTCATTCTAATACTCTCAAATTTAATGTTATAGGTTTGGAGTTTAGCTTGCTTAACCTTCTCATATCCTTCATAGTAATCTCTAAGTTTGTCCCATGCTTCTTTTGTTGATTTTTAGTGTATCACCTTTACCATTTTAGATTGGTTAAGACCGGAAAAAATTGCATTCTTGGACTTCACATTATTGCTATAGGATCTCCTTTTGTCAAAATATCTTAGTGGAGTTACTGGAACTTTGTGTCCAGATTCTATTGAATCCCCTACATTCACCCCAAGGGACATTATGTATGATTCCATTATAACACTCCATAATACATTATTAACTCCATCAAAGACTAGTACTATGTTTGTGTATATATCATATTTTTCCCAACTTGCCATGATTCCCTATGGATCTACCTTCCAGTCATTAATTTGTTACTGAAGGAACCCTCTCTAAAACCAATTCTTGGGAATCAAGAATTACTGAGAGTGGCAGCGAATTAGTAATTATAAAAATTTACAATTGTTTAAACAACCATTCATCAATGTGCAAGATATACACAACAATAAGACATTAACATCACATATGTACATAGATATTTTAACATGGAAAGCCTTCTAGAAAGCTTTTTTTGTATTATAATGTAAATAAACAACACCAGCTTTGATTACATTAGTTATTTTGTGGGAACCCACTCACGGGAGGCCTCAACCCCCTCAGATTAGTAAGCACCAACTTACTTAGAGGCACTAACCTCAGATCTGTACAAGCACCAACCTGCCATTGTTGATTAGATCTACTCTTTCATAGGATTTTTAAATCGAGACTTCCAACAATGTTCTTTAATTTAATGACAATTTGTTACCACTTCTCACACACATACACTTCAGCTTCAGTAGCTCACATATGCCTTATCAATCTCTTCGCTCTTCTACATGCACACGCACAAACGCAATCCACAACATCATTCTTTTTCAACAAACTCACTATTAGGTTCATTTTTTCTCAATTTCCCATTAGGGGAATTTTGAGGTCTAAAATGGGCCTCCTAAGAAAAATGTACAACCAAAATAAACTTTATAAGAACCAATAGGATTCAATATGATTATTTCAACCATGGGGGATGATTCACCATTTTTTAAGTAAAAGGGTAAAAAGATTATAAAATAATAAAATAATAAAACTACTTTTTCAACTCGTATTTTCAACTTATCTCCCAAATTTTTTTCTAAAATTTCAAGCAAGAGTACTCGTTGGATGCAAAATTTAATTCCTCATCCAAGGATTACCCATGTTTCATACTTTCGATGGACCCTCCTAAGCGAAAAATGAGAAATACATGAAAAAGCGTGATTGCAATCATGCTTTTTCATGTATTTCTCATATTTCGCTTAGGAGGGTCCATCGAAAGTATGCAACATGGGTACTCCTTGGATAAGGAATTAAATTTTTCATCCAACGAGTACTCCTACTCTAAATTTGAGTAAACAATTTGGGAGATAAGTTGAAAATACGAGCTCAAAAAATAGTTTTTTCTTTTTTCCCTCTAAAATTTGATGATGTCATCAAATATTATTTTATTATTTCCACTATTATTTTATAATTTCCTGAGGATGCCCATTTTAGACCTCAAAATTCCCCTAATGATTGTATTCACTCTATGCACTCCCTCTAGCTATCTCACACATACACTCACTTCTTTATTGCTCTTCCTTTTCATTCTAATTACACATTATTCGAAAATAGGTACTTAAATTAATTCTTCTTCAACTCAAGGATGTACTTCAATTAATTCCATTCATAGTTTGTTGTATATCTCCACTAACACTTTGTTCCTTCACTTTGGAATATCAATTAACTCCATATTTAATTGCGCCAAACGTGCTTTTTATTTACAACGTCTCTATCTTAAGTTGTGATTGAGTCAACTAGAAAACTCAATCTTGTGCTAAATTATTTATGGGTGGTTATCCATCACTTCTAATCAACAAATCAGAACCCCTATTTACACCATTCTTCACTATCCAACTGTGCAACGAAATATTTTCTTTCAGAGTTGATCTCAGCACCAAACTATTAATTGTCCAAGCTCTTCACGACTTGAGCTCATTTTTTATTGCCATGACTGTGACCAAGGCTTTAACACTTGGATGCGCTTATGCTCCTATCTGAGTTTAGGAATTATTTGATTTTGTACTTGAGAAAACCATCCCAAAGACCAAACTACTAAACAACATATGATTTCAAGCTCACTGCCCAACTTCAATAGAATTTTGAGAATTCTATAACACATGAAATTGTTTAAAAAACATCTCAAATTAGCACAACTTTCGACATTCTGCCACATCATTTGTTGAAAACACTTCTTATGTTATGATGAAATCATCCTACCCCATGGCACTGTCTTAGTGATTCCAAGTGTCACTTGGATTTGGCCCACTTCACCATCTGAAAATTTCAAAACTTTATTCCACATGTCACTTGCATAAGGTTCCACGTTATCATCCATGCCTAGTCAATTCCACCTCACTGGCCATGTCCTTCTGCCATGTCATTGTTGAAATATGTAACTAGGTTCAGTTTTCATAATGACATGTGTAATCATAATTTTATGTATTTTATTTAATAAGAAAAGTAAATTTATTTTTGTTAATCTTGAGGCATGGGTTTCATGTTCAAGGAGGTTTATTCTTTAGATCAAGCTCCCATTGAGAGTTTCTAGGTCATTGTAACGTATGAAAACCATTTGGGGCATGTTATATATTGTAAAGTATTTATTTGAGGCAAATTAAATTCAAAAGACCCTCCAAGACCATGTCAAATGTGCAAGCATCAAGTCAGCATCATGGAGCAATAAGTCAGCCTAAGGATACTTCAAGTCGGCCTAAAATAATGTGTCAAGAAGACTATATATAGATCCATCGACCTCATTTGAAGAGCACTCACTCAAGCACAAGAAAATTTTGTTCAAGGAACAATAAGAAGCCTCATATCCTAGCAAAGGAAGGTGAAGGAAGAACTGAATTGTTTGGGCTTGTTTTGGATCAAAAATCTCACACGTGCAAAGCGTTAGGGCATCTCTTTGTTGCAGACTAGACCGAGATATTACAGCTACCATAGGAGGCTGAAATCTAGTAAGAGAAGTTCAATCCTACAAACCGAATTGGTGAAGAATCAAACTATATCCAAGTGAAGGAGGAAGGAAGAGATATTGTCCATCATCGAACTAGTTTAGGTTTTCTGCAGTACAAATTGCAATCACATAGTGCAGATCTGAAAATTTTTAGAATTGCAGGGTCGAAGAAGATTCAAGGTTGAAGTTTCAGTTTCAGGATTGAAGTTGCAAATATTGAAGGCAAGGTTGAATTTTTCTTGGAGGGGTATTAGTCAAGGTTCTAGGTCTTGGAATTCGTCAATTGAAGTTATGTAAGAAGAAGAATTCTCATGGGTTTTCCTCTCAAGATTGGAGATTTTTGGCTCTGGATGATCGCCTATATCTTTTTCCTTTGCCTCATTTTTATTTAAGATTTAATACATTTTTTATGAAAGAGAACATCAATAATAAACAATAAAGTGAATATGTTAACTAAGTGAAGTAAAAATATATCACAAGTGGTTATCAAGCAAGAGAAATCATCTACTTTGCTACCCCTAGATTTCTCAACTGTCATCAACCTATACAAGAAGGAAATTAAAGTTCAGGAGTTTTTATTGTGTTTCCTTTGAAGCAAACCTTTAGGGCGTAGTTCCCAATCTATATTAAAACTATGCCATCACAATAAACTTTGTTCACAAGTTTGGTTTCTAGACCCTTCTGCACCTGCACCCCCAAACAACTTGAATTTGGGACTTATTCTACTCCTACACCCTCGAACCGTTAAATTGGCTCGAAAATCCTAATGACCCCAAACTAGTGTAGAGTTTGGCCCTTTATGTCGTGCACTCCTTGTTTTCTTCTCAAGTGGCTACGATCTTCAAACGTGTTCATTGAACCAAGGTCAAACAACTAAATTCAACTTGCAATATCTCTTCAAACCTTAGGAGATTTTCTAAGTGTGATATCCCATTGGAAATGTCTTCCAAATGGATATCCATCTAGGCCTTTTACGAGGGCATTTAACTTGACCTTTTTCCCATAAATTATCTACAAAAAATAGGCCTCTGAACCATGCAACCACCAATCATAGTCATAATATTTTTTAGAATTATTTGATTTCTACCGTAACTATGATGGTTTTCAACAAATGAACTAAAGAACCAACTTTATATTTCCCTTGAAATTAATCATTGCATGACAATATCCAATACCAATATCATGTTCCTATCAATAACAACAATCTTCTAATCACCATCGCTAATCAATGCAAATATTGTGTCCAACGATATCCATCACTATGTCCAAAATTATTTGATGATTGAGGGCTTAGGGGTGGCCAATTCTAGAAATATTTAGTGTAGTTGAGCCTATGGTTGAGTGGAGAGTTGTCCCCAAAACATTGTTGTGTTTTGCAAGATCCAAATATTACCATGATTATGAAATCTTCAGTAAGATATAACTTCATATTCAGTTGAATATTTTTGTGTTGATTATTAATACCATTGATTGATGTCAATAATTTGTATATTTTGATTTCAAGTTGTTACATGGACCAGATATGTTGCAAGAAATGGAACAAGAAGTGTTGTTGATCCGATAGAAGTTAAAGGAAATATAAGACTATGAGAAGGGTTTTGTAGACAAGCACAAAGTTCAAAGAGAGTTCAAAGTTTGGGATCATATATATCTCTAGGTTAAAACAAATAGAAGTTCCTTAAGAATGGTAACATGTATCAAGTTGGCACTAAGCTATTTTGGACCATTCCATATCTTGGAGAGATTTGGGCAAGAGGCTGATAGGCTTTCCTTAACTCCAAACATTAAAGCTAGGTTTCATTTGATGTATATTTGCTTGAAAAGTATGTTTATGATTCTAATAATGTTATTTATTGGTTTTTGATCCAAGTGAAACCCAAAGGAGAGTCAAACCAGAACTACAATGCATAATAGATAAGAAGGAGACACTGCTTTAGAACTGAACCATTGTGTAGGTTAAAGTGTAGTGGAAGCATTATAGAGTAGAACAAATCACTTAGGAATTCGAGGATTCCATGAGAGTGGTATATACTTATTTTTTTTTCTTCAAGATTGGTTATGCCAAAGGTAGAACATAGAGGATAGTGTTCCTTTGAGGGGATTATGACACCCCACCCCAATTTTTTTTTTTTTGCTCATTTTTTGTAATTAAAGACTTATATCAGTTGGGATGTCAACATTGATACTATGAGTTGAAACTTTATTGTGAGATGTAATGTTTTATTTTATTGATAAAATATGCAAGAACTAAATGAAGGGGGAGACAACCAATAAATTATGATGCCTTGAGAGGAAAATACATACCTTGAATTAATAATTCCCATAATGTGATGGTTGGGAATATGAAGGGTCAAGGTATGTTTATAAAAATGAAAGAGAAAATTAGTTGGGGATACTTTTATTTTTTGCTTTTTGTTTTGAGAAAAACTCCATTATTTTTCTCATATACTCATTTTTTCCCTCTCTCACTCAAAAATTTGAAATGGCATGAGAATTGGTGACAGCTTGTGTAATAGGAATTGAATGTGTAGTAGTTATTTTTCCTTGGACTAGATGGCTGAGGACTGGGAGTTGTATTATTTGTGTGTGGCACAAAGAGCACTGAAGAAGGGAATGAGGAGGGACTACAGAGATCAAAAAGGGCTCCCTTGTGATATGTTGACCTGCGTTGTTATTTGTGAATTTTTATGGGCTTAGTTAAGGAATGGAAAGGCTACACGCAAATATTATTTTTTGTGTACGGAGGAAAGTGGCCTTCAAATTTTGTTTTAATTCTTGTCTCAAAATTGTGTGTTAAATCCCCTAAGTTTATTTTTTCCTCAAGGCATTAAGATTTGGCTCGGGGATGGCCATATATGAGAAATAATGCAGCATATTTGAACCTATGGTTGGGTGGAGAGAGGCTTGCCCTTCTTCAGTTCCAGATTACAAAATATTTTACTCAAGATAGGTATCTTTAATGCATGATTGTTTAATCACTCTTTTAAGCAAGTTTATATGTACATGCATTTGCAATTCAACAATTTTTTCATGGTTGTAACCGTTATACTAGTTGTGTATAGTTATTTATATGTATTAAATTTTGTAACAACATTGGTTGAGGAAGATAGGTTTTCTAAATTCTTCTTTAAATGGGTCATGTTAGAATTTATACTATAACTTTTCTTTTGGGAGGTTACAAAAGTTGAAACTTAGATCATAGTGAGGGAAAATACCATTGATCCTCTGGTCTAATTTTAAGATCTTGGGATATGATATTTTAGGAGAAATTATCATACGAAGTCGAGCTTCCTAGATGCTCCTAAAATAGTGCATTAAATAGGTCATGTTGGAATTTCTTCTATAATGTTTCTTCTCAGAGGTTCGAGAAGTTGAAACTTGGACCACAGTGAGGGGAAATCCCATTGATTTCCTTGGCCAACTTTTAGATCTTGGGTTGCGATATTTCAAGAGATGTGATCAAAGGATTCAAGCTTCTTGGATACTCCTAAAATCATGCATCAAACATATCATCTTTGCGTTTATGTTATAACTTTTCATCTTTGAGCTTCCATAGGCTCAAAATTAGACAATAGTGAGGGGAACTCCCTGTAATCATATGGTTCAATTTTAAATCTCTCCTTCTAGACTTAATTATGTTTTTTTAGCTTTAATATGTTCTTAGGAATGTTTAGAGATAATTGCATATTATGTGCCTAATATTATTTATTTTTGTAGAATATGGTGAGAATATTGGGAAGATTATGAAGATTTGGAAAATGAGATAATCTAGGGACTTGCTCCCTGCTACAGGATGGACGAATATTGGATAATGAATGAACAATATATTATGAAATTATTGAACAGATTATGGTGCTCCAGTGATTGAGAAAATACAAGAATGTGCGCTCTGTCACTTAGTGAAGTTTCCTATTGTTGGTAACCAGATCCACTTTTTGAGGGATTTTGGAGGGGAAAGTTGCCTCCTTTCAAGGAGGATCCTTCCCCGTCAATTTGTATAAGTACCAATTAGAATTTTCCTCTAAGGGCATGTATTTCTTAGTCTTCTTGAGAAGAAAACTTTTTATTTACCATCTATACTTTCATTTCTAGCAGGAATGTACTTGGATTGACTCTAATAATGAAGTTTTGTGCCATTTTTAGCTTCTAAAGCTTAGTTTCTTTCATAGGACTCTAAGTATCATTGGGATTTTCCATCCCATGAGACTCAGAGCCCCATTTTAAAATTTATTTATTTGCTTTGAATGTCTATTTTACTTGCATCTCTTATTTCTGCATTTAGTATTCATGTTTCATTTGTTGTAGGTTATATTAGTTAAATGATTGAAGTGAGATTTTTGTAGGTTATTCATAGATTCACAAGCATGATGCATCCTTGGAATAGCTTTGCAAAGTCATTGTTATGGAACCAACTCACAAAAGATAATAAAAGATAGATCAATTGCTTGAAAATTAGCCTCTTCGAGGGGGAAACCTCCTTTACATTTCATAAATGAACAATTCTTGGATGATTCAAATGAAAAAACCTCCTTTCTATATATAGGAGTCTAAGGGGTCACAATATAATCAGATTTCACATAACAATAATAATGTAAGGGCACAACAATAACAATAGTGAGATTTTATGGGGCACGATAATAACAATATGGGGACTACATGGGCACAACAATAATAAGAAGGAGGCTACACTAACAATAGAAATAAGGGGCTACACTAGTATTATAGGGACCTAACATGCCCCTCTCCTTCAAAAGCATGTTTTACCCAACGCTTGAGCATTTCTCGAGGCTTCTATGAAAAATTATCATCCTTCCATGTCGAATCTTCAATGGGTAGGTTCTTCCACTTGATGAGATACTCTGAAATTGATCGATTTTGTAGTTGTCTAGTTCTTGTTTCCGTGACTTCTTCAGGTTCCAATATTATTTTTCCTTCCTTTTCAAGTTCTACAATATTGTTTGAACTGGATGCTTGTCACCTATAACCTTCTTTAAGCATGAAACATGGAAAATTGGGTGCACTCAAGAAGATGTAGGAAGCTCCAATTTGTATGCGATAGTACCAATATTTTGCATCACCTTGTAAAGACCATAGTACTTTGGTGATCATTTATTATCCTTTTTATCTTGCTTGAGGGAAATTTGTTTGTATGGTTATAGCCGTAAAAATACCCAGTCACCTACATCGAAACTTATTTCCCTACGATGTTGATCTCCCTATTGTTTCATTCGATTTTGCACCAAAGTGAGGTTATCCTTTAAGATTTGGGGAACTTGTTGTTGATGCTCGATGTGATCTTTCATTGCTTGAACCTTTGAATTTTCTCTTAAATATTATGTGATGGACGGTGGATGATATCCATAAAGTTCCATAAATGGGGTCATTTTTGTTGCAATATGGAAGGAAGTGTTATACCACAATTCAGCCAGAGGCAACCACTTGACCCATTATGTTTTTTTATCATATACAAAGCAACGAATATATCATTCCAAACATTTGTTCACTATCTCTGTTTTCCCATTAGATTGAGGATGATAAGATGAGATATGAGCTAATTGAGTACGTGAACAAGAAAATAATTTCGTCCAAAATTGTCTAGTGAAAATGGGATCTTTGTCACTTACGATAAAATTTGGGTTTCCATGTATCTTTTGAATTGTTTCCATAAACGCAGTAGCAATTGTACTGGATTTGAATGGATGAGATAATGCACAAAAGTGTGCATACTTGGTAAGTCTATCAACTACCACCATGATGGTACTCTTTCCTTCAGACTTGGGTAAACCTGTGATAAAATCCATTGAAATTTCCTCCCAACATTGACTTGGAATGGATAAAGGTTGTAATAGACTGGGAGTCTTAATTGTCTCAACTTTATTTTCTTGGAAAACCAAACATTCTGCCACATAATTTTCAATATCATATTTAAGGCCATCCCAAAAAAAATCCTTTTTAACCCTGTGGTAACTTTTTAAAAATCCTGAGTGCCCTCCTAAGGGATAGGTGTGCAATTCCAAAGGAATATTTTGTTTGAGTTGGGAATTCTTACAAATACATAAGCGATATTTGTACCATAATGAATCATTTTTCCAACTAAATGTATCAGATGTATTGGGATCTTGCTGCAATTTTTGAATGTGTGTCCATTCTTCTTTTTCATTCTTCCATTCATCCCTTGCTTCAGTTATCCAATCTGGTTGGATAATATAAATGGCACAAAGTAATGCTTCCACATCCTCATCCTTTCTTGAGAGTGCATCTGCAACAACATTTTTCTTCCCTTTTTTGCAGATGATTTCAAAGTCATAACTAAACATCTTTGTAACCCATTGTTTTTGCTCTTCTAAAGACAATTTTTGTTCCAAAAAGTATTTAAGACTATCATGATCTGTTTTTACCTTGAAGTGTCTTCCCATTAGGTAAGGTCGCCATTGCTTTAGTGCATGTAGTATTTCCAACATTTCCTTCTCATAAATAGGTTTGTGTAATTACTTTCCTTTGATTGGATGGTTTTAAAGTGATGGGTCTTACTTATTGCATTAAATCCACACCAATTCCATTTCCTGAGTCATCACATTCCACAATAAAGGTTTTTGTGAAGTCAAGCGTAGCTAATCCCAGTACTTGGCACATTGCCTCTTTAAGATGTTCAAAGGCATTAGCTGCTTCTGGAGTCCATGAAAATGTATCTTTCTTCAGTAATGATGTTAGAGGTGTCGGTATTCTACCATAATTATTAACAAACTTGCAATAATATTCCACCTCCTGTACTCCAAAGAAACATTTGGAGACTTTTTCATATAATTGCTTCTCCTCCAATAGTTTGAGCACCCTGTCAACATATTGAACATGATCCTTCCAAGAATTGTTGTAGATTAGTATATCATCAAAAAATACTAACACAAATTTTCTAAGGAATGGTTAGAAAATTGAATTCATCAAACCTTGAAATGTGGAAGGTGCATTAGTAAGGCCAAAAGGCATGACCAAAAATTCATAATGAACCTCATGAGTTTTGATTTTTTTTTTCAGAATGTCTTCAGTATTCATTATAATTTGATGATATCCTGAACAAAGATCCATCTTGGTGAAGTAAATTTCTCCATGTAATTCATCCAACAATTCACCAATGACATGTATGGGAATTTTTTCTTTAATAGTGAGCTTGTTGAGCTCCCTATAATTGAGACACATACGCCATGATCCATCCTTATTTTGCACCAATACTATTGGACCAAAGATAGAACTTTGACTAGGTTGAATTATAATAGCCTCTAGCATTTATGAAAACATACATTCAATCTCACTATTTTGGTCATAAGGATATATGTAAGGCTTGATGTTTTGAGGAACACTTCCTGGGATCAAATGAATAGCATGATCATGATCATGAATAGGAGGGAGGCCTTTGGGAGTCTCAAACATCTTGGAATGATTGTCCAATACTTTTTGGAGATATGGAGAAATAGATGATTTCGATGTTTGAATCTCTAGTGAGCACAATTGTGCAATTATACCTCATTGTTCTTTCTTCAAAATATTTGTTGTGACATTAGAGCTGATTATTTTTCCTCGTTTCCCTATGATACCCCATAATTAAACTTCCTTTCCTTCCCAAAAAAAATTCTAGAAAAGTTCTTGAAAATTAAAGTTATTGTCCCCAAAGATTGTAACCATTGGACTCCTAGTGCAATATCAGCACCACCCATTGGAATGGAAATCATTGGAATATTAATTAAATATTCCCCCATGGTTAGCTTGATATTATGGCACTTTCTAGAGCAATTTATAGTTCCTCCATTTGCAACCATCACTTGGCACTTTGGTGCTGGATATAGGAAGAAATTCAATTCCTTGGCTATCTTACAATGAATAAAATTATGGGTACTACCCGAATCAATTAGCACTATTAATTTTTTCTTCTTGATATATCCTTCTATATTGAGAGTTTTAGGAGTTGTAGTTCCTGCCATCGGATTCATTTCTTCTTTCTCTAGGGTTGATTCTTGGTGGATATCCTCCTCTTTTGGTGTTTCTTATTCCCTTTCTTCCTCCTCTTCACAATCTATGTAAAATAATTTCTTCTCGACGCACTTATTACCTTTAGTGTATTTTCTATCACAACTATAACAAATCCATTTTTCTCTTTTTGCCTCCAATTTTTGTGGTGTCAACCTTGTAGGCTATGGGAGGCTAGGAGCAGCAACACTTCCATCTTTATAGTTGTGAGGGGTAGAATTCCTTTTTCTATAAGTTTGATTTCAACTTTTCTTACCACCCAAAATGCCTTCTCCAATGAATCATGTTCCCAAATTCAAACCTCATTTCATCTTTTGTTTACGAGAAAAAATCCATTTATACCATACAAACCGATTGGGTTATAAATATAAAGTTGCAATGTGTATCTTTTGTGAGTGTTACACATCATTGAGATCAAAATATTACTCCATTTGTAGTATCCGTGTTACCGGGTACTTGCCATCAAACTTCCTCATATATATCTTTGGAATATGGTGGTTCTTAAACCAAACATTGAACTTTCTAAAATCGCAATTCATATTCATTTTGTCCTCATCATGATTTTTATGGATTACATTGTCACCATTGGGAAACCTTCCTTGCAACAAATTTGTCAAACCTTCCTTCAAACATTCCTTCAAACCTTCCATGTCTCCTTTCAAACCATCCATATTAACTTTCATGCCATCCTCAAACCCTCCATTTCTTCATTAAACCATCCATGTCATCTCTTTGTGACATCAAAATTTGTTGCACTTGGTCCTGTAATTTTGATATATTATGTTGCAATTCTTCCTCTTCATGTGTCATAATAGGTTTTATGAGGGCTTAATGGGTGTTGAATTATTTTTTTTGGGAGGAATTTTAGAACCCAATAATGATATATATGCTTCAATATTCCCTTGGAATCACTTCAAACTGATTTTTCAAACAAAATTTATGAAATTTAAAACAAAATACACACGTATTTCTCTCTTTTAGGAGCTCAATCCCGCAATGGTTGTAAATCTAAAATTTCAAATCTCTAAGGTATGAAGTTCAGTCCAGTTGTATCCCTCTGAATATTCTTTCCAATTCCATAAGTTAGATAAATATTATATTCTTCAATATAGAGTTATGCTAAATCTCCCAAGATGACCTGATTATGGACTTGTTCAGTAGAGCAAAGTTGTATGGGATGCCACATGTCATTGTTTCAACATTTGGCCCTGAAATTGCCACATAAAACACTACAATATGTTTGATTTTGGCCACATTTATAGAATTCAAATCTGATGCCTGAAACGTAATTTACGACAATTTTCCCTAGGTCACATGTTTGAAATGAAATTCAGGAGCTTGCAAAAACCCTAAATTCCTCAGATCATATCTCCGAAAATATAGCGAACCAAACTCTAAAATTTCAGCACAAAGTTAACTAAGATTTCAGCTCTACGTCATCACAATTTCAGATTCTGAAGCTTTTTAGAAACAAATTTATAGCGAAAATTCCACCATGACCTGTTTGAAGCAGCAAAACCCTGGAATCCAAAGCTCTGATACCAAATGTTATGCAACCAACTCACAAAAGAGAAGAAAAGATAGATCAATGACTTGAAAATTAGCCTCTTCGAGGGGGAAACCTCCTTTACATTACATAAATTAAAAATTATTGGATGATTCAAATGAAAAAACCTCCTTTCTATACATAGGAGTCTAAGGGGTCATAATATAATAAAATTCGACATAAAAATAATAATATAAGGGCACAACAATAACAATAGTAGGCTTCTATTAGGTACAATAATAACAATATGGGGACTACATGGGCACAAAAATAACAATAAGGGGTCTACACTAACAATATCAATAGGGGGCTACACTAGTATTATAGGGACCTAACAGTAATATCCATGGTTGAGCTACTTGGATTGGTCTTCTAGTTCACAATTACGGAATTTCTATAAGTCTCTTGTAGAAAAATAGTACTAATTTTCTGCTAAATTTTAGCACATGTTAATGAATTTATTTTGATTTGTTTCCACTTGGATTGATACCTAAAAAATTCCAATTATAAAAAAAAAAAAAAATAAATAAATAAATAAATAAATAAATAAATAAAACCGATAGCATTTGCACTTGATCAAGTTAGGCATTTGGTAGGTTGACTAGCTCACTGATTCTTGAATTTCTGGTTTTTAAAGTAGTAATTTTATGCTAATTTTTAGCACATGTTAACAAGGGTATTTTTGAGTGACTCCACTTATATTGGAGTCTTATGACATCCTAATTAATAAAAAAAATCACCCCATCACATTTTATTTTTATTTTCTTGGTCATTCGGTGAGATAACTCGAAGGACAGAAGACCTAACAGACTAGGTATTTTAGTCTTTTCAAGTATAAAAATCCTAATCTTTTTGTGGTGTGCAGGTACTATTATTTATTTGTAGGGTTATCATTTTCATTCACACTCCTCTCCCTACCATCATCCTTTTTATTTTCACCTCACGACTCTCTCAAAAAATTATCCACAAAGAACACATTTCTGAGTTATTGAAGGCCATCGTGTGCATTGGATTTTCTACAAGATGGGCCCCCGAATGGTACTAGGATTTCAAATTGTCTCATACAACCCTAATTTATCCCCCCATGCCTTTCCCTACCTTCGTACCGCCTTCTTCACCCACAAAATGCTCATGGATCCAATCTTGTAGCAAAACAGGGCAATCATGTAGAAATCTTGTAGCATTTTTTAGCACCGTGTAAACTTGACCATATTTTCCCTTGAAGCTAAATTTTTCCTCCTAACCTTGAATAATGTCCCCCAGGCTCTAAAATTGTGATTAAGAAAGACTAGATACCACTTAGGACTTTCCTTTTTCCCCTGCAACACATCTCAACAATTAGGGTTGGTGGACAGATTTAGGAATTAGATAACACAATAATGATTTGCTTTGCCACATGAATTATCTAATGAACTCTATCAATGGATATGACCTCTTTGGAATGAATTGATTGATCACATGTTATCTCCTTCATGTAAGTTAGATTATTTTTCTTTGTTTATTATTAAGCTAGGGTTTTAATGTTTACATTTATGCAAGTAGTATAGCCTTTACATTTTTTAAATTACGGTTAACATTTACATTTGAGCAAGCAACATTTTCATTTCTTGCAAATAGAGTAACGTTTCCATTTCTGCAATTAGTTTACGCTTTGATTTCATAATATCCACTTCATTGCATTATATCAACTAAGGAAGGACACATTTCATGTTTCACATATAGTGTCGACACCTCTTAAGTTTGTACGAACCCTGGGTTGATAATTTAAGTTGGTAGCCTTAGGAGTTGCAACATTCTTGTTTCAATACTGGGGCTCATAAAAAGGAATGAAGTACGTATTACAGCTAGTGATCATTGATTACAAGGTATTGTTCCGACTTGCATTCTTACAACTACCAGTCACAATGATTGTTGATTAAGGAGTAATTAGTATCAAGTAAATTAAACCTGCAATTGATTTGAATTTTTTTTTAATTTCTTTTGAGAAGTGACTAGTAAATTTGCTTGCATACAAAGAGTAATTCCAAATCATAGATAATACATATTTTATTAATGTTAAGTCTACACAAATAATGTTTCCACTTCACAAGTTTATGCACCTTGGTTGATAATTAAATCTCATGGAATTTATGCAAACAAAATACCTCACATTCAACTATCATTTTCGGGTAATTACTAAAAATAATTAGTTTTAGAATTTTGTAGTTATATTTTCTTCAATATCAAAATTTTAAACAAGGAGGATTAGAGATAGTAATATTAGAGGTAAGAACTTGCACATTCACTATAGTTAGTCTTCACAAATCCTTGTCATGTTGGTATTGTATTTTAGGCCTAGTAATAGTAAGGGAATATTTCTTAAATGGTTATGTAGAAAAATTCCAATTATATGTGTGTTGACGGGAAAAAATGCCCTGTCAATAGTAAGGGGATCTCCCCGGTATAAAGTCCCAACTAGACTCTAGACCGTTTGTGATAGGGATCTCATCTGGGGTGTAGATCCGACTACCATTGAGTATGCCTTTCTCAGATGGAGGTGTATCTCGCGAACAAGAGGATGCACGGCTACTCGAATGATACGAAACAAATGGTCGATGGCTTCTCAAGGAAATTTTGTTAGAAACACATCATTAGGGTCATGCTCATATAGAAGCTTGCTTTACCATAAAAGAAATAGTTCTCTATGGTTGAAACACCCTTACATTCCTTAAGCATTTTCCGAAAGATTAAAATGATCTCAACAACTAAGTTGTTGAAAAATTCATGTGTTAAAACATCCACATATCATTGACACATCCAAAGAGATTAAACATACAAATGATATATGAACAGAAAAATGCAGACTAGTCAGTTATAAGAGATAGCAAATACATAAAGAGATAATATTCATAATGCTAACACACATGAGTTTCCATCAGATCCAGTAGTGGAGTCAAAACATTGGTTTGTATTCATAATCGAAATCATGCATTCAATTCAATACAATTATCTCTCCTCACTATGGTTTCCAAAAAAGGTCTGTTACATTGTCCCCGGAGGGAGTACTTATAGATCCAAAAGTGACCTTTGAGTTGCCCTATCCTTTCAGCTTCCTGACTATTGGCATGGTTTCCAACCTGGGTGGTTTTTCGACTTACGACTAGATCCCTTTTGTGACCTCCAACTGGATCCCTCTTGCGACCTGTGACTGAGTCCCTTTTGTGACCTGCGACTAGGTCCCCTTTTGCGACCTACGACTTGTAAAATTTTTCCTTTTCAAGGGAGCAGTTGTGTGATGGACAGGTCTGGGACTTCAATCTATTGTTTTTCTCTAAGATAAGTATGCCATGTCTGGTAGTCAACGGCTATTGAGGTGACCTGAGGTGTTTCTTCTCCCAACCTGTGAAAGCACTCAAGAACGTCTGAAACTAAAGTGCGCCTCTTTATGGAATTCTTATTGGATAGGGAGGCCAGCTTAGTATAGATCTGGATTGGTGTGATGATGAACTGATTGATGTTCCCCTTGGAGGCTGGAAGATCTTAGGATATAATGTCTTGTCTTATAGGTCCTATAAATGTTTGGATGTCCTGGGAAACTTCTTCCCTTGTCTTTTGAGTGTCCAGTGTCCCCAGGGAAGGAATGTGATGTACTTCTTCCATCGAATCAATGCCATTGATCAGGTGTTCATAGGCTGACATCACCTTTTCTACATCCTTTACAAGCTTATCCCTGGATTTCAACTTCATATGTATCTGTACCTTGCCATTTTTCGTGCAGATCTAATTCTTCTTTGGAAAGGTATCGGAAGCCTGTGGATACCTTTCGGACCATTTGAGCATATTGTCCAGTGTTGTGGAGGCTTCCTTGAGCTATGCAGCCTTCCTCTTGGTTTCTTCCTGAGCCCCTAGTAGAGGAGAGACCGTTTATTTTATAATGAACATATCTTCATATACCTTCTTCGTGGCGGTCTCTAATGTATCCAACTCACCCTGAATGGCAGCTGGTAGCCCACTGGCCTGAGTGGTTGTGAGTTGGAGCCTTTGATTTTCTGCTTCCAAAGCTCTTTTCTCTGTTTCAGCTTAAACTGCCCTTTGCTCCGATGCCTGGAGCCTACCCTGGAGAAACAAGATCTCCCTGCTCATCCTACTGGCATTTTCCTCCGTAGCTGCTAGGGAGGAGGTTCCAGTCGATGCTATCATTATCGGATTATTCCTAGTGTCCAGGACTATGTCCTTTTCTGTTGTTACTGCGAGGGGCTCAGCTGGATTTCGTGCGAGGCATTTCCTCCTTTCTTGCCTGATTTTATGATTAAATTGGTCATAGGATAGCCTCGTCGGGTCTAGTACATCGTCCTCATGATCTTCTGGGATGCCGAGCTCGGAGAGTAGGAGGTGCCCACCTGTCATGGGAGTTGTTGCGGGTACCTCAATATGTAGCAGATCCGCTTGTTTCCTAGTCTTTTAGGGTGATGACTTGCTTCCCTCTATCTCTCCATAGGTGTCCTTCCGTAATTTCTGAGCTTCTTATTCTTTTCGCTTCTTTTCATTTTCTTCCTTTTCCTATTCTTCCTTCAACCTGTGCTCAAACTCTCTCTTTTTTCAGTCTTCCTCCTCCCTTTTCTTGTGGGCCTCTTCTACATGTTTCTTCTTCTGCTCTTCTCTTTGTTGCTTCTTATGTTTCTCTTCAGCCTATTTATTTCGCTTCTCTTCTTCCTGTTTACGTGCCAAGGTGTCTTGGGTCCTTTTTAGCTCTTCCTCTCTCAGTTTATTTTCAGCCTCTAGTTGTGCCTTAGCCTCTTTGTCCCTTCCCTCCTATTGATATTTAGGAGGATCACTGCTTGTAGTATTCTTTGGCCTTATAGATTTGGAAGATAAATCTCCTCCTCCAGGGTCCTTCCTTTTCAGCATGTCAACCCTCTCTTCTAGAGTTTGGTCATCCTAACCCCCGTAATCACCACTCAGGTCAGTTTATTCTTCAAGAGCGGCTACCCTATCTTTATTGTCCCAGTTTCTAACCTATTCCTCAACAAGGCACTCTATGTGTTGGTATTTCCAATTGAACTTGGCCCGTTTGCAGTGTGCAGGGACGATCCTTTCAGGATCATATGACCTATGGGCCAAGGTTACGAAATGAAAACCTTTGATGTCATCTGCCTCCACTTCCACTTCTTTGAAATCCTTAACAGTGTAGGCATCGACAGTAAGCGGGAGGGTAGGCCATGGTTTCTTCTTGCCTTCTTTGAGGACCTTAGAGAACCCGCTCAACATTTGGTGGCACACCTTTTGTAGCAATAGTTTATCAGTGACGTATTAGGGCAGTGTGTGAGGTGCCTTGAATGATCCGAAGACACTAATAAAGGTACTTTTTGTAATGGGGAACCAATTGGCTACTTTGGTTACTGTCTCCATATCCTGACTAGACATGCAAGGGGAATATTTACCGAAAAGCTTCCGGTAGAGTGCAGGGATGAAATTGTGTGAGATGGATTCCATATCTTGCTTTTACCTGGAAGCCCAGAACACGTTCAACTCTTTGTGAATGGGCCCACCGCGCTTTAAATCCTAGTTATGTGACCATCCCTCGAAATTCCACCTTGCACACACTACATATAAGAGGTAGGAGGCCATGTAGAATTCCGATGTGTATCCCTCTTCCGGTACTTGTGTTGCTGATATGTTTGCCCTGAGGACTGATACTACCAAGTAAGCCCAGTTGAAATGGGTGTCGTAGGAGGTGATTGAATACATGACTGGGACCCAAGCCCCACTGAAGGTAGTAGCGTCCTGATGGCTATACAATCTGCACATCATTGCTGCTACAAGCTTATAGACCTTCCTAAGGCCATCAGGTTTATACTCCTAGTCCTTCTTCGCCTTAAACTTCTCAAGGTCCTCCCACCAACCCTTCAAGGTTTCTGGCACTAGTATTTCATGTGTGGCGACCCATTCAGCGTTGAAGGATTCCTCCTTAGTGGGGATTGCATAGTATACTTCTTCTTCTTTCCCATGAAAGTTGGCAAAAGTCTTTCCTGAGTGGTCGCGGATGACCCAGAACTTGGAATCAACCTTCTGAAGGATCCATTCGACTACTTCTGCACATGGAAATATTGGTGGATGAGCACCTAAGTAGTGAATCTTGGACCTTTTGACTTGAATATATACTTGACGATCCACGAGATCCTTCGAGAATTATGGCTTCGTGAATTCCTGATACACTTGATACCATAGATATGGGGTGGTGGAGGAGGCGTGTCCTCTCCTGATATCTCTATCTTGGGGCTTTTTTTTTTCTTCCGAACTATTGGAGGCCACATATCGCTTGAGGCCAACAAGATGGAGACACACTCGAGCTCGACTTCAATATCACCTGGCATGTTCAGAAAACAATCCCACGATAAGACGGACGACATGATAACAAAATATGACGGAACTGACTAGAATTATAAATGATTTGGCTTCTCAGGTAAGGTCTCTGCGACCCTTGCATGTCACTACATAGGATTAGGGAGGTTTGTGACTTGGCGGCCTAGCAACAAGGTCGCAAGGTCGCACTTGCGCAAAATATCCAAAATTTGTGACTCTGTGACTTGGCGACCTGCGACCAAGTCACAAGGTCACCCGGTCGCAAAGTCACGATTATGTGGTCATTTTATGCCTTGCGACCTCGTGACTTTGCAACTTAGCGACCAAGTCACAGGGTCGCGAGGTCACGAAGTCGCAGGGTCGCAGGGTCGCATTAGGGCTTTCTGAGGAAAACTAGGTGATCGTGACCCACGGGGAGAAGGATGAAATAAAAGAACAATATTCAAGGGAGATGAGTAAACCAGAGTTTTAGGGCCCCCCAGAAAACCAGGGAAGGGTGTCTATGATGGATTGAGATAAGGCAAGGCTTAGAAGAGGCCGGGAAAAATGTATTTAGCACGGGTGAGATAAAACCCTAGCTGGAGAGATGGTGAGGGTTGAGGTTGCAAATGAATGGGGCCAAGGGAATTTAATATCCTAGGGCATGGGGAAGGTAAGGCAACATCAAAACAGAAATGGAAACAACGGGAGGATTAGGAAACTTACCTAGGAAAAATCGTGCCCCAATTGGCTTGTCAGACATCTTGTTTGCTCCGTCGCACAGGTCAAATGCGACCTACGCAACCCTCTTATTTATTAAGGGGTCGCATGTGTGATCATTTAATGCAGGTCGCTAAGTCAAAAATAAGGGTCGGTCGAGCAAGGATGCGACCTTGTGACCTCGCGACCTGGAGGTCGCAGGGTCGCAAATGTGTATTTTTTTATCAGGATTGCGACTTTGTGACGTTGCGACCTTGCGACCTCGCGACTTGGGGGTCGCAGGGTCATAATATCGCATAGTCGAAAATGTGTATTTTTTATCAGGATTGTGACCTTGTGACCTTATGACCTGGGAAGTTGCAAGGTTGCGAGGTCGCATAGTCGCGAATGAGAATTTTGGTAAAAGATTGTGATTTTTCGACTGGAAAAAAGAAAATAAGTCATGAATTAGCTTTGAAGACAATTTCTTGAAAGGGACTTTCCCAAGGTTCATGGCTGAGGATGCAACAGACTTACCTTCATTAAGATGGTTAAGGGCTCTGAAATTTCAAAAGTGTATAAAATGTTGGAGGGTGTTGTAGCAGCTACAACAATGTGTTGTAAGGAACCCCTTGTTACTAATCCATTTACAAGAAATAAATCTTAACCAACAATAATAATTAAAAGATGATTAATAATTTAAGCAAAGAAAGGCATGTTACTACAAGGATCTTCTCAATTCTTAGTTTTAAGTACAAATTTTTAGCCAAAGACAAATCTATATCTCAATAATCAATAAAAGAACAAAGGATCCATGAGAAACTTCATAAGAAGAAAATCTAGAAGTATTTCTCATTCATTCTTGCAAGAAGGCAAAGGATATTAAAGACCCATGGAGAACATTTGATGGAGAGCAGATAGTGGAGTAATAGATTGGGGAATTTATTGCATGCTTGTCACCCAATCCTTTGTGCATTCAAGAATAAATGAAAAATCTTAAAAGAACTTCATTTTGTGACAAAGACATACAAACCATTTCCAAAGAACAAGAGAACCAAAGGAATGATGGCTACAATGAATCATTGTTCTAAGAAATCATTAGCCAACATAACCACTCCATTCTTCAATATTTCTTGGAACCATATCCACTTGAGCAGATGGTCTCTCTTGTCTTGGTATCTATTAAGGCACATTTTTTGAATTTATTTATGAGCTCATTGAAGATTATGTTAAGTAAATTGATACATTCAAAGTATTCCTACACTTGAGAAAAGAAAATATATTTTCAAAGTATAGCAGGATAAGGTAGAAAAATAAATAAATACATAAAATAGTAAAGAGAAAAATAAGCGTGATTGTGAAAACCATGACTCTGTCATAGTTGGGCGTGAATTTTACTTGAAAACCATGGATGTGGCCAACAAATTTCACTATGAATAAGTATTTTATCTCAAAAAAATTTAATTGTTACAAGCTCTTTTAGATATTCTAATTGGTCCATGACTTTCAACAATTAACACAAAGGAAAACAATAAAAATAATAGTATTAGTTTCAATAAAATAACATCAGATAGCATGCATAAGCTGTATAGATTAATTAGCCTTCTATAGAGATGGTTACAAGAAATTTTATTCCAACTCTTGCAAAATTATCTAGCCTTTAAGATTATGAAATTTTTAGACCTTAAATATTTGAAAATTTATAGTAGCAATAGACAATTGTTCAAGGCTTCAAAGAATTTCACCAGATTACAAAATTCAACCTCCATAAAGGTTAACGTTTTGATAAGATTACAAGAGGTTTGATTGTATAATTTCGAGAGTCTTAGAGAAGCATAATTTAGAATTTACTTAATGTACCATAATGAAAATACACAAAGTGTTCACATCTCAAGTAATTATAAGATTAAAAATATTAGAATATAGTCATATTCAGTTGGAACTTCTAGAAAAGTTCCAATAAATACTATATAATGAAATTTAGCTTCATATCCAACTGTGATGACAGCTGATGACTTTACTTCTTTAAGTATTTAAATAATTATGAAATTAAAAATGATATTAATTACCATACTTAATTGATATCCAAATTAAAATTCCTTGTTATGAATTTCATTACATTTCTATAGGAAGAATAAGAAACTTTCCTTTTTATTACCATATGTCATTCATATTACATCATTACTAAATTATTATCCTCATGCACATGTTTAATGATTATATGTCACCTTGACAATATGCTATTTTATACAAATTTGGAAAGATAATACACAAAATATGACATGTGCAAAGTGTTGAAAATGTAACTAGTTTCAGTCTTCATAATTGTTGTTGTACTCATTTCAATATGTTTCCTATGTAACAAACAAAAGAATAAAAGAGAAATTTATTATTATTAAAGCATGGGTTTCATGCTTCTTATTTATGGTCTTCTTCGTAAAAGCATGTTCTTCGTGCATCTAGGGTTTGTTAGGTCTTAGGATTTATTGTTATGAGTCAAAGGATTCAACGTCATGTTTATAAGACCCTTCCACGAAAAAATTAATTGGAAAAAGAATTATTTTCAAGTTTAGACAGTCATGCAATGTCCAAAAGTACAAGTCGACCCTGGAAACTTCAAGTTGGCCTAAAGGAGGGAATTCGATCCCTTGGAAAGGCTATATAAAGGAGCAGTTCGAACTCATTTGAGACACACTCACCAAGAAGTTCGATCTCAAGAGAAAAGGTTTGATCTAGGGAAAGAAGAAAAAAATAAGGAAGAGTGAAGGTCTATAAGGTAAGATGAATCGAAGGAGGAAGCAAAATTTTTGTTTTTGGGCTCCACCTCTCTCACACATGATAAATCTAGGGTTTTTGCAACTTCATAGAAGAGCCAAAATTGCAGATTTGAGTTACAGGTGCAACATCAGGTTGTAGGAAGAGCGAGTATTTGTTTGGACCTCATTGACCTTGGGAAGACTTGTTTTTCTCAAAGAAGGATTGCAAGAATATTTATCCTAGGGTTTTTATGTCGTTGCTGCAGGATGAAAGTTGCAGAAGAGTTGTAGTATTGAAACTGGCAGGTTGAAGTTGTCGTTTTGAATCAAGATCAAGGAAGGACTCGGTGGAAGGGCTGACTTGGTACTTGGAGGAGGACTTGGACTATTACTTGGGTATTTATGTCTCATTTGAAGCGGATTGTATAAGAAGATAAGATTTTTTTGGGTTTTCCCCTTGGAGGGGTTTTTCCCTAGCTAAGAGCCTAATTCTTGTGTCCTCTATTATTACTATTTTGATCTTGCTATTTTTTTTATGAAAACATATAACTAAAGAACATAATAATATTAACTAAGTTCACAAGAAAATATTAAGGTTGAGTAAAATCGATATAATAAGTTGCCACTTTGAATTTTCCAACACAAAGACCCCATTTCATTTATGCAAATTGATCGTGCTTACTACTAGATTTTAAACATTTTGTAACCTTGTAGTACTTCCATTTCTCATAACCCAACTTACCATCTCCACCACCTTTTCTAATTATCCAGCATTGTGTGTAATAACTTCAATTATATTTGGGTAGGAAATTGGAGATCAACTTTCTTCACCATGTTGGCGAGAAGATCAATAATAGTAGCAAAAATACATGAACCTCAACCTCTTGAACTATTTGAGAAGGATATGACAAGTAAAGCTATTTTTTCAAAAATAAAGGTGGTTTTTTTTTTTTCCTTTGGAAAAATAAAAAGCCATAATGAGGGGGTTACTCTGCCTTTTACAAATATTTTTGATGGATCCTTTGCAAATATAGGTAATATTTTGATATCAGTCTCTAAAACCTCCATAAAAATTGTTACATGCTACAATGTTCTGGTGAAAAGGTTTAAAAACAAACAAATGAAGAGAATGTATAGAATAAATTTATGAGGAAGGGGATTGCAAAGCCAAATTGGGGTATAGGATCATAAAGAAGTTGGATGATTGAAAAATGGGATAATGTTGCATTCCTAATTAAAAAATGCATCACTTATGAAGGTAGATATAGTTTTGTTTTTCTCTATCATATCTTATTGTTGTTGCATCTTAAGGAAGGGGACACAGAAAATATCCCTTATTTTCTATGTAAGAATCTGTCATAAATGTCCATTGTTATACAAAAACATCCTAAAAATGAAAATAATAGCATATGTCATCATGGGTTAACAAACTTAATTATCTCAAAAAAGCTTGAAAAATATAGTAGGATGTGGGAACAATATTAATTTGACTAGGGGTTTCAATTTGAGGTCATTAAAAGAAATCTCAAATCCTATAAATCAAAACCCATGTCTTAAGAAATTGAACATGAAAGACTTTAAGAGGGTTCTAAGATAATGAAGAAGCATATGATATCATTATCCTCTAATAATCCAGTAACAAAAGGAATAATTTTATTAGCGTGATTATGGAATTTGAGATGAGGGAATGTGGTATAGAACATGGTAGAAGAATGAGTCCATTTTAAGAAGCAGTTTTCGGAAAACCTCCATGTCAACCACAGACTTGATTCTCAAAAATTAAGTCTATAGAACCAACAAAAACAATGGAATCACAATTGGAATAGTTTGAACAATGATTGGATGTTTTTTAACAAACGATGTAATCCTTTGAACCTATAATGAAAAATCTAGAAATCAAAGAAGATCCTATGGAAAAAATAATTCCTAAAAAACCTACTTTTATTGCATAAGGAGAACAAACAAAATGAGAAATTAAATAAGTAACTCAAGGAATTAGGAGTTCTCGATATATATGCTAAGTTTGAGAATGAGTGTCTCAATAATCAAGGAAAGAATTTGAGAGAGGAAAATGAATGAATAAGGCCACAACTTCAACTCCATAGGAAACATACAAAAATATTGTACAAAAAAATAAGGGAATTAAGCATCAAAATATGTGTTTGAATATCAAGTTAATCAAGCAAAAAAATGATGGAAAACACAAACTACGTTGTATATTTTAGAAACAGTTGTAGAAGCAATATCCTCTCCTGCATCTACTTCTAAATCTATAAAACTGGATTTGAACAATGTGAAGCATTCCTAACAAATCAAAAATCAAGTTCTTGATGATATTTTGACAAACGCTTTTGCCATAGATTTAGGAAAACTTAATATTATTAAACATGAAGAGAAAGAAGAGTTGTATTCTCTGGGCCTCATTTGTAAAGAAAAATACAAGCTTGAAATTCAAAGAATGTTGGAAAAATGGATGACCCAACATCTAAAAGTAAATAGGAAATGGAAATCAAGGGTTAAAGAACATGAGATTCAAAGAGTAAGTGGACTTGTCCTGCAATCCTTTTCCCACATATGCCTCGCAAGAGTGTATTCCATGTACCTAAATGAACAATGGACAAAGTTAAGTATTAAAAGGTTAATTTTAGAAAAATAATATGAAATTGATAACATTTCCAACTTTGTTAGAATGCATTTTGATTCTTCGAAGAGGGAAAAAGACTTCTTATATGAGTTATATCGGTTCAAATTTTTTTTACAAGAAGAAACAAGATATAATCATAATCATGTAACTAGGGATACACAACTCAAAGTTTTTCCTTCCTCCTTACAAAACCAAGTTCAATGGAAATAATATATATATATATATTTGGAGTTTGTGAGATATCTTCATAATAAATGGTCAAAAATGGACATCCAGTGCCCGAGACAATTGCTAAAAATCAGGAGAACTTTTTAGTTGACTCTAGCATGGTCAAGATATTTTGATCAAACCAAAGACTAGCAATTTAAAATTTTGAGGAACTTCATAATAGATATGCTCATGATGCTTTAATACATTCTGAGGAAAGATTGACATTATTACCACAAGAATTAAAACAAAAAGATCCCATGATGTATCCTCTATTTTATGTGGCCCTCACTAGAACTCATCTTTATATACATTCTTTAAGGAGAGAGGGGACTAAGTGTATTGGAATTAGATTTAATTACCCATTACTATGGTGTAACAAAATTATCTATAGATTTTTTCAATACCGGAACAAATTTGAAGAGATTTCAACAAAGATTGAACATGAAAAGAATTTGGGGTATTATGCAATGATAGATTTCGGTAATCCTTCTTACAACTGGAATAAAGTGTATGTTAGCTTTCCATAGGCGAATTGAGTTAATTGCATGAGGACATGCATCATCTTGAATATGGGGGAGATTTTGGGCCTTCATTTTGTATCTATTTTTTACTGATGTTTGAGTTAATTTTACATAGTTAACCTTTCTTTTTTCACGAAATTACCTCCCTTTCATCAAAATTCATATGATTCTTGCAAGATATTTCACTTAAAAGCTTATTGAGTATTAAGGTTGTATTTAATCACTAATTCATGTTATTTAATACTTAAATTACGTTAATAATAATTTTAAACTATTAATCCATGTTTATTACAACAAGTCCATGTTCTTGTAAATGTAGTTGATTCAGGGAGTGACACGAAAAATTAGGAACCAAACACTTGTGGCATGTTCCACACATTTTTAAGTTTCTAAAGATCCCATTATAAATTAAAATCACTCATTGGAAGTAAAGTAAAACTTGGTCATGTTATCACTAAATTGAGGTTGATGGGTTACTTCAAAAGTCAACCTAGAGTAACTATTTCAAACCTACTTTTGGTTGGAACTTAGCATTTCCAAAGTGAGAGGTCTCTCTCAAGGATATGAATGATATTCAATAGATGAAGATTAAAAATATGGCTAACTCTTAAAAATCCTTTGGATATTTTTTATATAGGTGATGGATGCAAATAAATGGCTACCATTAGGCATGAAGTCAGTCAGGAAACTCAATCACAGATAAAACATCTCTCATGGAAGCTGAGGCATGTGCATTCTCATCAAAACATAACATAAGGAGTAGACTAGAAGCATAAAGGAAGTTGGAGCATGTTTAATCATGAATTCCAAGTAATTACACACCAAGTAAACTAGAAAAAAAAAAAATATTAAAAGAGCTATAGAACAAACACATACAAGAATACATGATGAATCTCAGGTGAGAAATAAGTTTGTTGCAACTGTATATTACTAACATAAAAAATATTACAAAAGTAGCTTGTAGCATTACATCAATCAACCTCTTCTAATCCTCTCATATGCATATTTATAGAGTGAGGACTCATACAAATGGTTTTCCACCTTGCCAGCTTCGAATTCCTGTCTCATAGACCTATTTCAAATAGGATTAGGTCACTTGGAGACTTCATAGGGATATTTTCTGTTTCATAGAGTTTGAATACAAAAAGGACTCTTCTTTCATTAAATAACTCAAAAACTCTATTTAATAACCATTATAAACTGCAAACAACTAATTTTCTGAGTGTAATGGACTACTGATGTGTCATCATGCCACGTGGATGTTGAGGTGGACCTCTTCCAAGTCGAATTTTACAAAATTTACACAAATCTGGTTAGTGAAAATTCTGAAAAATAGACTTCAAAGATGAGTGTGTAATTTCCAAACCCTGATGGATTTGCATAAAATGAGAGAGGGTTTGTAGATGGGCTTGTTCTAAAGAAAAACCTCCTTCATATTTCCAAAAAAAAAAAATCATTTGGTCATAATTCGAAGTTTAATTGGAATGCTAAAACAATCATGTAAAGGAAATTTCAGGAGAGTTTGTAGCGTTTTCATTTTACCACCTTTTGCATAACCTTTGACATTTTTGACTGTTGGAGGGTCTTCCTTGGGTCTAATAAGCTAAATAAATGCCTCTAGCACCCTCTACCATGTATTTTTTGAAGGATTTTTAGCTTAAGGAAACCTACAGCGAGTTCATAGTGAAAACTCGGCCTCAAGCCTGGAGCACGCTAAGAACTCACCTAGTTTGGCCAAAAAATTTGTAATTTCTTCTTCTTTGCCCAAAAATCATCTTTTCAGCCTGCATATGTCTTGTGATGATATCTTAAGAGAAAAAGTGACCAAAAATTTCTATCTTACCATTTTTAACATCATCATCTTGCATAATCACTTTAAGATCCTTTTTCTTCATTTCAGCTTGTAGCATCTCTATCGAACCAATCTGACATGCTCAGGTGTTGGCCAACTAATACACAAGAGTTAAGACCTTTTAAACTTGAATTGATATGGTGATGTATCCAAGGGTGAGCTGGAAAAAGTGATGTGTTTCTATTCTTGACGTTGTGTCCAACATGATGAGTTGGCAGCCCAATCATCTTCTATGATGAGTGTTCTCACTAACCAAAGTATCCATTAACACACTTTAACCATTCCAAATGATGGATGTGCTTCAAAAAGACATTTAATGCTTAAAAAACTTTAAAACTCTCTTTCGCTGCAAAAACAGAGTTTTTAGGCAAGTTCGTAGCGAATTTTCACTGTTTTACACTGATTTCGCTACGAACTTTGGTATTCTGGTCAAATTTCACTGTAATGACCAGATTTTCTCATGCATGAGATATTTTTGGATTTTTCTTTGACATTGACTCCTATCACGCAAATGATTACCATTAACACCCCTCACATATGTGCATTTTTTTAAAATTATGAATTCAAAAGACCACATTCAAATCTAAGTGACTCAACCTAATTAACTTAAGACCAACCAACTTTTGTCATGGATAACAGTGGATCCAATGGGGATGTTGCGCCCCTGTGGTGCATCAAAGAACCATCAGCTCCAGTGCCTTATTCATTGGGCAGTTCCCAACCACTTGTCATATTCTTCAGCCTGTATTCGATCCTTGATATGCTCTTGAAGCAAAAACACTTGTACACACCCAAACTTGCAACTACAATATTCAAACTAAATGTTGAATGAGATGCTTGCCCAAAAAGATTATTTATGTACATACCAATCCTACTCTAACAACTGAAGACCAAACTTTCAATTCAAGCAATATGAAACCTCCAGTATAACCAGTCAAAGATCTTATCCAACACTTGGGCTTCTTGACTCTTCTTCAGTGGGCCATCTATTAGCAACTTAGAATGAAAATTGAATCTATAACCTCAACTTATAAATGAAAGAAACTCCACCTTCACGAATGACTAAAATAGGCTTACCAAAGGATCTTCATAATCATGAATAATTTCCTCTTTTGATGAAATCAATAAATTAGAAATACGATCCTTGAAAACACTGAAAAGTATCATGTCTTGACGATCCAAAGGATAATTTTCATTCATAACTGTAGGTTGTCTTTGTTTTATGTCTTCATTTTCAACATCATTCTTGATACAATGCTCTGATTGTTCATGAAAATCTTCAATGGGAGGAAAATTATCATGTGCTACGTGGATGTTTAGAAATGAATTTTCATGCATTACAATTAGACATTCATGTATATCATCATGCACAAACAACAATTTTTTATCATTTAAATCTGTAGCGGGACATTTTGGGACAGCAACCTGTAGATAAAAAACTTGTTGATTATTCTCCATTAGTGCTTCCTCATGACAGCCTTTAAGCATAGTCATGGAATCAACCTCCTCCTGATGATAAAAGGAAACATGTTTCACATAAGCTTCTCCTTTCTCCTGCCCATTCTCATGTTGCTAAAAATTCAAAGGTTCAGAAAATGAACAAAGTGAAGAGCCTTGTAACTGAACATCTTTATGTTCCTCTTTATCTCCTAAATATTAGGAAAGCTACTCCAAATTTTCACAAATTTCATATGATATAACTTGGTTGTCAAAGTGCTGATCCATTTCATCTTCCAGTAAAGAAGACACATCTTTTTGTTGGAAACCTTCTTGATTATCATGACAACTAACATGAGAAGAGAGATCATAAAGTGCCTCTAACATATCCTCATCCATGCACTCTCCATTATCACCAATACTTTTAAGATATGGAATGAAAATCTCACAAAAATCACAAGAGTCTTGTAACAGTGATAAAGAAGAATGAGTTTTCTCATAATGTTCTAAGAAAGTCCTATGGAAATCTCTTAGAGAGAACAAGCTTCCTACTTGCAACCCTTCATACCATGTTATAGCTTCATCCTCTAGGGTGTCCATAAACATTTTCATGAGACAATCTCAAGAAAATCAACTCGAAATTTATGTGCATGCATATGGAATCTAACCAAGTGAAGAGTAGCATTATCTTTCTTTTCATATTTAAATATAGGAAGATAAGTCAACCAATTAACTCTAATCATAGGATTTTGAAAACCAGGGATATGAGACCGACTCATAGGGGCATACCTGACATTCTTTCTTACAATAGAAATCATCTTAGAAAGTCATCAAGCTACTGGTATTCAAGCAGTGGAGTCACCATGAAGCTATGAATTTTTGAATTCTTTAAGAATGGAGTCGTCAAGGTAGAATGCAGCCTTGAATGCTTTTGAGCTCCTGCTACCTTCAAGAGTTCAGTATTTCTCTTTGAGCACAAAATTTCAGGACAAAGTATCTTCAATCCCCCAGAAAATGCACCAAAATTTTATCACTAAATTGAGGTTGATGGGCTGCTTCAACAGTCAAATTAGAGTAACTATTTCATACCTACTTTTGGCTGGAACTTAGCCTTTCCAACCTGAGAGTGCTCTCTCGAGGATATGAATGATATTCAATAGATGAAGATTAAAAAGATGGCTAACTCTTAAAAATCCTTTGGATATTTTTTTGTATGTGAAGGATGCAAATAAATGGCTACCAATGGGCATGGAGTCAGTTAGGAAACTGAATCACAGATAAAACATCTCTCATGGAAGTTGAGGCATGTGTATTCTCATCAAGACATAACATAAATAGTAGAATAGATGCATAAAGGAAGTTGAAGCATGTTTATTCATTAATTCCAAGTAATTACACACCAAGTAAACTGAAAAAATATTAAAATATATTGTAGAACAAACACATACTAGAATACGTGATGAATCTCAGGTGAGAAAGAAGTTTGTTGCAACTGTATATTACTGACAGAAAAAATATTACAAAAGTAGCTTGTAGAATTACATCAATCAACCTCTTCTAATCCTCTCATCTGCCTATTTATAGAGTGAGGACTCATAAAAATTGTTTTCCACCTTGCTAGCTTTCGAATTCCTAGCTCAGACACTTATTTCAAATAGGATTAGATCACTTTTAGCCTTCCTAAGGATATTTTTCTATTTGGTAGAGTTTGAATACAAAAAGGACTCATCTTTCATTAAATAACTCAACAAATCTATTTAATAACCCTTATCAATTGCAACCAACTAATTTTTTGAGTGTATTTCACTGCTAATGTGTTATCATGCAACGTGGATGCTAAGCTGGACCTTTCCAAGTCGAATTTTACAAAATTTACACAAATCTAGTTAGTGAAAATTGTAAAAAATAAGCCTCAAAGATGAGTGCATAATTTCCAAACCCTAATGGCTTTGCAGAAACTGAGAGAGATTTTTGTAGATGGGCTTGTGCTGAAAAAAACCTCCTTCGGATTTCCAAAATTATTTTTTATTTGGTCATAAATAGAAGTTGAAGTGGACTGCTAAAACAATCATGTACAGGAAATTTCAGGAGAGTTCATAGTGTTTTCATTTCACCGCCTTTTGCATAACCTTTGACATTTCTCATTGTTGGAGGGTCTTCCTTGGGTCTAGTAAGCTAAATAAATGCCTCTAGCACCCTCTTCCATGTATTTTTTGAAGGATTTTTAGCTTAAGGAAACCTACAGCGAGTTCGTAGCGAAAACTCAGCCTCAAGCCTGGAGCACGCTACAAACTCACCTAGTTTGGAAATTTTTTTTGTTATTTCTTCTTCTTTACCCAAAAATCATCTTTGCAGCCTGCATATTTCTTGTGATGATAGCTTAAGACAAAAAGTGACCAAAAATGTGTGGCTTACCATGTTTAACATTAACATCTTGCATAATCATTTTAAGACCCTTTTTCTTCAATTTATCTTGTAACATCTCTATCGAACCAAACTAACATGCTGAGGTGTTAGCCAACTGATAAAATGGAGTTAAGACCTTGTAAACCTAAATTAAGATGGTGATCTATCCAATGGTGAGGTGGAAAAAGTGATTTGTTGTTATTCTTGATGATGTGTCCAACATGATGCGCTGGCAGCGCAATCATCTTCTATGATGAGTGTTCTCACTAACCAAAGTCTCCATTGATACACTTTAACCATTCCAGATGATTGATGTGCTTAAAAAAGACATTTAATGCTTGAAAAACTTTAAAATTCTCTCTCGCTACAAAAACAAAGTTTTTAGGAAAGTTCGTAGCGAATTCTGACTGTTTTACACTAATTTCGCTACGAACTTTGATATTCTTGTCAAATTTCACGATAATAACCAGATTTGTTCATGCATGAGATATTTTTATATTTTTCTTTGACATTGACTCCTATCACACGAATTATGACCATTAAGACCCCACACATATGTGCATTTTTTTTAAATTATGAATTCGAAAGACCTTATTCAACTCTAAGTGACTCAACCTTATTAACTTAAGACCAACCAATTTTTATCATGAATAACAAGTCAAATATAAAATTAATACAAAGGAAGTGGTAGTATATACATCAGCACATACAATTCCATATTTGTAGTGTAGCCAATAATTTATGCAGACATACTCTTTAAGATCAATATTTCGAGGATTAAGTCTAATTCTGATAGTCGTATATGAGTTAGAATTAAAGAGGTCAAGACCACAATTATCTTCTTTTATATTTCAAACAAGATCCAAATTATGTGTCAATGATCTTATCCACTTGGAAAGTATAGGATACGATGTTATTTATATTTCTCTTTGAAACATATAACAATTATAAAAGGATATGTTTGAACAATCATGGGGGGTATTTAATGAAGGGGAGATAGAAGATAACTCTATAATTTTGATACTTAACAACTTATAGAAATTAATATAAAAAAATTTCTTTAAATTTGCATATCGATGTCCATTTACAACATTTGAGTTTATTCCTATAACATTGTTTTAGAGGAGGGCTCCCTCTTTAAATAAATGTTGCATTATGTTTCTTTTTTTTCTTTTTTCTTTTTTTTTGCGTTAGTTTAATTTATACTCCTATATTATTTCATGTTGTGTGGTGTGTTTATTTTCTTACTACGAGATTATATTTTTTATGAGCATAAACTTAAAATAATTAAATCACATGATTAGGAATGAAATACATGTTACAAGTGGTGATCATTGATTACAGGTATTGTTGTTACATGCATTTTTACAATCACTTATCATAGTGATTTTTTATTCAAGGGTGACTACTTTGAAGTAAATTAAACTTACAATTCTTTTAATTTTATTTGTATTTATTTTGACAAGTCACTATTAAATTTGCTTATGTATAAATAGTAATTTTAGATCATAGATACGTCGGATGGGGTACTTGACAATTGACTGGTGAAGGGTCACATGCCACTATCCCATCATGCTTTCATGGGAAAGGAGAAGGCAATGCACCCCCCTAAGCTTAAACCACATCATTTATTCATTTTGCACAACAAACCATTTTAGTTCATTTCTATCTAATGTCATTTGCTCCAAAATTTGGCCTTGAGTTAATGGTTCAGCAATTGATGAGATCCAACATATCTATGAAGTGATTTAATGAAGGTTCATGCTTTTGTATGCCTCAGAATTGGCTAGTCTACTCATGATTCTTTGTCACTTCATGTGGATTTTGGCACTCAAACGACAAAGTGGCTTCATTCTGCATGAGGGAATTTTGTGTGCTCATATTTAAGGTGCACTATGGGATGAATTATTTTGCCTTATGGCTCTTATTAGACTTGTCCATCTAACTCTCTAAAGAGAAATTTTGAGTCCTTAAAAGTACAAATTATTGCATTTTTTGTATTTCCCACTTCACCCCTAGGCACTTAACCATAAACCTTTACCTTTAGTGTACACTATAGTATGCCTAAACCAATAAAGATGTCAAGTATTAACATATAACATATTTCCAACCCAATTTCTTGACCTAGAGACATTTTATTTGCAATTCACAACTCTCTCTCTCTCTCTCTCTCTCTCTCTCTCTCTCTCTCTCTCTCTCTAGGCACTATAGTATGCCTAAAAAATTATCACTCTAACATTAATTAGAAGGTGGATTGACCTTGCAATAATATTCCAAAGATTTATTGGGATGGTAGCTTCATTAAATCTGGTCTAGCGTTGAAAGAGTTGTAAGGTGATGCTCTTGTCGCGATCTCTTTGATACTCCTGTCACAATGATGCAAGGATTCTGCACAAAACAGATCCTTGCGCACAATACCGTGTGAGTTTCCTTTTATCATGAGATCCTCAATCAAATTCTTCAATAAAACCACATTTGATCCAGCTCAAAATATAAATAAAGAAGAGAGAGCCATACAAACAAAAATACTGGCATATAATAACCATAATAAAATTACAGACTCAAACCACTATGACTGAATATTACAATTGGTGGCCTCTCGGCTCTTGGTCCTTTACAATAAATCTCACACCATTTCTCCCTATCTCTCTTTGTATTCCTCACTCTATTCTATCCTCAGACAATCCTCATATTTATACATAATTATGGATTAATTCCAATCCATGATTTGCTCCACACAAATCTCAACCAAAATCTAAAATAAATTTATCCCTTATTTGACTCAACTGAGTTCCATTGAAGGAATTCCTGATCCCTAAATTATTTACCTAACTCAACTCCACTTATATCCTCAATTTATTAAAAGAGTATTTACAATAATCCTCACACTCACATTTAATCTCTTAATTTATTAAAAATGAGCATAATAATTTATAAAATAATTAAAAAGACATCACCCCCTAATTACTCAATTAAATAATGAAAATGTTGCTTGATGCTCCTGCATCAGACTCCCCATGTAGAGAAGTTTCCATAGACTCCTGTCTATGAGGTCTGCCACTTCTCTGTAATAATGCGACAGCCACAAGTCTTGATGACTTGCTCCCTCCAGGATTCCAAACTCTGTTCTGCCGCTGGTCCTTTAAAGTATCAACTCGATTTTCTAATCCATCACTTACTCTGTCAATTGGATTCCATCGGTCTTTACAACAATTACTTCTGCCAATTCCTCGGAGTAATTCCTCTTTGTCTGATGCTTCCGTCTCCAATTGCGTTGACCACTCAACTTTCTGAAATGAATAATAATCAAGAACTTCTTATTGATCGCAATTATAGTCATTGATTTCCCCTATAGAAAAAACTTTTTCATCTAGTGTTGTACCTGCATTCATCAACAAACTATTAGTTTTAAAAAGATAAGACATTTCGACCTCTTTTGATGCTTCAAGCACCAATCGCCCATCATAGACTTCCTGGATTTCAGTAGAACCTGTTTTGAATTGTTGGCTGCTTTTATCTTTACCCTGTTGGTTCAATACTTTTGTTTCCTTTATGTCTCTAAAGATATAATTTCCTTGCTGCTCCTGTTTTTTCATCTCATCTCCAAATACTTTCTACTCAATTTCTCTGATTTCAGCATCATATTTATTAAGGTTTCCTTCTGTACCTACAGCCACATTATTATTTGAAAAGTTATAACATTCACTCAACTCTATAAATGTTAAAAACATTTCATCCCTATCATGCATGGCAACTGCAATCTCTTAGGTATCAAGTTCTGCAAGTTTCATCTCCCCTTCAGGTTCCTTAAGCCACCGTTCCAAGAACTCTATTTCCATGTGAAATATTTCCAGCATTTCATCACAACCTTTATTCCCAATTTCATTCTTCTTCTGGAAATCTTCCTAAGTTATCATGCTTTTTGTATCATTACACTGCAAAATTTTGTCAGCAATTTCATTAAACAAATTCATTTGTTTACCTCCTTGGAATATCAATTCGTAATTTTCATTATGCCTCTGCTCCATAACAGCTTCAACTGGTTGTCTTACACCAAAAAAGAATTCATTTATCATTTCTTCCTGCTGCAAAAAATCAATACCTTCCTCCTCTGAAAGGCATTCTCCTTCATACTTCACCTTAAGAGTTTGATTCATCTCTGTGACAGTTTCACTAGAATTTCCACCATCTTCCGCACATCCTGCAAACATACATAAACTGTGAGATTTAAAAATACAAGGCTTCATAGCCTTATCTGCTTTTCTTGTCAACATATATTCCAATTCTTCTGAACTATTCCAATAGTTCATGAGATCTTTCTCATTGATCTCTTCACCCATAATTTCACCATGTTCTAGGCCACAAATGGAAACTTCCATTTTCAACTCAACCTCTCTGAGTTCTTCACATCTCATTTGCACACTCATCATCTGCTCGAGCTTCCTCAGCTCTTCTATCAACTGTATATTTACCTGTTGTTCCCTATTTTCATGTAGCCTTTGCCACTTCACTTTCTTCCTCATGGTCCAACCATGTCTCTGGTATTTATTTCTCTGCAACAATTCCATTAATAACTCAAGGTGAACTGTTATCTCAGCTTTCTCCCGCTCATACTCTTCATCAGTCAACTGCTTACATATGCTATTTGCTCTTGGCATCTTCCTTCTTCTGTAGTGGTGTTTCTCCAAACCTCTAAAATGACTATCAACAGTCATCTTCTCCTCCTTTGTGAACATCATATGTTCACGTGTGGATTTCATTTGAATCCCCTTTTCAGCAAGCCTCCATACTTTCCATCAATAATACAAGCTCTCTTCCTGTGCTTGACCTTTTTCAGTTCTCTGTCTTGGAATCACCTCTAGCAACTCTCTTGCTCCTCTTTGCTGCAAACAAAAACTTCAGTAATGCCTGTGTTACAATGGCCAACTCTTTGGGTGTCGAGCTCCGCCGATCATGCACCCAATTACATTCAAACCTTTGACTTGGCTTACAACTCTTTGACTCCAAAATTTACATCAACTCTTTATCTTGGATGAAAAATGCACCCTCTCGTACAATAATTTAATGGTTTAACTTGACTCAAGCTATCCAAATTTTCATTTGACCTTAACCTCCGATTAGACTTCAAGGCTTGACCCAATAATTACAATAGTGGATATTTTGACTTTAATTCAAGTTATACAACATACCAATGAACATCCACCTTTAATACATTCATGATGTAAAATCTTCACTCTCTTCACTCTCTCTCATACTCCATTCTTAAGAAAATATTACAAGTCACCAATTACATCATCTCCCTTTATCACTTCACATGATATTGAAGCCTTTAAATCGAAATGCAATCCACTTTTCCCAAGATTTGTTTTATGGTGAAAAATAAATAAACCATTTAATTTTCAACATTCAAAAATACCTTTTTGAATTATCATTCCTTATGCTCCCATCAAGGTTATTAATAAACCTTCTCTTTGCAATTTCAAATCTCCTGATTTCACTCTTCTGTGTCGTTCTTATCACTGTGAATTTTCACATGCCCTTCACCATAACCTCTTCAACACGCTCATCATCTTAGCGCAAACAGTCTTCCTACACTTCCATGCAGCTCATTCTTTGCATTGATGGTTCTCATGCAACACTGCCTCTTCTCAGTGAAAAAAACAATTCATTCACAAGAATTTTCCAAAACTTCCTTTTAACATGGTGGCATCAACCTATTTCTCCAGCAGCAACAAACACAAACTTCACTATCTTCAGGAAAAAACAATGTGAACACTTTCACATGCATTACAAGCAACGATCAATCATGATTTTTAACTTATTATTTCTCTTTAAAATATCTCTCTTCCCACTCATGATATTTGGTGAAACACTCATAAAGTGCATATGGCCTTAAGCACTATTCTTCTCAGTCAGAATTACATATCCATTTTACATTATTTAAATAACATAAAAACTCATTTGACTTACCACCTTCATAGTGTGCCCACCGATAGTTCTTGAGGTTCCGCACTATAGCTCTTTTTCTGAAGTATCAGTATATATAGTAGTGCAAAACATTATCAAAATATTTGTAAATAGAATGGCATAGTTGGACCAAAACTTATCCATGATATTGATGATACTTTCTCAAACATTACTTCAACGTAGAGAACTTCCCAAGCTTTCTTTCACCATAAAAATTCATTTACCCAATCCTGTACAAACAACTGTACTTTAAAACAAACAACCAAGTTTACCTTGGCTCGCTACAGCAAGACACTCCAGGCACTTCATTTCATCTCTTGGGACGAACCATTGTCATACATTATCCCTGATCGGGAAGCTCACCACACTACTTCAAGAATATCATAAATTTGTTTTCAATATGGGTGAGGATTGGGTTTTCTCCACATCCAAATCTCAGCACAACTCGACCCATTGATTTATTCCCATTCTCGTTGAAATATTGAATTGATATGCCACAGAAATAATTTTACTTTGTCACAAATGATCACTTGCGGAATACACAACCCTCTAGTCCAACGCATGATCTTTACTATCCATGTGAAATCTCTCCCACGACCCCTTCTTTATGTAAACCAATCTGTGGCTCTCCACCTCTGTTGATTTGTTGATTGATCGATACGGGGAACCGATCCTCTCACTCCTCAACCGGAACTCTGTTATGACCAAATTCTCGCTTCTCGCAAAAATGAAAAATAACACATTTCAAACACAGATTCGTGTGATTTTTACACTTGCACAAGCAACAATTATGGCGATCGTTTCACTCTTTCTTTTTCCTGACGTTGTCTGTCATCAGGAATTATAATATCTCTTCATATGTGATTGAATTCATGCTTTACTTTACTTTGAATGTACAATGTCAATTTTCTAACAATCTCTTCCCAGCAAAAAATGTTTGTAAATCTTCAAGGTATGCACAATATTTTTGGAAATCACCATTCGCCAACACAATTTCCATTCAACTATGAATGTCTACGTAGAATTTATGGTAATAATTTATAGATTCCCAATCCGCAACGAAGTGAACCGCGGCTAAATTCTTTGAGATTATAAAAAATACCACAATTAAACATAAGTGCAATAAACTGCTCATCGAATCTCTCTACGTTTCAATCATAACCCAAAACAATGTAGCAATTATAGGCTCTACTTCGATGTGCAAATTCACAAGATGTGTTTATCAACCATGATCAGTACTGGGTGGATATTTCTATGCGTTGTTGAAGTCGCTGCTAAAACATGGGACGTCGTTCCAGAATTGTCAAGCCCTGACTGTATATATAGCGGAAGGGCATGGTATGTATACATCTTTGCTAATGCAATACCATATGCTGGTCGCACACCATGATCCACGGGGATTGCATCTAAGCAAACCTATGGTCTTTGCATTTGACAACCATGCCAACTTACCGTGACACCTTTCACCTACGTTGTTGTCTTCAGTTTGTGACGCAAAAAAATCTGCGGTCTACACTTTCACAAATATGCCAGCCTACAGTGACAAACTTCTTCCAAGCATTTGCAGACTTCAGGTTTCGGTTTCCAAATTGAAAACCACACCAATCACTTACACTCCGCAAATCTGAGGTTGCCTTTAATCAACGTTGGTTTTTCGAACGCACCAATTGTCCTACGTTCACACACTCATATACAACATATATATAATTGCAGAGATTAAATTCACTCACTCATCTCTCATCCGTGTCTATACAGATTAATTTGATCTTTGGGCTCTGATACCAAATGATGCAGGGATTCTGCACAAAACATATCCTTGAGCACAATACAGTGTGAGTTTCCTTTTATCATGAGATCCTCGATCAAATTCTTCAATAAAACCACATTTAATCCAGCTCAAATATAAATAAAGAAGAGAGAGCCATACAAACAAAAATACTGGCATATAATAACCATAATAAAATTACAGACTCAAACCACTATGACCGAACATTACAATTGGTGGCCTCTCAACTCTTGGCCCTTTACAATAACTCTCACACCACTTCTACCTATCTCTCTCTTTATTCCTCACTCTGTTCCATCCTCACACAATCCTCATATTTATACATAATTATGGATTAATTCCAATCCATGATTTGCTCCACACAAATCTCAACCAAAATATAAAATAGATTTATCCCTTATTTGACTCAACTGAGTTCCATTGAAGGAATTCCTGATCCCTAAATTATCTACCTAACTCAACTCCATTCATATCCTCAATTTATTAAAAGAATATTTACAATAATCCTCACACTCACATTTTCTCCCTTAATTTATTAAAAATGAGCATAATAATTTATAAAATAATTAAAAAGACATCACCCCCTAATTACTCAATTAAATAATGAAAATGTTGCTTAATGCTCCTGCATCACACAATATCTTTTGCACCATCGTAAATAAAGAGAAATGTCTCATTGATCATGGGGAAGGATATTCTTATAGACTAGGTCAGATAACTCCTTCATAAAACCATAGTTGGTAAACCTTTTGGTTAGAGAATTAGCATAAGTCATTTATGTTCTTCAATACAACAAAATTGGGAGCCATATTTGGGATATGGTCCCATTATCCATTGCTTATCAAGGATTGGCATGGTTTTGTTTTTCAAATCAAGGACACTAGAAAAATCCTTTCTCAGTGGTGTCTTCTAGATCATAGATCGTTAGGGCTTAAACCCTAACATCCTCTATTTGAGGCAATGTTGAATATGGATTTAAGTATTCCTATTTGGATCAAGTTTCTAATTATTTGATCCGGATTGGATAAATATATTTCTTTTCATCCATCTCGATGCATTTCGAGTGGAAAAAGTGGAGGAATCAGCTCACGGGAATATTTTTACCAACAGGACCCAATTTGGAAAAACGAGGTCTGAAACCTTTCGGGAGAATTTTGAGGCATCAAACGACATTTTTTGGGGGTAAAAATTTTCCGCTTTAGCTTGGCACTATTTCATGTTATTTTACAAATAGAGATATTTCCAACGACATAAGAAGGGCGTCAATTGAAGTCCGTATGCAAAATTTATGCCACTTAGAAGTTAACCTTCCTATTTTCACACCTATAGTTCGGGAGGATGCCACATCAGCCTCCATTATTCATGGAAAAGGGGCTAACCACATGGTTATGATGTAAAATACTCTATAATATTATATCTTGTAACTCTAGTTAAGAGTTGATGTGGTAAAAATTTACCACTAGTAGGCTATCGGGTTGTGTTATAATCAGGCCACTAGGAGGAAGTGGCATTCCATTATTTCGAGAGAATTTTGTTCCATAGCTGAGAAAAGATATCCAAGAGAGATAGGAGGTAAAGCACATAGAGAGGATTTGTGCACTGTAGTAGCCCACGGGCCACAGGCATTACTGCCTTGTACCTGCAACCATATTTCCCAATAGAGAAAGAGAACGAAGCGACCTCACCTTCCACCTGGGTTTTCTCCTGAAAGGGTTTCCCAGGGAGCACACCTTGTGTCTTATGTGTGTGTATGTGTGTGTGTGAGAGATATTATTTTTTCATTATCTAATTTTCTGTATAATTTCCATTACTAATTACAGTTAAATATACAAATCTAGAATTTTAATAAAAATGTAATAGTGTAAAATTTTATGATGAATTATCTAGTGGAATATACATGGCATTTTATGGATAGTTCTTCCCTTTGAGTTTTGGAATGAGGATAGGTTTAAATCCATAAACAACTCCATCCAATCTTATATTATGGTAGATATGGGATATTTGGTGAACAATTTCCATTTCATGGATTAGATTTTGGTTGATATTGACACCAAATATGGCTTATTTGAATCTCTCCAAATAGTTAATGGTAATATGTCTTACACTCAAACCATAAAATTATTTGAATGCTCCCTTTCATTGTTATAGATGCCATGTTATGTACCATGTGACAACAATTATTTTGTCCTTATATTCCTTTACTTTAGGAGGTGAAATATTCTAGTTTTGGAGGAGACTCTAAGGAAAAACTTGAGGGTAGTATGAATGGCCCTAGTTCTATTGATAATAGTGGTCACCCTAAGATTGGTTCAGATAGTATTGGGGCTCCTTCATCATTTCCATTAGATGATAATGAGTTTCAATCAAATGATGGTGGGGGAATAGCACTTGAGGGTAATTATGCTAAGTCCAATCTAAGGCTTATCATTGGTGATGTATCAATGTTCATTTATTTATGTTTGATGGAGTTGGAGCAAGTGAATCCCCCATAGAAGGACCTCTTCAAGGACTTGGATATCTCATCAAATTAGTGGGACAAGCTAGAAAATATTTGGGAGGCTACTACAGGTTCTACATAGTTTTTAGGTAAGAAGATATTTCCTTCTATTTTAGTTCCTACATGCTCATCCAGTGGTACAATTACTCTTCCTTTTTCATACCTTTCCCATCCCATTTTATTCATGTGGATACTACTAAGAAGGTTTTATCGACCTTTTTCTTTGGAATGGAGGTTAAAACAAGGTTTTGACTTCCCTAAGTGTTATTGCCTATATCTTTGTCCCATGCATATCTAATTATTTTGTCTCAAGTGGGAGGGAGCCTTATCTTCTTATACCTTGCTCAAATTCACAATTTTTAGGATGGTTTGGGTTTGATAATCCTCCATATAGGGGCCCTTCCAAGGTTGGAGACAAATTAATTATCCGCATAATTCAAGAGATGGCCTCCAAGGATATTAATCAAGGGTTTCAATGCCTTTTGTCTGGGGCACTTAGAGAAAGGAAAACCATGTAAATAATTCCCCGATGAATATCATAGTTTTTGGAGGGAGACCAAAAACCTTATCCCTCAAGAGAATTATTGATTTTTATTTTTCTTACATGGTTTTTCTTTAAGAGACTATGGGGTGTGCCAACTCCATAATCAAAATTTTACGCAAAAAATTAAAGGAATGGAAATTTATGGGCCTAGATTCATTTGGTGCTTCAATGGGTTTGATTTGATAATACTAGGATTCATTAACACTATCTCATTCTTTTGCAGTTCCTTTTGGGATGGTTCTTGTATTCCATAGTCAATAATTGGATATGGACTTTCATATTCTAAACACTTATGGGCCATATGATAACAAGGAAAACTTTCGAGGTAGAACATGCTCAGCTGGATGTCTTTAAGTGGACAATATTATTATGGCGGTGACCTCAATATAACGATAGTTTGATTAGAAATATGGGGACTACATGCTCAAGAAGACATATTTTTTATTTTTTACATTAATCGTTTTAAACATGTTGGTTAGCTTTACTTGGAGCTTATTGGAATTGTACCAACTTGGTTCAATAATAGAATAAGGGATGCAAGAATATCTAAACTATTGGATTTATTTTTAACACGTCAAGAATTACTTCCACATATTTATCATTTCAAATTGTGGATTGGTAAGCTCTAAATATCTGACCACTTTCCTATATTTTTTTTAGTTTGGTAAATGTGGATCAAAATATGGCATTCCATTTAAGCATAATCCTAAATGGGGAAAGGAAGAGGAATTGCAGGATCTTTGTTTTGTATTTTCTGGATTCCAACATTCATGCATATACTCAGATTTATCATGATTTAAAAGTTCTCAAAAGGAATGTGGTGGAGTGGGCTAGAAATAAAAGGAAACATATGTATATTAAAATTAGAGAAATTAAAAGTGAGTTGGTTAATTTTTATTTCGAGGATGGATTAAGATAAGAATAAGTGGCTCAATTGCAGCATATGAAAAATAAACAAGTGAAGTTTCTTTTGGATGAGGAAAGGGGATGGAGATTGAAGATTCGGGCCTTGTGGTTAAAAGTGGGGGATCAAGACATGAAGTTCTTTCATAAATATGTCAACCATAGGAAGAAGTGCAACACCATTTTGGATTTGACTAAACAAAGTCAAGGGTTTTAAGGACCTGTCATTGTTAGGAATCAATAATTTTGGGAACTTATTTAGGGCTCCTCAACATGAAGACATAGGTTTAATGCTCAAGGTCTTGGAGAAATTTCCTAGATTTGTAAAGGATAAAAAAAATGAGGAGATATATTAGATAGTGACATCAAAAAAATTGTTTAAAATTATTAGATATTTTCAAAAGGACAAGAGTCCCAGGTTGGATAGGTGGAAAAACAAAAAATTTTGTGAACTTTTTTTATTCGATGTGAAATTATCTTCTTGGGGTGGTGGAACAATTTCAACTCATCAGGAGGATGCCCAGCAACTTTAACTCTACATTCGTTGAATTTTTTCCTAAAATCAATTTTTCCAAAAAATTATTGATTTTTGACCTATCTTGTTATGAAATTGTATCTACAAGAATATGGAAAAAAAAATCATTTCCATATGGATAAAAACCTTTCTTGCAAGGGTGATCTCAAACAAATAGTTTGGCTTTCTTAGAAGCAGGTTAATCCATGAAGTTATTAGAGCAGCCCAAGAAGGGTTGCATTCAAAAAAAATATTGGTTAGTCCATAGTTGTGTTGAAATTGGATCTTTCAAAATATTATGACATTCTTGAAATTCCTCCTTATACATTTTGGGTTTGATATTTGTTTAGTTAGTTGGACCATGGGATGTTTTATGTCTTCTTCTATCTCAATGTTGATTAATGGTGCATACACAACTTATTTTAAGTCAAGAAGAGGACTTTGTCAAGGTTTTCCACTCTTTCCTTACTTCTTCCTACTTATTGCATAGGGACTCAATCAATTACTCACAAAATAAAAATATTAAATATAGGGGATTTCAATGGAATAGAACATTAATCTCACTCGCTCGTTATTTGTCTATGACATGATTTTATTTCATTGTTGTAATGTGGCAAGAGGGGAGAATTTCAAATTGATTATTGAGAATTTTGGTAATGCCATGGAGATGATGGTAAACTTGGAAAAATATCCCATATAATTCTCTAATGGAATGGAGGTAACTAAACAACATGCGATGGATCTTTTTGAATACTAGGCTCATACTCTAAATAATGGATTCAAATACTTAGGTTTCAACATCAAGCCAGAAAACTATGATATTGATGATTGGAAATGATTACAATCCAAAATGGACAACTAGATTCACTTATGGTGCAATTGTTGGCTTTCTTGTGGGGGTCAAATTGTTCTAATCAAATATGTGTTGGAGGTAATTCTGATATACTTGCATCGTTTGGCAGTCATTCATAAAAGTATTTTGAATCATATATGGAAGATTTATTTCAATTGTTTGTGGACAAGATTTACCAAATATTTGGGTTCTCACCTTGTTTGTTGGTCATGGATTTCCCTCCCCAAGAAATTTGTGGGATGGGGATTAAAAAATATATATGGATTTTCGGAATGCCTTGGCTAAGAAATCCTTATTGTTTTTTCTCAGATGGGATAGTTTATGGAGAAAAAAATATCATTGCTAAATATATTGTGCTTGGCATTATTTCGAACTGGATTCGTTCTCACCTCAAGTCAACTACAAATGCATCTAATCAATGGATACCTCTCTCGCACACATTCTTGATGATAGGAAAAATTTGGTATGGCAGGTTAAATCTAGTACAAATGTACGCATCAGAAATGATTCTATTGCAGGTTGTAACCAAGATACCTTCTTGTCTGGATATTTTGTTGGCCACCAATAAGAAATATGCATTTACACCCTTAATATAATTTTGCAAATGGATATCATCTCAATATGGCAACAAGGGTGGCATTTTGGTGAAAAACTTGAATCTTGATAGTATGTGGCTCAATTCTTCAAATCGATTTATTACTTAGCTAAATTTTGCACACATAAGTATTGGGAATGGAGAGGATAAGCTGGTGTGTCTTTTGAATTATAATGGTGGTCAGTGCACTGCTAAGCTATATTATCTTTCTCTACTATAGGTTGACCAAAATGGAAATTCCTAGTGGCATAAAAAAATATGGAAGATCATAGCTCCACTCAAGAGTATTCTATTATTTTGGTTGATTCTTAGAAAATGGATTTTAACCTAGGATAGAATACAAAAAGGGTGATTTTTTAGTCTAGTTATATGGGTCTTATGTCATGATGTTAGTAAAGGCATTTCCCGTTCAATTTTTTAGTGTAGTTTCTTTAGATAAGTGTGGCAATAGGTGTAAATACATATCAAATTTTCGAGACTATGTGTTTACTAAATTGCTTAAGATTATTTTTTATCCTTATATTATAAGCCAACATGAAAAAGGGATAGAGCTCTACCATTGGTAGTGGCTTGGGGTATTTGGATTGCTCAAAATATAAGAATTTTTGATGAAAAGGTATCCCCTCCATACTTCGTGGCAATTCAAGCTATGTCATGTATTACTTCTCTCACATTTTCATCCATATCAAAGGTTTGTTGCATTCTAGTGACCGCTATCATTAATCAAATTAACTCTCAGGGTTATTTTGATGAGGCCGATGAGGAGGAGGGATGGGTTTGTGGCTTGGTTTTTTATTATTCCTCTCTAGCAACCATTCTTTTTATGGAAAATAAATAATAGGGGACGGTACCAATAGCTTGGGAGAACTTACAAATTTTCATGCACTTATGAATTTAGCCACTGAAAGGAATGTCCATAGCCTTGAAGTATTCAAGGACTCTAAATTAGTTATACTCTAGATGTAGGATAAGGAATAGATTATAAATTTGGGCCTCATGCACATTGCTCGGTTGTTTAAGGAGATTGTGGGCATATTTAGAGAAATTTAATTCAATCATATTTATCATGAACACACTACACAAGAAAACATTATCTCAAAGGAGAGTCTTGTTCTTCAATCTCACTCTGATATTTGAGGAATACAAGGACAATTCTCTTATCTCACGACTGAGCATAACTGTGAATTAATATGTATGCATCATTTGGCTATATGCCATTAATTTTTTTGACATTATTTAAAGCACAATCCTATATGTTATATATTTATAATATGTTGTTTAAATATTACTTGCAACTCTTTTAGAAAGATAAGAATTATTGAAGAAGTTTATTTTTTTATTATGACGCAACCAATCCACCTTTGGAATGTACTTTCAATTTTTTATTGAAATAAAAAGTATGGTTTTTTTCTAGGAGAAAATTTGCATCTTCTATAAGAATATGACTTCATAGGGGTGGCCGATGCGAGATGGAGTCTCGATTATCTCATAGAAAATAATGTTGTTTACTATGCTCGGGGGCTCGAAAATGTCTATAATAATCTTGTCAAGGCTTAGTCATTATGGAAAAGTATCTCCATTGCAAAGGAAGAAGGTATCAAATAAATATTAGTTTAGGGATACTCTACGTTGGTAATCAAACTAATGATTGATCAAGCTAACCATAGGGGAATAAGTTTAAATCCCTCGTTTATAAAATTGAGAATCTCTTCCTGAATTTGATTAATTCATCCTTTATCACATAAAAATATATTTGAATTAAAAAATGGACCATTGGGAAAATGTGGTCTCCTCTTTGGGCTATGGCGTCTTAATAAAAAATGGATTTCATGGTGATAACCTAAATTAATGATCAAATGGCTAGTAGATAATTAATTTCCCCTCATTTCAACATGCAAAACTCTATTCAATAGTTGGAGGTGATATTGGAAGGACGATGGGTTGTGGCATTCCCTTCTCCCACATTTGGTACGACATGCCTTGTTCATGGTTAATTAACATAGAGGAATGAATCCTCACATAAAATATAGAATCATTCAACTCATTCAATCACTTCGGGTTTTTCTCTCATTGAATTTGTATGGATTTTGTGGAGGCAAGCATCATGGAATGAACTAAATAGACATGTAGGGGAAATTTTAGCTCTCGGGAGTTGGAATAATGAATATTTTGGCAAGTTTGTGTTGAGGCATTTAAGAAAGGGGCACTAGCTCACACTAGACCTTTAATGCAAGTAAAATTCATCGCTTTAGTCATAAAATCTTTGGCTTCTTATTGTTTCTCTTTGGTTATAATTTTTTCTAGTCTATGTGGTGCCTTAGTTGAAAGAAATTATAAGTGAATCCTTGTGGTCATTAACCTCTTTCACAGATTGAGATTAAAAAAAAAAAAATTATGGGGTTTTTTTTTGTTTAAAATATTATGATGTCTATTCAGTGCTTCTCTTGATCATTTTTATGTGAAAGACACAAGCATATTAGTCATGGATAACTTCGATCTGAAGGAAGTTCTCAAGGTTCTCCACAAGAATGAGGAAATAATTTTGAACCCCAAAATTATTGTAACTAACAATGTCATTATCGCTTATCATGATTTTTAATTGTCATTAAGGTGATGGATCACACTAAACAATGCATATGTAAACATTTATTTGATAGTTTAAAAAGTTGAAAAACTAAGTTGGAATGGTAGGATTGATACAGACTATGATACCACGAATGGGAATTGGTGAGGGGGTTTAACAAAAATTAATTGTACCTCTTATTGCTAGAAAAACCTCACCCAGTGATCTATACCAAAGTTGATCTTCAAATTTTATTACCTTTTTTTCCCACTATTGCCTAATTCATCACATGAAGCCATGGGTCATTGAAGTAACCACATCCCACATTTATAAAGGTTGAGTGGTGGTTTTGGACTACCCTTAAAATTCAATGGACATCATGGTCAAGTACCTATCTCGAAATTTGAAATTTGACCCATGAATGGTGAAAAATAGGTGGAATAGACATCCACAAGTTCATTCAGATCATACCCAGAGAGATCAAAGACATACAAGTGCCTAGTTAATTTTTGTGAGCAGAGAGATACCATTTTCAATTGGAAATCTTGTTGGATTGTTATCAGTGTTCAGAGTTTTGGGTGACTAAATATGCCCATTAAAGTTCCAACCATGGATTGGAACATTATTGGTGTGTTTTGGGAACTCTAAAAATGAATTTTTCATACCCATTAGTGACTAAAGAGATTTGGAACTTGTTTGATTAGTGGGGGTCATGAATTGTTGCATGTTTGGCCAATATTATAAGCAATGGGAAAGGAAATCACTGAGGGGTTGTACAACAATGATGGGATAGGTTTGTGGAGACTCTAGGCTTAATATGAAAATAAGTTCTTTGATGTTTTAGTTCTTGTGAAGGATATTTTCCCTCACATGTCCTAAATTTATCTGAATTAATAACTTGGCTATCAACTGTAGAGAGATTTGGTGTAGTTTTTCTTACAATTGGGTGGAAAAGGGCTCCTTCCCAACTCATTTTCCAATTTGAAATTTCAAATAAGCATTGCCTCTTACTCCTATAATTATTGTTCATCTTCTCTCTAAATTTTTATTGTTAAAATTAGAGATGAAAAATACATGTTTTCTCTTGTACGAAATTTAGAATGTGCTATACGATTTGAACTCTCCTACAAATCTAGTATGACGATCTTAAGTTGTATAGGTCTATTATTTTTTGCCTCCCTATTTCCATAGTCACATGGGTAATATTTGGGTTCTAACCCATTAAGTTTATATCAGGAGTAAGCCTCACATGCTATAAATCTCAATAAAAACCCATAGGAATGTAAGTGCATATTTAAAGTAAACATACACTGATGCATGAACAAAATCTTTACTCTATACCAAGGGATAATATAGGAAATGGAGGCCTAATAAAATTGGTAGAAAACTTGATTAATACCATGGGAGAGTGAAAATTGCAATGTTTAATTTATTTTTGAAAAAATTTCCATATGATAATGGCCTTGTTGTAGTTGCTACAACCCCCTCCAAAAAAATTTCATATACCAAACTCGTGGAGCCTTCCTTGGTCTTGTTCATTGTTGTCGCAAATTTTAAATTTCATTTTATTGGTTTTCTCGCAATGTTGTGATCCCTTTCGCAAGATAGGAAAACTGTCGTATTTTGGCATGTTGTTTGTCGTATTATTATGTGTGAGATTGTTCTGATGGTTCCAAGAGGTCACCTTTGTTCAAATGAGTTGTTATAACCTTGTAAATACCTATCGCACTCATTTCCAAAGTTTTGAGCAGTATCGCACAAGCATCGTCATTGTCATCGTAAAGCCTATCTTTGGTGTCGCACTTGTCATAATCGGTTGTAACGTTGTTGCAAGAAGAAATTATTTGTTTTTATGTCATCGATGATCTATGTTGTTTCAATCATCAAAATATGTTAAGTGTGTGATCACAGCCAAATTTCATCACTGATCACCAATCTCACTGGTCTCGCACTTAGTCACTTTTCGGAGAACTTCCCGACCAAGAAACTTAGCTTGAGTGTGCCTCCCTTGAGCTACGCACTATGTAGTCTCAATCATCTAGATGTGACCTTACTTCTTGGCACTTCGTAGTGCACAGTACTAGCCTCCCAAGACTGCTTCATTGCGCAGTTTTTGCAGCCAAGACTCGACCTTGACCTCTGAAACTGCGTAGTTATGGCCTCCATTCCAGCTTGAACTAAGCACTTCACAAATTCAAGACATAAGCACATCTCCTAAGACTTAGAAATATACAATGTGCAGTCCCTGAGGCCTCCTTAACCTCCTCAACTGCACAGTAATTTTTCCCAGCTCTTATCCCTACAACTTGTCCCCACTGACTCTGAAAATTGTGCAGTCATGTTCCCCAACCCAGCTTGAACTACGCACTACGAAGTCTCAAGGCTCAAGGTTTCCCCTTACCTTACTACATGACGTAACTACGTAGTCACTGAGCCTCCTTGTCCAGAATATTACTTGTTTTGGGGTCAATTCATGGATTAGAATTCACCATCTTAGGCTAGGGGTTTTCAGATTGATGTCGTCTCATCATGAGTGAATTGCAGGAACAGGTACTTTGTTGTGTCATGATGGGGTGATGAAGGAAGAGAAGGAGGAGGTAATCATGCTAGAATACACTCTTGTAGTTGAAATCGCAGGATGATTGATCAAAGAAAGTGAAAGGACATCAATTTGCGACCAGCATCTAAGACATGAGATCATTGGAGACTCCTTGTCAGCAAGGCATGCAGAGGAAAAATAAATTTCTTTCATGAATACACTTAACTATCAACGGCAGCAGTGACTTGACATTTCCATGTCAGCAGTGTCATCTCACGTCATGCCATGAGTGGTCATATGCCACATAACTATTGTACATCATGTATATTGTATTCAAAATGTATTGCAAAGTAGAAGTCCAAAGGACACACATAAATGTAAAAGAGTCATGTAAGTCGAAAAAATCATGGGAAGTCAAATAGTCATGAGGGTAGTCAAAGAGTCACCCTTAGTTATATATATTCCCTCATTGTATGAGCAAAGGAATTTTTCACCTTGGCTCCACCAGCAAAGCATTAGAGAGATAAACTAATTCTTTCGTGGAGCAAGGAATGGCTCCAAAGCTCCACTATTGGAGCTAGTGATGTTCAATGTACATATGTGTCTTAGAACTTTTACTTAATAACAGAAACCTTTGAGGCCAGCACGTTCTTCATGCATGACTTATGAATATTTTTAAGACTTCTCCAAATGTTTGTATTTCATGTTTGTTGTCACATGTACTAATATATTTGAACTATTTTGGTTATTTTAGTGCTTATATTGTTGAGAATTTGTTCTAATGGTTGTAATTGTTGTCCCAGCCTTGTGGACTATTCCGCAGGATATTAAGCAGATCCTTCTAAAATTTTTGTGTGCAATGACCATCGCATCCCTTGTGGACTATTCCGTTGGATGTTAGATGGGATCTTTTGGTTCATGTGTGTCTCTTATTGGGTGGTACTATTACCTCTCTCTTAGAGACTCACTTCTCCTTATCCCCCTAGTAGAAGAACCTTGGCATGTATACGATTGAACACTCACCAAGCACACCCCCCTTGCTTTTTGAAGGTGCATGTGCACCCCTCTCTCTTGCTAACAGTTAGACTCGAGGAAAACCTATAAGAATACATGGCAACAGGGTCGATATTTCATATGGGGTTCCTAATCCAAATAGTGTGAGGTCTAATTGGGACTTCACATCAAGGAGACCCCTTGGTTGACGGATTTCTAGCACCGTCAACAATCCTACATATGTTTATTCATGCAAAGATCTAAAATATATTTGATTTAATGTGTATTAATCCAAGCTTACACTAGTTTATTGGGAATAATTTTTTAGGAATAATTTAATATCTCAAGTAGAGGAATTAATCACACAAGCTAAGATCCATAAATCCATCAAGTACCAAGAGGGATCATTTTTTTTCACTTTAAAAGAGGTTTGCATCTCAAGGCATTTGATCTCTCTCTAAACTTCGTAGATTCATATTTAAGATGGATCTCGACTAGTTTAATTAATATTAATTATGATTATAATTATAGATAAAATTATTTATTCTATTTTGACTAAGTCAAAATGTTAAACAAGACATTATATTATAACATTTTTACTATACTATGCACGAGATGACCTCTTGGTGCCATAAAAAAATTTGAAAAAAATATATATAAACTATCATTTTTAATACTTTTTTGAAAGAAAGCAATTTATAACTATATGATTATAAAAATTCAAAAAATTTATATTTAAATTATCTAATTTTTCTCAAAACTAAATAGGGTTAAAGGTTAGAATAATATGTCAATCTAATTTAATGTTATGTCTCTTTTTTTAATACTGTAAACAAAAAATCAAACATTATATATATTATTACTAGCCTAGATCCATGCTAACCCTAGATATATCAAGCGCCGAGAGGTATCAAATCTCTCGAGGTGCAAACCTATTTTTTGAGTGCAAAACTTGAGGAAAGGTTTGCACCTCAAGATATTTAATCGCTATGAACGCTTGATAGATCAAGGGTTAAGATGGATCTAGGTCGGTTATATATATATATATATATATATATATATGTGCCTCTTTCTTATTCCCTCTCTATATATCACCCCCTAAACATACACACTATCTCTCTCTCTCCCTCTCTCTTCCTCTCCCTCCCTCACTCTCTCTCTCTCTCTCTCTCTCTCTCTCTCTTGCCCTTATCTCCCTCTCACTCTCCTATCCCTCCTCCCTCCTGCTCTCCTCTCTCCCTCTCTCTCTCTCCATCTCTACCTTATCACTCCATGTCTCTCTCCACCTTTCTCCCTTGGTGTTTTTCTTCTTCCCCCCCTCTCTCTCCCTCTCCAACCCCATATCTCCCTCCCTCACTCTCTCTCCTTCTCTCTATTGATTCATCTATCTCTTCCTTCCTCTCTCTATTATTCTCTCCCACCTCCCTTTGTCTCACCCCCTCATCACACTCTCTCTCTCTCTTCCCTATAAATTTGTCACTATCTCCCTCCCTTTTTCCTTCTTTCTATCCCCTCCATCTTTTTTATCCCTCTCTCTGTCTCTCTTCCCCTTCTCTCCTCTCATCTTCTCTCCTCTTCTCTCTCTTCCCCTTCTCTCCTTATCTCTCTCATATCCTCTTCTCTATCTTCCCTCCTCTCTCCCTCAATCTCTCCCCATCTCTCCCTTGTCACTCCCTCTCTTTCCACCTCTATCTCTATATGTCTTTGTTCTTTCCTCCCTCTCTCTCCCCCTCCAATTCTCTCTCTATCTCTCTCTCTCTCTCTTTGTTATCCTTCCTCTCTCTCCCACTTCCCTCTCTCTCTCTCTTTATCTCTCTCTTTGCCCTCCAACTCTCTCTCTCTCTCTCTCTCTCTTAAATTTGATTCCATGATATTGTGTTTAAGAAAGTATCTAAAAATAAATAAATAAACCTCAATTCGTTGTAAAGTATTAAACCTATATTTTGGATCAATAATGTCAAAGAAAATACAATAATGGAAAACTTAAAACAATCATGCACTATCTTTCCTCTATTATTGTTAGTTAATTTGTTTGCTCTCATCATTTGGATCCTTAGTTAAGATGGATCTATGGTGGTTCTTAGTAATATTATTCATATTATATATATTTCACATCTTATATGTAAAAGTATTCTCATTTTTTATTTTATTGAACCTTGATTTAATTTCTATGGGAATATTTTTAGTAGTTGTGATAATAGAGGGTAATGATAACCTTTTTCCTTTTAGATTTAATTAAAAAAAGTTATAAAATTAAATTAAAATAAAATATTTATAAAATTTTGTGTAATAAGTTATGTTTTTTGGACATATGGTATTGATAATCTATGGTATTGACCCATGGTATTGTAACAAATCATATTTACATGTTAATAATGTTCCATGGCTAAGAATCGTGTCATATTGTTATAAAATATTTTCATTGTGAAATAAGTTATGGTTTTTGGGCATGTGGTATTGATAAGCCATGGTATTGGCCCATGCTATGGTAACAAAGCCTATTCAGAAGTTAATAAAAAAAACGAAATGTAACAAATTGACTTTAACTTTTTATTATTATTTGAGCCAACATTTAAATGTTTACACCCATTGGGCTTTATATTACTTTTAACTTTTTATTTATTATTTTAACTTTTTTTATTACTTGTAATGTTTTATTTTTAATTTTTAATTTAGATGACATAAATGTTAAATGTCTATGTTAAATGTTAAACATGCATTAGATTAAATTTTTTAAATGTTAAATGTTAAACATTTACACTTGACATCTACCCCATTAGTAATTATTAAATTTAAATTTATCAATACTAATTTGTTGCTTAAAATACTTTTTTGAATGCATAAATGGATTAACACCCAGAAAAATCCCTCCCGCCTCAAATTTTATAGATTAAACAAATTGAACTCAAGTTTGTAAAAATCTTTGTGAAATTTTAGTTAAAATTAACCAGAACAAAAATCCTGAAAAATGTTATTTCTAATGAAATAATAGTATATTGGTATGCTTGGGGATTGGTAAGGAAAACGAACAATCAAGAAGAGGCATGTGGTATTTTATTTGGTCTCATCATTTCCCAACAAAGAGGGATCAAGGTTATGAACATCTTGGGGGACTCCATCGTCATCATAAAGCACATGGTCAATAATAGTGCAACTCAAAATATTAAGTTGAACCAAATTATGGAAAGAATCAAAGGTCTTCGCCGACAATACAAAAAAGTACACTTCTACCACATTTTAAGAAGATTGAATCAGGAGGCAGACATCCAAGTGAATAAAGCTTGTCAAAGAGAGGAGAACATGAGCATGGTAAATGGAAATGAATGTCACTACCTAATTCCCTAGTCATGATGTCAAACAGTAGTTGGTTTATGGCAAAGGTTCCCTCTCTTAACAAGTATAGCAACACTTTTAAAGGGAATATAGGGACAAATTGGGAAATTTATGACCTTAGGCAAGTGATCATGGTCCTCTCTTTGGCCCCCCCGCTCCCCTCCTTCCCCTCCCTCCTTTGTTGGCTCCCAACCCCTCACTCCCCTCCCCTCTTCTATCCCCTTTCCAATCTTCGATTCACCCCTCTTTCTCTCGACCCCCTCATCCTTCACCCCTGCATTCCCTTTCCATTCCCTGATCCCCTCATTCTCCATCATCGCCCCTCCTCTCACCTCCGACTGAAGACATGTAGAACAATTTGTAGGTGGCATTGTATGAGTAACTTGTGTAAACCATGCAAGTTCGTTAAAGAAAGGGGTGGAATTAGTACAGAGAAGTGCAAGACACATGGCGTCAGGAAGGGTATAACTGTGGGAAATCTCAGATTTCAGTCCCAAATTTAGGTTCGTCGCATGATCCATATTACTATAACAATGCAAGCATCCTCTGAGATTGAGCACAAACTAATACTGCAAAGTTTGATCAGATGGCACATGCAAGGGGGATTTAATTCACTCCATATCAAAGTCATTTCATACTGTGAAGTAATCATGGGAGTGAGATGGGATCATGGAGGTAACAATTCAATCACATATTGCAAATTTCATTATAAAATAAGGATTTGTTGCACAATTTTCAATTGTGAGAAGGTTGAGGCCTTGCACTCGAGTAGTAGCATGATTCAGAGCTATGTGAGGGATTTCTCATGGGCATCAGTGAATTCGTTGGTCGGGCAGGGGTGGAGTATTGTGGCTCTGTATCTCAGGGAATCATTTTGTGATTCTAAAGCAGGTAGGGGGAATACTGATATTTTGAAGTCGTGTCTGAGAGAAATTGGGGGTAGGATCTTTAAAAGGTGATGCTAGACTTGGTTTTTCCTCCTGGCCCCGGCCTGGCACTCTAAGTCTATGGTTAATTTTGGGTTCTATAGAGTCTGATGCTCAGAATTTGTTTTAGAAATTAAAGGAGTAGTGGAGTGTCATGAGTTAGAAGAAATAGGGGGGTGGAATTCAGGGGCAAGCAGGAGAAATAACCTAAGAATTGAGCATGATTACTTGTCTTCCAAGACGTGTTGGCAGCTGGAGAAAGGCACAATGGAACCCAAGCATTGGGGATTTCGACGCACGTGTAGAAAATATATACATTAAGCATGCATATGTCCTAGATTCCCCTGATCTCACAATATTTAACTTCTTGCAAAATAAAAAATCATTCCACTGCTAATATTTTGCGAAAAATTAATTGCACGCACATGTAAAGCATAAATAAAAACAATCGCACATAACACAGTTGTTTAACGGGAAAGCCTGAAGCTGAAAACCCCAACTATATATTATGTATCATGGAATCATATGACAATCCTCATACAAATATTATCAAGCTCTCAGTACAGTATAATCGTCATACACTAATCAGGAACAATCTTGCAAATCCATGCACCGATCTTTGCCTCCTACTAGCCTGCCTCCACTGCGCAATCCCTACTGAAGAATAGATCTGAATGAATTCGAATTACCTTTGCCTTGACTGCGCAATCCTCATTGGCAACTCCAATGTGTGTGTGATGTAATCAATGCATCACTATAGTCACAATAGATAGTCTATCTTGCCCTTTCACCTATCTCTCCACTGGGTCTCCACTGAAACTGCCATGCACTGTAGTTAACTACTGTATTTTTCACTTGATTAATGAGTTATTATTTGTGAATTAATTAACTAATTAATTCACTCCACTCTCACTAGTGTATCATTCAGTTAGACTAGATACAACTAGCTCAACTAAGTCTAACTGAGTTAAACTAAATAACAACTCCCATAACTACTCTTCCAACTCTGTCATAACTTTTCCACTTCATTTCTAACTGAGTCCTCCATGCATGAGCCACCAATAACTCTAGGAATTGCGTAATTCCTTTAGCCCACTGATTTTCCAAATCTATTCACTGAAATAAAGTGCTCCAAGAGAATAAGTTGATATTTATTGTCAGATTATTATTAAGGGCTAATAATAATCGACATGCATCTATTTTTAGATTGAAGTTATATAAATAGACTTAGCCCAATATTCTAAAAATAGAATTTGATCTATTTTTCACATTTGACCAACCATCTACAAATAACATCCTGTAACTTATAGAATATGCTCACAATGTCTAAAAATAGAAATACACGTAAAAATAGCCTGTGGGCCAAAAGTAACTGCGGCCCCACTTGATGAAGGCCAGAATCTTTTCACTAAGCTCATCATCTTGTTGAATATCAACACTCCTCTCAACAGATAGGGGTTTTCCTTCTGTGATCCTTTTGCCACTATGGTATTCGAATTTATCTGGTGAGCGCCTTCGTCGAGAATATCTGCATCCTAATCCTCTGTGAGATAATACTTGAAGCAACATGATCTTCCGCTGCACACAATCTCTGATATGATGATACCGTATATCAATATGTTTAGATCTATCATGAAACACGGGATTAACTGAGAGTTTAATGAAACTCTGATTATCATAATGTATCACTGTGGGATCTAAATGTGAACAAACCAACCAAAATCTTCCTCATCCAGATAGCCTCACATGCAACTTGACTTGCTACCATGTATTTTGCTTCTGCTGAACTGAGTGCCATAGATCTTTGTTTCTAGTTGTACCAAGAAACTGTCGTAGATCTGATACTAAAAATCCCTCCTGATGTGCTCTTTCTATCTGTTGGGCTTCCTGCCCAATCTGCATATGTGAAGCCATGCAACTTCACCTCATCCGTCTGTCTGTACCATAAACCATACTCAAATGTGCCCCTGAGATATCTCAAAACATGATTTCCTACCTTCCAAAGAGCTTGGTAGGCTTAACCATTGCTTGTGAAAGCTGGTTCACCGCATAGCATATGTCCGGTCTTGTATTAAATAAATACATGAGTGAACCCACCAACTGTCGATAAACAGTGGCATCCACTACCTCTGCTGATGTAGCATCCTCTTTCTTCCAATTTCCTGGAAAGAGGAGTGTCGATAGGCTTGCAGCCTTGCATGTGAAACTTCTCCGGTATCTCTCGGGCATAGTTACCCTGAGACACAAGCCAGTTCACCTTCCTGTTGCCATATTTCCAATCCAAGGAACTAATGAAGGATGCCCAAATCCTTCATCTCAAACTCCTTTGCAAGATCTGCCTTGTATGAGTGTATCAACTGCTCATGACCTATTAGTATTAAATCATCAACATAAAGTACAATGTTTAAAATCTTACCCTCCACCACAATTTGGTACAGGTTTTCATCCGCCTCACTCTTTGTGAAGCCAAGTCCAGTGAAATAGCTATCGATCCGAGTGTACCAAGCATGTGGTGCTTGTTTTAGCCCATACAGCACTCTTTTGATCCTGCACACATGCGACTCATTGCTGAAGATCTCAAATCCTTTAGGCTACTCAATGTACACCTCTTCCTCAATGACCCCATTAAGGAACGCGGTCTTCACATCCATCTGATGAATGTGCCAAATGAAACAGGATGATGCAGCCTGAAAGAATACGTGCGGCGGGTGCAAGGTTCTTCATAGTCAATCCCCCTCAATTTGTGAGAAGCCCCGGGCAACAAATCTTGCCTTATACTTCTCAACGCTCCCATCAGCAGCTTGCTTTACCTTATAGATCCATCTTGATCCTACAGTTGATTTCCCCACCGGCCTTGGAACAATCTCCCAAGCATTGTTTCTGACAATGGAGTCATAGTCCTCCACCATGGCATCTACCCATGTGGGCTCCTACACTGCTTCTTCAAAAAAAGATGGCTCTGTCACAATACACTTTCTCATAAGAGCCATGTATCTAGTATATCAGTCAGGTGACTGTCTCTGTCTGTGTCGTGATGTAGGGACTCCTACATTCTATGCCGCATCAAGCTTCGGTCTCTCGGCCCGTAGTCACGGCACTACCGGACTTGTCGATGTTTGGATTCCCAAACATGGTGGAGTCCTCCACTCCATGAATCTCCTCTTGTCGTTGATCCACATCCCCAGGCTCATCTTCCGAACAAAGCGAGTTCCTTCCTTGCCATGCAAGTATAACTCCCTCTCTTCTCAAGCATAGCTTGCATAGCACCCACGATTTTTACGATTTCTTCCTCTTTGCGACCCCGATACTGCTATGGGTTATGAGGGTGCAATGAGTACTCTTGAATTCTTAGAGTTTTCTACAGAAGTCTTTGAATTCGTTCGAGATATATTCACCACCATTATCGCTCCGCAGAGCCTTCACATTCTTCCCTGACTCCTTCTCCACCAATGCTTTAAACTCACAGAAATTTGAGAATGTTTGACTCTTCTTCTGCATGAAGAATATCCAGCATCTGCGAGAATAGTCATCGACAAATATAACATAATACCTGTGTTTTACTGTTGAAGAAACCAAGAAAGGTCCACACACTTATGTGTGAATTCTCTCCAGGATCACCGAAGCACAGTTCTCCTTCTCATGAAAGGTGGTCTTCATAAACTTACCCATAGTACATCCCTTGCACTAATTTGACTGTGAAAGAGTACCCTTAAGAAGTCTAGTAGAAATTTGCTGCAAAATATTCAAGGCACCATGGTGAAGATGGCCAAATATCTGTGCCGCAGTCGCCCTCATCAGGAAATACCACTTCTTACGCACCGCACCATTGCGGCAGCCATCTACCTCCGAGAAGCAGCAGAGATTCTTAATTCGAACCCCTATCTTCTTGGTTTGACCCATTGTTTTATGTTGAAGGAAGGCTTTTCCCTCACTGAAAACAACATCATAACCCTTGTCTTCCATCATTGCGACTAAGACCAAGTTCTTCTTCAAACCTGGAACATGCATGACATTCGTCAACAAGAACGGATTATCGGACTCCCTCTCAAAGGTAATGGTCCCAATGCCAGTCGCACTGTACTGACCATTATCGGCCATCTCTATATTCATCTGGAGGTCCTTCTCCTCCAAGTCACTAAACAACTCTTTGTCTCCCATCATATGGAAAGACGCACCATTGTCAAGATACCACACTGATCCCATGCAGCTTGAAACCAAGCATGCGACAAAGGAAAAATCCAGCTCAAATTGCGAGGCTAAGGCCTCTCCAGTTGCAGATCTAGCAACCTGTTTATTCTTCTTCTTCTATGGACAGTTAGTGGCGAAATGTCCATGTTCGTGGCAGTGAAAACACTTCACTTTGGACAAGTCTTGCGTCTTTCCTTTAGCACCGGATTTTGAAGGATTTTTCTTCCCCTTCCCTTTCCTTGATTTGGCAGCCAAAGCGCAATTTTCTTCATCTTCATTCTTCGATGAAGATCCATCCCTAGTACCATTGCCTTATCTCACTCCTAACCGAAGTCACTCCCACCTGTGAGTTTCTCCCGTCCATTTTACGGAAGTCTTCGTATGCCAACTCTTCGGAAGCCCAAAGAGAGCTAAGCTTCACAGTCTTCTTCATCAGTAGTAACCCCCACACTTCCCCAGTTCATCCTTTCAGTGGACAAACTTCGTGAGGTATTTTGGAATACTGTTGCCTTTCTCCATTTTTATTTTTCTGAGCTTGTTTTTAAGTGCCAACTTCCTCTGGTGACTTTTGCTTTGGAACAAGTCTATCAAAGCCTTCCACATTAAGAATGGAGTGGCTTTCCCATGAAGGCTAGACACAATATGGTCCTTCACACATTCCAATAGAATCCTTCTCGTCTTTGCTGTCTTCTTTTGCCATGCGTCAAGTAATGCAACATCGCTAGATCCCAACTTAGGAATATCGCTATCGATGAACTAATTCAGTCCATTATCCTCCAAAACTGCCTCCATCTTGTCCTTCCAGGCTATGTAATTCGAGCTCCCATCAAGGGCATACTCCAATCGCAACCCATTGAAAGCCATTTCAATGTATACTCAACTTCTGCACCAAGAATCTTCTGTAGCAAATTCGAATTGTCCACCAGCACAAACTCACTTTACAATTGCAATATTCAATTAACAATGCTCCGATACCATGTAGAAATTATATGCACTAAGCATGCATATGTCCTAGATTCACCTGATCTCACAATATTTAACTTCTTGCAAAATACTGAATCATTCCACTGTTAATATTTTGCGGAAAATTAATTGCACACACATGTAAAGCATAAATAAAAATAATCGCACATAACACAGTTGTTTTTAACTGGGAAAGCCTGAAGCTGAAAACCCCAACTATATATTATGTGTCATGGAATCATATGACAATCCTCATACAAAGATTATCAAGCTCTTAGTACAGTATAATCGTCATACACTAATCAGGAACAATTTTGCAAATCCATGCACCGATCTTTGCCTCCTGTTAGCCTGCCTCCACTGCGCAATTATTGCTAAAGAATAGCTCTTAATGAATTCCAATTACCCTTGCCTTGACTGCGCAATCCTCATTGGCAACTCCAATGAGTGTGTGATGCAATCAATGCATCACTATAGTCACAACAAATAGTCTATCTTTCCCTTTCACCTATCTCTCCACTGGTCTCCACTGAAACTGCCATGCACTGTAGTTAACTGCTGTATTGTTCAGTTGATTAATGAGTTATTATTTGTGAATTAATTAACTAATTAATTCACTCCACTCTCATTAGTGTATCATTCAGTTAGACTAGATACAACTAGCTCAACTGAGTTTAGCTGAGTTAAACTGAATACAACTCCATAAACTATTCTTCCAACTCTGTCATAACTCTGCCACTTGAGTTCTAACTGAATCCTCCATTCATGAACTCCAGTAAACCCTTGGGAATTGTGTAATTCCCTCAGTCCACTGATGTGCCACATCTGTTTACTGAAACAAAGTTCTCGAAGAGAATAAGTTGTTGTTTAGAGTCGATTATTATTAAGAGCTAATAATAATCGACATGCATCTATTTTTAGATTGACGATCTATAAATAGACTTCGCCCAATATTCTAAAAATAGAATTTCATCTGTTTTTCACATTTGACCAACCATCTACAAATAGCATCCTGTAACTTATAGAATATGCTCACCATGTCTAAAAATAGACATACACCTAAAAATAGACTTGCGCCAAAAATAGCACAGTGGGCCCTTAGTGAAGGCGACTCTTTTCACTAAGCTCATCATCTTGTTGAATCTCAACAGCACGTGCTCTGGAAGAGTGGCTTACAAAATTGAAAGGATCCTTCCCTTAGCAACATTCGCACCTCACTTGTGCACTCCATGTGAGAGAGAACATTTCGAGATAAGAAGAGACCCGACAGAGCTGATGAGGAGTTTTCATTTGCAGCAGGAGGAGGCATGTGCAATGAGCGAGAGAAATGTCAAGAAGAATCAGAAAATCCTCAAATTGAAGGATGGAATGTATGCTCTCCACGGCCAGATAGAGGACTCAAAAATCCAGCTAATAGAGAAAACTTCCATCATTGAAGAGCAGTCAACAAGAATCAACCTTAACCTATCTGCGGACCCAAATGGTTAACTTGTTGTTAGTTTTATATGCGAAATTATAAATGTGTTTTGTTGCTATGTCAATATTGTAAAGTTTATAGTAGAATATCAGCAATAGTGACGCTGCATTTTGTAATCATGTATAAAAACTGGGTCAGTTCAACAATAGAGGAAATTAGGATGCCTAATTTTGACATGATTCTGAAATGTAATCTCTTAGTTTAGCCGCGGTCCAAGCACGGATTAATATATTACCAGTACTCTTTTTTGTTAAAAAAGAAAAAAAAAATTGTTATGTTGGCTCTATGTTAGACTATGCCAAACTAAAATATCAATCTAACATGATGTAATATCTATTAGTTAATAGGTTTTATGATATACTAAATATTAAATACGATTATTATAAAAATGCATTAACTTTAATAATATTAATGTTAACTTTGTATTCATTAACACTTCAAATAACAAATTAAATATTAAATATTATCATACTAAGTAACACATTAACTATTATTAATGTATAGTTAATAGGTTTTATGATATACTAAATATTAAATACGATTATTATAAAAATGCATTAACTTTAATAATATTAATGTTAACTTTGTATTCATTAACACTTCAAATAACAAATTAAATATTAAATATTATCATACTAAGTAACACATTAACTATTATTAATGTAAAAGTACATTAACTTTAAGTTTATCAATATTAGTTTTTCACCATTAAATTTACTATTTTATCCATTACAATGCATGATAGGTTTAGGATGAAAATGAAATGTCAATCTAACTTAATGTTATATTTTTTTATTAACTCTTTAAATGACATATTAAATATTATTTCTATAAAAATATATAATTGGGATATATCAATTTTAACAACTTTGGATTTGTCAATGTGAACTTTGAATATATAATTTCTGAGTAAGATCAAATGTAAATAAAGCCAATCTAGATCCATTTTAACTTTGGATCCATCAAATATTGAAAGTGATCAAATCTTTTTTTACTCTAAAAGAAGTTTGCATTTCAAGAGATTTGTTCCTTTCAACACTTGGTAGATCCTAAATTAAGATGGATCTAGAATGATTTTATTATTCATTATCAAAATGTTTTGTTCATAATTATAGTATTATTTATTTTATTTTGGCTAAGTGAAAAGGTTTATAGGACATTACAACATCTCTACATATTGGGCTGAGTGGTTTCTCCCGGCAATTACTTTTAACCTTTTGTTACTTTTTAATTGAGCCCACATGTAAATGTTTACAAACATTTACACCACTACAACATCTCCCACGTACCTTTTTGCTTTTAGATTTTATATTGTAAATTTATTTAAGTATTAAATTTTAATTTGAAAAATTATAAAATTAAATTAAAATTAAATATTTTGATTTTGAAATGAGTTATGGCTTTTGGCATGTGGTATTAGTATATGGTATTATAACAAAACCTATTTAGAAGTTAATAATATCCATAATAAAATTGAGTTGAATATTCATGGTTAAAAATCTTGTCATATTGTATGTATTAAATTTTTGTGTTCTTATTAATTAAATTTAAATACATAATTTTAATTTTTATGGTAAAATGGCTCTTAATTTATGATTTTCCTTAATTAAAAAATTTGTTCATAAATTTATTGCAATGAGAGACACTTTAGGGAGATGTAGTGGTATAAAATAATGATTATGTAACTATATTTAAATTTAATTAATATAAAAAACTTATATTTACAATAAACTTACAATATAAAAATATTCTTAAACATGGATATACCTGATTTTACCATGGATATTATTAAGTTGTAAATAGGCTTTATTACAATAGCATGGCTTATCAATACCACAAGCCCATAAACCATAACTCATCTCAAAATCAAAATATTGTATAAATATTTTTGTATCTCTCTAGCCTTAATGGAAGAGTTATAAATATTTTTGTATCTCTCTAGCCCAAAATGGAAGAGTTATTGTGATGTTATGTTATGTTATGTTTTGTAAACATTTTGTATGTCACCATATTTTTTTATATTTTAATTTGTTTATTTTTTATAACATTTTTGCAATTAAATCTAAAAGTAAAAATTCTCTGGGGCATTTCAATTGGTAATTCGAAATATGTGAAATAGTTGAAACTTGAGAGACCAAGTTCAAATCCCCTCTCGTGACCCAGGCTACGGGGAGGAGGACAGACCATAACCCCCCAAATATATACTGGTAGTTATGTGTCAGAGATTTACTGTGTAGCAAGCTACGGGGAGGAGGATAGGCCAAGGCTACGGGGAGGAGGACAGACCATAACCCCCAGAGATTAACTACAGGAGGACATACCATAACCCCCAGAGATTTACTAGTAGTTATGTGTCATATATTTATCGGTACTTATGTGTAGTACGGATATACCCCATTTTACCATGGATATTATGAAGTTGTAAATAGGATTTATTACAACGGTCACTTGTCAAAACCTAACTAATAATTAATGCATAGAAGGCTACGGGGAGGAGGATAGACCATAACCCCCAGAGATTTACTGTGTAGCAGGCTACGAGGAGGAGGACAGACCATAACCCCTTAGAGATTTACTGGTACTTATGTGTAGTACGGATATACCCCATTTTACCATGGATATTATGAAGTTGTAAATAGGATTTATTACAACGGTCACTTGTCAAAACCTAACTAATAATTAATGCATAACAGGCTACGAGAGGAGGACAGACCATAACCCCAAAGTTTTATTGGTAGTTATGTTTCAGAGATTTACCGGTACTTATGTGTAGTACAGATATAGCCCATTTTACCATGGATATTATGAAGTTGTAAATAGGCTTTATTACAACGGTCACTTGTCAAAACCTAACTAATAATTAATGCATTATAACGTTATAAAAATAAAATATTATTAAACAAAAAATAAAATCTAACATTAAAATTCATAAAATTAAAATTAACAAGGGTGAACATTAAAATAATAATAAATTAATTAAAAAATAAATAAAAAATAAAATAAATAACAATAATAATAATAATAATAATAATAAATTAATAAATAATAATAATAAATAATAAATAAATAATAATACAAAAAAAACCATAACAAGAATATTTAAAATCACTAGAGCTAAAAATATATAAAAATAAAACGTGTCAGCCCTCCAAATGATATTGTGATTTTTCAAGATTTTGTTAAACAATTATGTTATGTTATGTTATATAAACATTTTCAGTAATTAATTATTAGATAATATTGAGATAAAATAGTAGGTTTACCTATTGAGATATTTGGGAAATATTTTCACAACCCATGGTTTTACCCATGGTATTCTTATCTAAGGTATTCATTGCAACAAAAAATTTTAGCTAGATCAAAGTAAATCTCTATTTCCACCACTAATATCAAACCTTGACCAAATTTCATATCTAATTCAATAAAGAGAATCACTCAATAAAGACATACTACACAAATGTTTTGTAGCACTACCTATGCATGTATTCCAAGTAAAACTTCACAAAAACAACACTAATCACTTACATAAACTTCAAATAATTTCGCAAAAACAACCCTACTCACTTTGTTGCATAGACTTCAACGATCAAGTTTTTCACGTTGTTGTTTTGCATGTTATTCATTTTATTTTATATGTTCGAAATTTTACTCTTGAGTGTGGAGAGAAATGAGAAAATGAAAAAAATAGAATCTTGATATGAAAAACTCTTTTAGAGTGAAAAACATTTGATCCCTCTCAGAGCTTGGTCGATCTAGAGTTAAGATGGATCTAGGTTATCTAATTTTAAACGTGGATTTATTAATGTTATCTTTGGATTTATTAACGAGATTAAACAATTTAGTATATGCAAGAGTAAATCACACACACGCACACATACACACAATAAAAGAGCTCTAGAAATACCATTTAGCATCAAGATTCCCACAACTTTTAATAAATTAACTACTTAATTTACATAAACACCCAATAAAAGAGCTCGAGAAATACCATTTAGCATCAGGTTTCCCATGACTTGCTTAAATGGGAAGGGCACTGCAAATTAAGAATGAGAAGAAAAATAAGTTTACATTTGAAATAATTTTGATACCAATGGACTCAAAAAATCTAGGATCTACCCTATTTCATCTAAACACCATTCTAATTCATATTAACTTGAAGGTACTAATAGGATCAAGCAAAACACATCAAAATAAATTAAATCTCAAAGAATATATATATATATATATATATATATATATATATATATATATATATATATATATATATATATATATATATATATATATATATATATATCGAAATATTTTTCCTAACTCTAATCTTTCAATATAATATTCAATAAATCTGGTACAATGTGGATCTACCTCAGTGTATCTAGACACTACATTAATTCAATCTATTGTGAGGTAGATAAAATACCTTATGGAAAAAGGCATTTGCAATAGCTCCTTTTACTTAATGAGAAAAATTTTCCCGAATCAGGTAACCAAACATGAGGTGTTATTATTGTCTTTGACACAATGCATGCTAAGTGATCATTGGCCTAAGTTATCATTAACCATCATGGCCCAGACGACAATAACACATAAGTTTCATCTTCTAACTATGGATCAATAGTCAATATCTCAAAATGTATGGCAAAACCAAATCAAAATAAAATAAAATAAATATGAACCATCTTCTAAAGGGGTATAATCTTCTGAAGTGGTATATAAAGTTCCCATCCTCATCAAGGTTTCAACAAAATGAGCTCATTTTCACATCTTTTTGAAAATACCCACACCTAGTTTTTTATTAACTCTAGTTTTCCTTTCCTGCCAAACTCATAATCCATCCAAAGCAAAGTGAGTGTGCTCTTCTCATATGAGCCATTATGGTTAATTGATATCTTAATTGTTAAACAAACCATCATGGTTATTGATACCTTAATTGTTAAACAAACCATCGTGGTGTTGACACAAAGAACACCTACCTTTCCTTGTTGTTTCTCCACCTCACTCCACCTCAACCAACGAATGTGGAGAAATGAAACACCAAATACAAGATAATCAATATATATTGTGTGAGCAAATGGGAAATTTCACACCCTAATTAGAGTTAGGGTTGGATCATTGGATTATATAAAGTAGAAAGTAGAAGGTGGTAGTTATTCTAGAAGCATCTTACCTTTTAAAAAGTAAAATTTTGGCTTTGGTGGTGAGAGTAATAACCAATAATTATTTTTTAAAGATAAAAAATGAGTAATTTTATTAAAAAAATAAACAAATATTGTATTATATTTTAAAATATTATATTCAAAATTTAGAATTGAAAAAATACAAATTAACTAAGTTACTTTAATTATTAATTTATTTTATTTTATGTTATTTTTTATTTTTATGTAATTTGATTGAGTCAAAATGTAAACATGACACGACAAGACATTATAACATCGCTACCATGCTGGACTGGAGAGCACATTTGGAGTAATAATCCTCCTACCTAAATTTATGCAAAGAAGTGCATACTTTTTGTGGGTAGTATCCTCTCCTAACTTTGAATTTTTTACCTTATTACTCTTACCTATCTCTATGCTAGGAAATTGATAAATTTTTATGGGAAGACTCCTAGTATGTATGTTCATTTACATATGATTCACAACTATTTTGGCGCCAATAAGTGCATAAATTATCGTGGGAAGTAAATTTGGGAAATCATGTTTACTTACTTGAGTATGAAGAGTGTATGAAATTTACTTATTTCTAGGAATCAGTGAAATTGAAGCTTCAACTACATAATTTCTTATGTAAATGTTTGCATAAGTTTTGGGGTTGTAAATGTTGGTACGAATCATGTTTTACTTAAGTAAATATAATAAATTATGGTAGTGATCAATCCTAGGAGATCAATTTTCTTCAATGCATTACTTATATGAGAATATTTATATGCATATAATCACTTACATTCATGAATTTCTCTTGTATGAATAAGAATAGAATTTTAGGCATGGGTTTTTTATTCAGAGTTGATGTAGAGTATGATATTCATAAATTTGATTGAGTTATAATCCCTTCGAATGACCAATACAAATCCTTTAAGATTTGTGACAAAACTTGCAAAATTTACTCTATATGAAATTGGAAGAACTTACTAAGTTCTACCAAAGAAAAACATTAAATCTAACTAAATGAGTTCAGCAAGGGTCAACTAGAGTTGTGGGTATCCCATAAAATTTCATTGATGGTCGATGAGCTCAACAGGGTCAACAAAATTTGTGGGTAACACATCCGAAGAGTTGGAATCCATCGAAATTTTTTTTAGGTACCTCTTTGACAACCCACTAAATTTCATCTCAACTGGAATTTTTTTTTTAACATGGTCTATTATGATATATTCATTCAAAAAAGAGGGGAGATAAACTCTGAGATACAAAATATTTAAACAAATTAGAAAGGAATGTTGTACAAGATTCCTTGATCTATTGTTTCCTACTTTCACATGGACCTTGTAAATTCCTAACTTTCGTACTACATTTAGCTTGTAAATTCTAACATATTGTTGAAGTAGAAGAGTAAATTTACTATTCATGACTAACTAAAGAGAGATTATGATGAGTAGAAGAGTATAAGAGTGCATTCCAGTTGTGAGAAAAGCGGATTATGATAAGTTCTAAAATTGTCTCTTTCTTTCACTCTTTGTTGATTGATTTTTCCTCATTTTGTTGGAACCCGCTACAACAATCCATGGATTTTGAGTTTTCCCTGGACTTCTTGCCCACCATTGCTTGCAAAGTTTGTAGGGCATGCTTGATATGAGCACACGCTCATGTAACAACCCAAAAAATTAACATGCAACTAATTATATCAAATATGCAATTAATAATCGACACAAAAACTATTCAACTAATTAGTATAGAAATTTCAGAAAAACGGGAAAAGACGACTTACCTATAATGACGATATTCCTTACTTCGAGACTCCAAAGTTGAATGCTACTTGAATTCCACTAACTGCAACAAAATTTTGGGGATGACTCTCCACCCAAACGTAGGCTCAGCTGCACATAATCTTTCTACAACTGGCCACCCCTGAGCCCTCAATCAACGTACTACTGCCAGGGAATCCTTTGTCTTAGAACACTTTTCTCCTAAGAGAATGGATGAAGGAATGATGAATCTCATCTTCCTCAACATCTATTAAATATACCAAACAATGGAAAGGGAACCGCATGCACACATTCCATGTGTCAACATGCAACTTTTATTTCTTTATTTTAAGTTTTACTTAATTTAATGGTTCTCTTAATTTAACTCTTTCTTATTTTATTTTATTATATTTTTTGGTAACTTTACTTATTTTTACTATTTTTATGGTTCTCTTAGTTTAACTCTTTCTTATTTTATTTCTTTTTACTTTTGTTGACTTCACTTATTTTATAGTTTACTTTTATATATTTTTATTTAGAACTCAAGTTTATTATTTACTATTTTATTTATTTATTATTATTGTTTTCTTTATTATTTATTATGTATTATTTATTTACTATTTATTTTAATATTATGTTATATTATTTATTATTTATTTTATTATTATTATTATTAAGGGACATCACATACTCCCCCTCTTTAAGGAACTTCGTCTCGAAGTTAAGTTGAATTATTTAACATTTTATTTATTTAGTTTTTTATTATGTCACATTTGCCCGCTGTTAGGGTCCTATAATTATAGGGAATCATAATTTTGAATTGGCTATGATTTTACCATGTAATATTGTGCATACTTTGCATTTCTGCAAATGATTCCCATATTAGAAATGAAAAGCAATGGGTAGGTACAAACCTAGCTAAAAGCATCATTATGCTTATCTCGAATTAAGAGCTCCAAAGATTTAATAAATAAAGAAGGAGAGCAGAGAAATATTCTATCCTAAGTATAAACTATCCAAAAGTTTATACTAAGTAAATCCCTTTTTTACCCCTTACTTCACAAAATCCTATTAATATAAAGTTTTGGACTTTATATTAATTTCTCCCTCTTCCCCTTGCAAAGTCAACCTATGGCCCACCCTACACTAAGAATTAAACTCCCTTCATTTTATTTGCCTCGAGATCCGTAGAAATAAATGAATGGTTAAAATTATGTTTCGCACCCCCCAGCTCATCCAACATTTAACCAAGGGGGGGGGGGGTGCGAAATTGGCAGATTATTATTACCGGGTTTTACCAGTTGTTATTTTCATGTGCTCTCGCACCCCCCCTCCAAATACCACATACTAATTGCCACCCGTGTGAAAACCATTAACTGTTTTGGTTTTGAATCTTATAAATGTGGCGGGAATGAAATTTCTTAATACTATGAAATAAAAATTATATGGATGAAAAGAGATGTAGTAGAAACGGAATTCACCGACGTAAGAAAAATTCAAGAGAAAATTCGATGAAGAGTTTGCAGACATAGGTTCATGTATAGAGCTTCATGTAAGCAAGTTTTGCATATATGAGGAAAAAAAGGTAAACAATTTTTCACAAAGAAGAAAGATATTTTTTATTTACAAGGATAAAAAGTCAAAATGAAATATTTTACTAACCATGGATTTACAAAACTACACTTGGTTTTGTAAAAATACGAGAAGAGAAAACAACCCATGGTTTTTAAAAATAAACAACACATGGTTTAGAAATTTATCCACAAGTTTTTACAGGGATAAAAGGAATTAACAAGTGGAATTACAGAGAAAAGGTGAAAGGGAAAACTACACACAGGATGGTTTTAGGTTGAAATTTTTGCTTATAAATTTCATTCATGAATTCAATCAAATATTTTGGAAAAGGATATTTATATTTTTTCCAAAAAATATTATGACAATAATAAAATGATGAAAATCCAATAAATAGTCATAAACAGAATACAATGAAATAAGGAGACAGCAAAGCATTTCCGACAGCAAAGCCTTACTAATAGGCCTACTCAGCAATTGTTTCCTCCAAAACAGTGCCAATATATCAATCCACTCTGTCAAGCCTATTATCTGGTCTCTATTTGAATTTATTTTTCAAATTTTAGCTAATAATACACTGTCTGTTGAGATAGTGTAAATTGTAATCAGTTTCTAATATTTCTCTATATATACTTCATTATGGGTGTTGGTTGGGATTTGTAACCAGGAACCTCACCATTCAGTGTGATTTAGTTCACTAAGTTTAAGTGAATATTTGCATTGATAAAAAAGCAGTTGTTTCAGGATTCACGTGCCATATCCATTGGTGAAGTTTTCCTCACTGTATATGTGCTTTCCTTTGTTTCCATCTTATTGTTTTCTTAATTCTGAATTTTCTAACATGAGTATTACAGCAGAATTTGCTGAGATCATACACTCTGCCTTTAATTGTTAGTAATTTACATGTTTTCTTATGATATCCAAATTAGGGAATTCTTCATTGCTCCCTAGTTTCGATTGAACCTCTATTCTTATATCCAGATTAGGGAATTCTTAAATGCTCTCTAGTTTCGATTGAGCCACCCTTCTTCTTTTATTACATTTCATCCAAATCTAAAGGATCCATTAGTAATGTCTACCTTACCCTATTTCACTTAAACTTGATACTTATGCAAACTAATCACCCAAGCCTCTTTGACTCCATTGCCCAATGGCCTTCTTCTGCATTTCCAACGAAACCAATTCAAAAACCAACTTTGTGCTTATTAACTAGCCTAATATCTATTTCAAATAAAGCTAAATCATATAGAGAGAGCCTTCTTTGAGTTTAGGAGAGCTATATCCTAAACTCCAAAGTAGGTTTGTGGTTACCTCGGTGATTTATTTCTTTAGCCTTGATAAATTACATAGTGATAACACCCAACACCCTCTGTTGAACTAGTATAACCAGCAAACATCGAAATTTTCCACAACATCTGGGAAATCTCAAGGAATGTATGTCCTTTTGCCCACTTTCGGAACCAGGCATAAGCCTCATCGGTCTATACCATAGCCCAAGGCTGGCCCCAAGGCTCGCGGCCGGCTCAGACCTCATCTGCCCTAAGGCAGGCATCCGGTCCTAGTACTCAATGACTCCAAGCATCTCGCAAGTTTGGCCCACTCCCTCTACCCTCACTAAGGCGTACAGCCCCAGGCATCGAATTCCTTACACCCCTTTCAGACTTTTGCATCCCAATCCAATACGAAGCACTTGGCCTACAATATCAGGCACTTGGTCTCCTCAAGATGGTCCCATAGCCCCTCAAGAGCTATACAAGACAAAGAAACCACTGGCATATGTAGTGTTGATTGGGTATGTCCCCAGCCCATATGGCCAATACATTAGCTATAACATCGTAATATCATAAAAAAATAATTCACATGCCAAATCTTGCATGTCATCATGATAACATTACATCATTGTTAATCCCCACGTTCTGAATAGTAAATAACTGCATGTTCAGGCATGTCACAAATTCTGCATGCGATTACCACATAAAATACCCTCATAAGTTATAACAACAAGATATCAGCATCAAAGACATATCATGACATCACATAATAAATGAACCACATGTCAATATAATCGCATATCATAACATCATAATCTCTATGCCACATACACATATTATATCCATCATAAGCATACAACATCATTATCATAACAAAATAAATAAATAAGAACCACATGTGCATCATTATCCTCATAACATCATTCTCATATTATACTCAACAGACCTATGTTGACATAAAAATTAACTAAAATCACAATGTATGATTTGGATGTATCAATAACAATAAGGCATTATTTATATGCTCCACAAAAGTATCTATCCAAGCTAAGTTATTTTATCTTGATTTTTCACAAATCCAAATCTTCAGTCATATTCTATGGTAGTTATTGCTTATGGTTGACTTGTTTGTGAAATTCTCACTTACTTACCTAAAGTATCTATCTTAATTTATTATTATGAAATACCAAAACAACTACTAATAACAATAATGTTCATATTTTACCTCCTTATTATTGATTCTTTATTAACAAAATCTATAAAAATAACTTGATACTCTAATGTTATTAAAATTATCTTAACATAATATTAAATAAAAATACTTAAAAATGAAGTCTTAATTATAGAAACATACAATTAACTTAGATAATAACTTTAATCATTTCATGATTTATTTACTTAACTAAATAAGCCAAATACTACTTATAATAATTATATTACATATTACTATACCATAAAATGTAATCATTTCAAATTTGTATTTTTATACTTCCACTTTTATCTTATTTGTATTCTCTCATACTTTTTACATTATTTATGGTACTTTTTTTAAGAATGAGTAAATATAAATATATAAATATCTTAATTAGAACAAATTTGTGATACATAATTTAATGCTGACATGCCAATGCAACTCCCAACAAAAGTTTACATGTCGATGTCTACATTTATTTTTCATCACTAGTTCAAACTAAATAAATATTCTATTAATATTGTTTTAATCCCTATATGTATCTATCATTTTGACACCAACAAAGAACTATGTATCTATCTATTCTCTTCAACGTTATCGTTAGAAATAGTTTGTGTGTGTATTATTTACAAATTTTCTTGGAGCATACCGCTTCAATGTTTTGTTTTCGTAGTATTATTTCCAGTTTATAGTCTGGACAGGAGTGCTCGCATAATTTTGTAGAACCTCATAGTTATAGAATTAAAAAAAAAATGGAGATTAAAAAAAACAAAAAGCATAAACCATGCTAATTTTAAAAGACAACCATAATACTTGGAACAGGTTAGGGTTTATTTGATCAGTGAATTTTGCTACTTAATTTTCTGCAGGACCGACGGCAGGGAATGGAGAATCCTACGTACCATAAAATTTCTAAAATCTGAATATATACTTAACTCTCTACTCGAATAGTTGAAAATAATATTCTTAAATTTTATTGATTTTTTTAGCAAAAAAAATTACTGATTTATTGTTCGATTACAAAATTGAACACAGAACTTAAACTTGTAAGTTTTCTTTTTCGCTATATGGCCAGACCCTGGCCCAGTAACAGTAATAGAGTCTTCTTGATATAGCTCACCTCTCAGCTCTACTTTCTTAACCTGCAATATAACAAAAGAGATTAGAAAAAAATTACAGAGCCTCTAGCTCCGTTACTTGATCTTTCAATCAATTCGTACTGAATTTTTCCAAACCTACTAATTAAACCCTTCTTTGACAATCTGTCCACCTGCATGTTCCTTTCTCTATAAATATGGCAGAAAGTGAGGGAGGAGATCTTTTTCCTCATGATCTCAATGCGGCTCATCCATGTTGTCATGAGAACAGGATTGACGGGAGAGCTGATCCCTTATTCAAGTGGTTTATCAAGACTTTTGAATCCCCATAGATAGTTTACCTGTCAACACATAGATGATTTGCAAGTCACATTAGACCCTATAGTGTCATAGCTTCAGCGCTCATGTTTGTTCCATAACCTCCATACTAGTACAGCGTGTAATGGCAACTTGGATTTAACATCAATATTGCGCCATTTGATTTTGTGCAGCTCCATCAAAATAGCCCATGAGGAAGTTAAGTTTATGTGGTCTTTCTCTAATAGACAAATCCATTGGAGGTTTATCTATCACATTCATATTCTCCAATACCATGATCACTTGATTGCAAATCTTTTCTGACATGTTTATTATATTATCAAAAATCTGTCTATTCCTAGAGCACCATATATTCCAGTGAAAAATTAATGGCATACTGTTGAGATGCTTACCTTTCTTGTATTACAAATCAAAGCAATTCTCTGCATTTTCATATGAAGGCACCTCCAATTTAAGCAAGCTGGAGAACCCTCTTAGAGAATAAATAATTATAAAATAAAGGTTTATTATTGCCATTAAACCCTCTCCGCTGTAGGTTGTTCCATGTCCTAAATTCTATTGATTATATTTATTTTTTTCTCTGTTGATACTGGAGTTTTGTTTTGATAAAACAGTTCCTTAATATAAGCAGTGGATATACCTGGATAAAAATTGAATGCAGACTGCAGAATGAGCCACCCAAAAAAAACTGAAATCAAGTTTCCACTCACTAAAACATAACCACTTGGACGCAGAACAACCAATGCAACTAATTATAAACAAAATCTTAGTCAACTGGTCTGCACTATGCAGGGGATCACGATTGTCGAGAATCGGCTCTCGAGTCCCAAACTTCTGGCATGATTTTGATGTTGTTTTGTTTTGTTTTTTTTTGTAAACACATTTTTTTTATCATATATTATTTGTGAATAGTTTAATGCCAACGACAAGGCATCGAAAAAGTTCCCATTAAACACCTTATATTTATCACATAACTTTCATTATTAAAATTTTGTAATGATAATCCAATCTCTATGATAATTTGACAGTGTCGATGGGTCCTGGGTTCAATTCCCTCCGCGGACTCCTAAATTTTGTAGGACTTTCGATTATTATTATTTTCTTTTTTTTAAGTAGATCCCTAGCTGGTAAGGAAGACTCTTCAATGGCTTATTTTATTTATTATGGCTTACGAATAACTATTATGGCTTATGAATAACCCAATGCCACGGGGTTTTAAACCTGAGATTTTCCATGTAATTAATTTTTTTTTAATAGATACGATTGCATTTCCAAAACTCTCACAACCCCATATTTTTCAAAAAAATTGTTGGATTTCGGGTATCATCTTTGTGAAGCAGCTAAAAAATAAATAAATAGAAATGAGCCAAATCTGATACTTGGAAACTGTAAATAAAATAAATAGGCTATAATGAGTTATAATATAGCGAGGAAATATGAATTTGACTAATTAGTATATAGTATTGATTTTCTTTTCAGTTTCGCTTAGCGTTTATTGTAATGATTTGGTGATCTATTATTTTTTTACGTTAAAATTTCATTCATTCATTTTTAAAATACCTATTATAATTTTGGAATTATTTGATAATGATGTGTAGCTATTTTTTATCTGAGACTTTTTCTTTCGTAAACTTATCTCTGCAGCTATGGAATCACACTCCAATTGAGATTACCTATTGCAGAAATCAATGTGTATTGACCATTATAATAATAATAAGACACACATACCATCATTAAAGTTATGATTCTATCCCCATAAAGAATAATTTTAGACATGTATTCAATGGTTTATATATACTTAATGAATATGTTATTTATAAAATATTTACAAGTTTCACACATGTATATATAAAATAAAAAATAAATATTGTTTATAATTATTTGTAAAAAAATATAAAAACTCAAAGATCCAATAGAGTTAAAAGCTCTATAATCCAGATTACATTTGAAATTTGTCCAAAAAGCATGTATAAAAGCTTCTTGAAGTTTTATTAAAGTTTTCTTACAGCTAACAGGTCAAGTTTTGGATAATGGGAAACTGTCTAAATATTTAATTTTTTTGTTTTATGACGTAAGTAAGATTTATTTTTTATATAATTATTTTATTTATTTATTTAAAATAATTTAAAATTTATATATGTATGTATATAATTGTTTGCAAATAAGAATTTTTATTTAGAGATTATATAGAGTTGAAACCCGCTCTGATACCATATGTAACAATCCTAAAATTTAACATGCAATTAATAATCAACACAAAAACTATTCAACTAATTAGTATAGAAATTTCGGAAATACGTGCAAAGACGACTTACTTGTAACGACAATATTTCTTACTTGAGACTCCAAAGTTGAACGCTACTTAAATTCCGCTAACTACAACAAAGTTTTGGGGAGGACTCTCCACTCAACCGTTGGCTCAACTGCACAGAATCTTTCTACAACTGGCCACCCCCGAGCCCTCAATCAACGTACTACAACCAGGGAATCTTTTGTCTCGGAACACTTTTCTCTTAAGAGAATGGATGAAGGAATGATGAATCTCATCTTCCTCAACATCTACTAAATAGAACAAACAATGGAAAGGGAATGGCATGCACACATTTCATGTGTCAACGTGCAAATTTTATTTCTTTATTTTAAGTTTTACTTAATTTAATGTTTCTCTTAATTTAACTCTTTCTTATTTTATTTATTTTACTTTTTGTTAACTTTACTTATTTTTATTATTTTTAGCGTTTTATTAGTTTAACTCTTTCTTATTTTATTTTATTTTACTTTTGTTAACTTCACTTATTTTATAGTTTACTTTTATATATTTTTTATTTAGAACTTCAGTTTATTGTTTACAATTTTATTTATTATTATTATTGTTCTCTTTATTATGTATTTACTATTTATTTTAATATTATGTTATATTATTTATTTTTTATTTTTATTTTATTATTATTATGGGACATTATAGCTTATTAAGCTTATCAATGGATTTTATGTGTTTGTTGCATTGAAAGTTGAGATAACCAATTTCAGATTTACATCGCTCCTTCCATTGATTATGCAGAGACCTAATTTGTTCCAATACCATTTTGATTTATTTATAGTGAGGAAAAATTGATTCGGATCCATAGAATAAGGATCAGAAGAAATAAGAGGACAAAGAGAAGGATGGGCGTTGCAGGAAAACAAAGGGAAGAAAAGGGAAGGCCCGCAGAGAAGCAACAAGGATAAGGGAGTCCCACTACTAGGAGGAGGAAGGAGAGTGCACGAAGGGTCGAAGAGAGAAGAAACAGAGAGAAACATGAAGCAGAGAAGACAATAGCAGAAATTTCACCCTAAAAGTGGCCTCCTAAGGAAAAATAATAAAATAATAGTTAAAATAATCAAATAAGTGTTATGAATTTTGGAGGGAAAATAATAAAACTAATTTTTTTACTTGTTTTTTTTTGCTTATCTCCTTATCGATTTATCCAAATTTCAAGTGTAGACATTGGTTGGATGTGGAATTAAATTCCATATCCAACGAGTACCCATTATGCATACTTTTGAGAAGCTCCACATTGAAAAAAATTGAAGATACATTAAAAAGCATATGCAGCTTTTATTGTACAACTGAAAATTTTTCAATGTGGAAACTTCTCAAAGCCAAAAGTACTCGTTGGATGTAGAATTTAATTCTGCATTCAACGAATGTCTACAATTGAAAGTTGGGTAAACCTATAAGGAGATAAGCTAAAAATACAAGTAAAAAAATAGTTTTTCTTCTTTTCCCTTTAAAATATTTACGTGTACCTCCTCTTAAATTTAAAGGATTTTGATTGGTTTACATATTATGACATGGAAATTACGTGAAAATTTCATGAACACTTTTAGGCTGAAATTTCCTCTAATGGAGCAAGGAGGATTTAAAGGGTAGAATGCTTCAAAGAGGAGCCTGTGAGCCCAACGATTCTCTATACCATGGAAATCGATATGCATAAGAGAAAGGGGAAGCGAAAAAAAATGAGGATCTCTTATCAATTTTGAAGAATGAGTTTTGACTGAGAGATATTTCGAAGAGAGTATGACAACGACAAGCCTTGGGAAGGAGGGGACTGATTTTGGGTTTTCCTAAGGTCCAATTGTGCATGTGATGGGATGAAAAAGTATGGTATGGATTTTAAAAAGATTCCCTGATTTATTTTGGCCTCTCCTTATGGCCTAATGAAAGATTTACTTTCAATATCATCAACTATCTTGTTGTTTTATTTGAGAACATGGAAGAATGTGACCTCTCCAAGGTTTTTCAAAAAATATTGAATTCTGAAAACTATTTGGGCTAGATCAGCATTCTTGGGTTTCATATTTTTGACCATCTACTCGATAAGAATAATAGAGTCACCAAAAATAATTGGATTCATATAATTTCCATTGCTAAGAATATATGATCCCATCAAGAAACCATAGGCCCACGCCCTATTATTTGATTCGATACCCAAACCTCACCCAAATGTAATTGAAATTGATCCCAAATGATTAATTATAATACCTCCATCTACTGCATAACTGAGATTTGATTTGGAGGCACCATAAAAGAAAAGGCAAGTCCTCTTGTGAGTTTTTAGCCAAGATGAGAAGTCTCGCTCTTTCATTTGAACCTTCCAATTATCAGATCTAAGGGAAGTTATTCTAGGAATACAAACAAAATTTGGTGGACAATATCAAACGAATATGAGCCAAAAAATTTCTTCCTGTTGAAGTAGATTGTCGTCCATTTTTTTCGTTTGTTTTGATATGATGAATTCCATTAACAGACTCCAAATTTTGGCCAAGATTTTACGAGCTTTTGGCCATATAATTTTAAAAATGTACTTGTTTCTTGCTAACCAAATTTGCCATCATAAGAAGGAAGGAAGACAGGTCCATAATCTCTTCAACGTGTTTTTTTTTGAAGGAGTAGGGATAGTTGGAGCTACACTTAGCAAAAACTAAGATAAGTTGAGACTGGAATTGATATGGACATTAAGAGGGTTGACCAAGATTTTCCAACATTCAACAGAGAATTTACAAGTGATAAAAATATGATGAATGGTTTCTTCTGCTCTACAGCATAAGGGACAGATGGAGGGGCCCTGAATACCTCTTTTTCTAAGATTATATGTTGTAAGGATTTTCTTCTTAAGCATGGTCCAAATAAAAATATTTATTTTGGGGAGACTCGCAATTTTCCATACTAGTTTCCAGAGAGGCCATTCAAGTTGTTGAAGGTCTTCCTGTAGCTTTTTATACCTAGACTTAACTGAGTATTCGCCACCTATCAGATACCATTTAAATTTATCTTGTTGTCTAAAAATAATTTGGGTTGCTCCCTTTAGATGATGGCAAAGAATATTCCATTGATTAAGAATCTTGGGGGGAGATTCGGGGGCTTCCAACCATCCCAAGAGTTATCTTGTTGATTCCAAGAGGAAATTTATTCGAGAGTAAAGATACCTCTGATTTTACTCCAAGTCTTGAGAGGGAGGATGCCTTTAAGTTCCGAGGGAGAGTGTTTTCCCATTACGCTTTCACTCCAAATATTAATGTCTTTCCCTCCCCCAGGAATTTTGAATGTGTTATTTTGTATTAAGGGCATATTTGTTTGCAAAATTTCCATATTTGTGAGCATGGCCTGATGGGAAATTGATTAGGTGCTTGCACAAAAATGGAAGTGTTCAGAACCGATTGGAAACTGAACGACAGTGAAGATCTCATCGCCAGGAATCTGGCGCAACTCGTTTCATCGAAAACTGACTCCATATGAGGAAGATAAAGCATGCTATTCGTTTTCCTCAACAACTACAAATTTTGCAGAAAACGACAGAATGGTGACATGGCAACCTAGAACGCAAAAAAAAATTAAAATAAAATAAATTCCCAAAATATTCCTTCATTGCACCCAATGACACTTTGCCAAGTGTCAATTTGTGGTTGATTTATGTGTGGTTGACTTGTTTCAATTTCATTGGATGTGGGAGTAACCAATGGCATGAGGACACGTGGCTAGCCCGAATGCCGCCATGAGCCCCCTTCTAAGGTCCAAATTTTAACTAAGTCCAAAGTCGAATTATCATGGTTCAAAGTTGAATTATTAAGGTCGATATATATATTTTATGGAAAAATTTATTACAAGCAGAAGGGCAGAGGTCCGAGTCGAGCTCGCGACCTCCCCCGCACCAACACAACACAACACTAATAGACCATGCCAAAGTTCTTAATATGTATAGGTTGCGACATATATTTATATTAATGTGGTTAAACCGGAGAGGGTAAGGAGGGGGCCAGCCCCCTCACCATAGAACCGCAATTCTATAACCAAAGGTGAAGTTCTATTGCAATGGGCGGAGGATTAGTTTTAAACATGTTTTATTAACCCATAAATAGGGTCTTAATGCGCTAATCCTTCATTTAATTACAAATTATGGTAAACATGCTTAGCGCATTTAAGCCATGTTTATCCAATATAATATCCACTTAAATTGATTAAACTCGAGATTAATTTTGCAACGGAGTTAGTGGATTCCACCAATTGCGGCGAAACTCGAAACTTGGTGGGGTTAACTGGAGTTATCTCCAGATTTAGTGGAGTTTCCAAGGCCAGAATTGAGGGTGCCATAAATTTTGCAAAATTCGACCAAATTGGGCTAAATAAGAGTCTATCCTAGATGATTTGGACATTCTGAGCATGTTGGAGCAGGTGTCAGGAGCAGTAGATGATTTTCAACATCAATTTTTTCCATTTTGAGCTAATATAGAGGCTCAAGCCATGGAAGTTGGACCAAGGAGATGTAGCCCAGGAGGGGTGAACTCCTTCATCAAAAAAACTGTGTTAATAGATCATTTTGATGGTTTTCTATACATTTTATTTTTGTTGTTCAATAATTTGTCTTTAAGTTAAAATTCTCATGAATTTAACATAAAAACTTGATACATTTGCATGTTTAACACTCACAAGCACCTCAAGAAACCTATGCACATGAAGAAAAATATCAGTAAATTGTTTATAATTCTTAAGTTGAAATTAGCACAGAAAAACTAACATTCAGATTCAGATCAAGGTGGTATCAGAGAAAAGGTTGCAAAGTTTATTTGCTTGATATTTGCTTGAGTTTTGTGCAAGTAGGGTTTTAATGGTTTCAAATTTGTGATGCTTACAAGGTTCAAGTTGCAGAAAGGAGAACAGAAAATGTTGATAGTCCTGAGGTTAGGACCAGAAGAAGGAGAGCCACAACGGCACCATCTCCACCCAAAGTTTCACTCACGGTTGCACTTGAAGCACCTCAAGTTTTACCTCTAGCTCAGATTGAAGGGGTACAAGTTGCACCAGAAGCTGAGCTTGAATCCATAGCCATCATGTTAGGTTTTCGAGAGATTGAAGGCCTTTCAGAAGAGGAAGCATACAAGAAGATTTTCTATGACCTAATTGAAAGGGTTAGAATCCTCTTTGAAGAGAGGAACACCAGGATGGTTGAAGAGAATTCTAAGTCTCCACATGGTGAGGGAACCTCAGAAGAAAAAAAGGATGAAGAGAAGGATTCAAAGGGTAGTGGATGAATGCCTCCTCCATCTCCACCATATTCATCATCATCCTCATCATCACCATCAACATCATCTTCCACTTCCATAGCCAAAACCACCCATACTCACTCAAAAACTTCAAAAGGAAAAACTCCTCTACTCAAACTTTATGTCAAATTTGAGCTTCCAATGTCAATGGCGAAGTGAATGCAAAAAAGTTAGATAATTGGATTCATCAATTGGAGTTTTATTGCAGAATTCAGGACCTTCAAGAAGATGACATAAATATTCAATTGGCTTCCTTGAGGATGGAGGGATCAACACTTGTATAGTGGGAAGAAAGGACTCAAGAAGAGATTAAAAACCACGATAAGATCTCAATGCCTTGGTCAAGTTTTATTGCTGCCATTAAAAGGAAATTTTATCCTCTAGCTTACATGCAAAAATCCATTATGGACAGGAAGAATTTTAGACAATTGAAAGGGAAAAATGTGTAATATTATACTCATGAATTTTGGAGAAGATCTCTTATTTTGGGTATTAATTTGTATTCTCAAGAAACATTGTTAAAGTATATTGGGGGTTTGCACAGTTACCTTAGGCACATTATTCTCATGTTCAATCCCACAAACTTAGATGAGGTTTGCATTCAAGCCACACATTTAGAAGCAAGAGGGAAACAAAGTGTAGATGAGAAAAGTGATAGTTTCCTTGAGTAAAAGGGTAAAGGAAAGGGAAATGTTAATGGAAGAGGAAAGAGAAATAGCTCTATCAAAAGAGAGAAAGAGAAATTCACATGTAAAAATTGTTTAAAGAATGGACATGATGAAGATCATTATTGGAAACTTCATCCAGAGTTGAAGCCAAACAAACTGAAAGCCAAATAAAAGGGAAAAATTGTTGCAATCATTGAACATGCCTTAGGTTCAGATTTCGGAGATGAAACACATATTACAACAATGTGTTTTGTTAGCACTGTATTTTTTCAAGTCTGGTCACCATTGCATTTGTGTCTTTGATCCTCTCTTTGTCCCCTTAGCCTATGGTTGAAGGCCCTGTGGGGTTAAAAAATGTGTCAAAGTTTTTATTATTTTCAACAAAATCCAAAAAAATTTGAGTCCAAGATTTGTTTTTGTGTCTTAGAGAAATTAGGGTAAATATAATTCTTAATAAGTCTCTAACTACCTTGTGTAGTCAAGGCCATGGATTCATTTTGAGAGTATTATTTATCCATAATGATATCTTCTTAAATTGAATCATCCAAAATCAAGCATAAAATGTAAAAATAATTTGCTATTTTGGAAATAGTAGAAAATTGCCACCTTTTCTATAAGTAGCAATTTTCCCTGAAAATTTGGTTTCAAAAGGCAACACGGAAATTTCTACCTTTTCTGTAAAGTAGCAATTTTTTCAGAAATTATATAAGGAGTTGTCAAGGATGAAACAAGGTGAAAAAGCACTACCCTCTGGAGCGTACCCATTTCAGGTTGGAGTTCCACTAAAAAGAGGTTTTGCTACTCTAACTGATAAATTTAGCAAATATACAAAGGACGCTACTCATTAAAGGAGAAGCTCAAAACTAAAGTATGATCAGCAGTTAAACGAATTATTTGGCGGAATGATGTTGAGTTGGCACCAAAAAGTAAATCATTCAGTTTCATGTATGTGTCAGCTAACGTCACCGAAATCAAGGGCATGCAGAGAGTTTAGGGGTATACATTCATTATTTCCCATAACTATTTACCCCGAGAAATCTACCTTTCAAATTTATCTTCCAACAGCGTTTAGGGCTTCATAGCTTCCCTCTATTCATTCCTCACAAGTGTTCATCAATAGTTGAATAGGGTGTTAGTAAAACAGAATGGGCAAAAGAATTAAATTAAACCGCTCGGAACCTGTTAATCCAAGGTTTGTTGATCACCGCGCAAAGGCACAATTTCAGGCAACTAGATGGTACCGGTTTTTGAGAAAATTCTGAGGGGAGAATGTTGCAGTCGCTCAAGCATTTTTTGAATCCTTTAACAGAAAGGAGGTCCATGTGGGATCTCAAACTTTCAAGATATCTTAAGCCATCATAGCACGAGCTACCCAATTATCGAATTCAGGTGAGTCATGGTTTAAGAGAAAAAAATTGTTTGCAAAGGATTTAAATGCATATATTAAACCTGAGTCATGGTTTAAGAGAAAAATTTTGTTTGCAGGGGATTTAAATGCATGTACTAAACATCAGCATGCAAATGTGAATTGGCCTCCTACAATCCATATTTCCTATTTTAAGCCTGAATCGCAGGGAGTTATCACTACAGTCCAACGTTATATCAACTACAAGGGCAGGTTCTCTATAGTTCGTCAATATCAAATGAGATTTTATCTCATATTTCGGGCTCTAGACCGATGAACCTCCCTTTCTTCCTTTACAAATCACTGATGAAAATGTCTCAGAAGATACAACGAACCCCAAATTATTCGCGTCATAATATTTATCACTGGGGGTTAATTAAAATGTTGGTGGTATATCATTTGAGGATGAGAAAATTCATGTGGGACAATTTTCTAGCAGATGAGGGTTTCAGTGGAATTATTTCAATAAGGAAAGTGGGAAGGCCTTCAAGAGAGAAGACCCGGGTGGAATTATCAAACCCCACACCTACCAGCAGATTGCGTGACCACTCGTCGTCTCCATCAAGCAAGGAAACAAAAAGCTCAGCTACAAGAGCTAGGGTTGAAGCCATTGTTCCTACACCTATGATTCAACCAGCAAATAAGGTTTATACCAAAAGGTTACTTAAAGAGCCACAAACCCTAGAGTATTTCTGGAAAGAAAATGAAAGAAGGTCTATACAGAAGGCCGCTCCAATTGAGAAGAATATTATTTATAAAGACAAGGAAGAAGTGGCTTCATGTTCAAGAAATAAACACAGAAGAAGGTTTTTTTGTCACAAGGATCTTCAGTGGAAGCTATTAATGTGGAGAAAGTCACTCTCTAGTCATTAGCACAAAACCTTGTTTCAGAGAATAGACAAGAGAGGGAAGAAGTCAACGTGTCTCCAGCAGTAGAGGAACCAGCAACAGCTCAAGTTTATCCCCCTCCAAGGTCATCAGCCAAGGGAAAGAGGAAAGTAATAACTCATTCATACTCATCATCAGAGGAAGAGAGTCATGAAGCAGAGGTTGAAGATGTGCAGCAGAGCAGAGTTATTTAGGGAAGACGAAGGCCTCCATATATTCTTAATCCGTATATTCGAAGACCTCATACCAAATCCAAAAATAAGCTTAGGCTAACTAGCAAGCTAATAGATAATCCTTCTCTAAGAGATGTGATTATAAATATAGAGGACAATCAGAAAGATGATTCAAAGCAAGAGAAGGCTCAGAATAAGAAACGAGAAGAAAGGAGAAAACCAAATAAGAAGGTCAATAAGGTAGAAGGTCTTAGGTTGTTGTCTTCTATGCTAGATTCCTTATGTTGAGTATCTAAAGCAAGGTAAATCTGAAGATCAATATTATTTTGGGCCTATCTATAAAGTTATCAGCAATCACTACATTTTCAAGAGGTAGCTCTTTGTTTTGATCATAAGAAGATATAAGGACAGGTTGGTTTGGTCTCAAGGGATGGCATTAAACGGTGATTAATTATATGCTGCTACAGTGGTAATCTTTTCCTCTTCCCAACTAAGCGCTATCTAGTGAGTTGTCTTCCATATGTCGCATTCAGTTAGTAATTTTTGCACTTTTTATGGAGAAAGATCTTCCAAGAATCAAGGAGAAGTTAGCCACCTCAACTCGAAAAGTTCGACTTTCATATTATAAAGTTCTATTTTTACACTTTTGTAAACAAATATTTTACATCAAATGCCTTTCTATTTTTAGATAAACTTTAAATATAGTTTGCTATATTTAGAAAGTTGTAATAAAGTTCCTACAACATACTAGCTAAAATTGTGGATCTTTAACAGATTACCTTTTTTGTATATATATTATGAAAAGTAATGAGAAAAAGGTTTGTGAGTTTTTCATCTCATAGCATCCTAAGTTGTGTACTTTTTGAGCTTATAATATTCAGATGCACTCTTAAGGATTTGTGAATGTTTTGATGTGAGTATTGTGTACTTTCCTTATGTGTTTCCATATCTTACAACTTCGTTTCCAGATTGTTATATATATACAGTCTCATGTTTTTGTCAATCTTATGATATAGCAGTACATGGTTATCTATTTTTATCAGTTTTGTTTTACAAGCTTTCTTGATAAGATTTGTATGGTAAGCTTGTTCATAAGCATTCCCTGTGACAGAAACCTTTTAGATGTATGATGAGATTCTTATAAGTCTTGTGAAATCTTTCTTTCATTAATACATTAGAGGTCTGGAATGTTTTGTTATCCTTTTATCTAAGCAGTGGACTTCTATCCTATAGACACATTGTTCTTTTCATATTCTCCTAACCATTAGATTACAAACTTATCTTTTCTACCACATCAAACACTAGTACCCCCATATGTGTGAGTGATTTATTTGTTCAAAATCCTTTTTCCAGTGTGTGAGAACTCCAACCACCTTCCAAAACCTAATCCAACTATAAGAAAATCCCTTGAGCTTAAGATGTGTTTGGTCAAGCACTTGATACAATCCAAGTGTTGATTCCAGTGCTAACATGTTTTGGTGCATCTATCGGGAGATGAAGATCCTGAACTCAGTATTCTCTCGAGTTCATTGCATGAACATCTAGTACTAGTTTTTAATGGTGAATAAAAACTAGGCACTCTTTTGATTGTAATTATTTCACTTGGCGACTCCATAACAAGGATGAGGAGTTTCAAGACCGCCTACTACAAGAAGAAATCAGAGATCACCTCCTGTGACTCCAGTCTCTGATCCAGAAAATATCATAAATGATGCAATAGGGAAACAGAAAACAATTGTAGCTACATCACATCCAGTCAATGTTACGAGGATTAATCCCTCTTGCAGAATCGAGCGATCTCCCTAGTACTCGAGCGAGTAACTAGAAACAAAGATCCATTTGAATACCTTTTCCTCTAGATTAATTGCATTTCAAGATTATTATAATAGTAAAGTAGAGAGGAAATGCTCCTACCTTGAAATCCAAACATTTGATGTAGCCCTTTGTCCTGTCGCTCCAAAGTAGTTCTCAAATGAGTAGAACCTGCAATCAAAGACAAGGCAAATCATCAAAGCATCTGCAACATATAATAATAATAATAAAATACTAATCAAACTTAGTGATTAAGGATTCTAAGTATTGACATTCATCCAATAAGCATAGAAACAAATCAATAATAAAAAGGTATCCATATGTATTATCTTAAATAGAAAGACTAATATTACAACCTGATACCTTGATGTTGTACAAATTTCTCCCGAGGTCCTAAACAATCATTCTCCTTCAGTCTGATAAGCCTTCCTCTCTTAAAATACCGGCATGAAGTTATGGACACAAAGGTATGATCTTCCTTATGCCAACAACAACTCACTAGTGTAGACATTTTGCACTCTATGAACTTTCTTCAGTTTAGAAACTATATAGATTAGTCTCTAATCACATTGGTATCTACATGTGTCTACCCTTCAACCTGAAACTTGAGGTAGTTTCAATTCCATGAAGAGGGGGATGGATTCCTCTCATGAAGGCATTTGAGTTCCATGGACCAAGGGCTAAGCTCCATGAGTGAAGGGATAAAGCTCGAACTGATAGCGACTCTAGAAGCTTCCAGTTGGGAGAAAACTAGGCTTCTAGAATTTACTTTTTTCTTTCACTTAATTTTCACAGGGCTACATGGGTTTTAGTGGCAAAACTATGGGAGTCGTCGCAGTTAATGGACAGAACATCAACGCATGCGCAGGGAAAGGCTAGAAAAATCGCGCAAGTATACTTTTAGGGTTTTACAAAGCTTTTCTCCAATTTCCAAGACTTGATTTAGGAACTTGAATGTTTTGACCTCTAAGGGAACATGCTATGGATGGTGATAGACCCATATGAATAGTCAAATTTCATGGTGACAAAATGACTTATAACAAAATTCCCCATAAAGTGCAAAGTCTGAGAAATTTTTTTTGAAGAGTGAAGTGCTTTATCATTCCGAGGATTGGATTGGAGACACCGATCGAAATCCTATAAAAACATTCAATGCAAATATATATATATAGCTTTGCTGAGGTAGGAATTCCCATAATCATATCAAAACTAACTAAATGTTCTGGTACAAATATGGTTTCAATATTACATCAAAAGTAGACACATTATGGGCGCAACCTTCTGTCATAAGTAGTCTATTGTATCATGAATAATAAAACTCCTCGCAGCCTGGATGGTGGAAACTAGATCTAGGGTCTTGATTTCCGCTTCTCGAACTAGTACGAATCTATCCATGCGATTGATTGTGTCGAAGTCGAACATAGTAGAAACCACTTGATTACCGGTCAATGATGTGAACCGTTAACAAGTGTGAAAGAAACCACCAATAATGACAATGGCTCTCAAAGTACTTCAGTGAAATATATGAAGTGTGAATGAATGATTTGCAGTCGAATAGTCATAGAATTGTTCGATCGAAGGTCAATGATGCACCCTGAGAAACCTGCCATTAGGGCATGCAGATCCCAAGGTACTGATAGGATTCTAGATCAACTTTCTAGATAATGAGCTAATGTCAATAGAAAATGATCCATCGCAGGAAAGCCTACGACATGAAACCATTAGATCAATTTTTGAAGAAATATTTTGCAAGGACTGACTCAGGGATGGTCAACGCGAATGGAGACAAATGTTTGCAATGAATGGTTTATTGAACTTTATCTTGAACACATAACAACACTATAGATGGCTTGGTAGCATTTAACCTAAAGCTAACACCCAGAAATTGGTTGAAGACTTTCAATGTGGTTCGAGTAACTGTTAGACAAAGGATTTCCCAACCTAGGTAAAAGTGTGACAAAGTGTCATGTTCAAGAGTGGCATGCTTCTTTCTAAAATAAGGATGACAACTAGATTCTTTTTCTCTCTTTTTCCCCCACCATTACTGGCAAGTACCTCTTTATTTTTATCAAGCTTGAGAAGGATAACATTTGCTTGTTTGTATAAGATCATCCTTCGGATGAGTCCATATTAGTATTAAAATCGAACCCTAAGAAGGAGTGGTTCAGTCCTGTTGTAAACAACAGGTCCTTTACTATTAAATTTTAACGAGTCCAGTATAGGAATAACTCGGCATTTTTTAGTTTTAGGGAGTCAGAAGAAAAACATAAGAAAACTCCATTGCTTGTTATTTTTCATAAATTTAGTCCGTCAGGCCCGAAAAAGGATAAAATAATTCAGGAGAGAACTCCATTGACCATGATTAGTCAACATATACCTTTTTCATAATTAGTCCAGTTCAGTCTAGAAAAAGGGTAAACTTATACTGAATGGACGGCTGTCCATTTACTTTAACGAGTTTGAATAGTCAAGTACTCGGTGATCTTTACATGTTTCGAGAGTCTGAAAAAGACTTAAAAGAGAACTCTAGGTTTTTGCTTTTTTTTTATTTTACAGAGCCCAAAAAGTGATAAAAGTATACTCAATTTCAAAATAATTTTTTTCACCAAAAATCCTGTATCCTGCACAAAAACTCAAAAGATTACAAATATATTCTTTCAAAAAGTAAAAATATTTAGATTTGACCTTTTAAAAGTGAAAAAAAAATAATAATAATAATATTTTATTCATTAACAACTATTAAAAAGAGTTAAAATAAGTCATTTTCACCTTTTGTTTTCATAATAGTGCATGGAGAGCTTTTGGCCAAAAACTTCCGGAGCTGATATCAAAAGAATTGATCGTTCATTTCTTGAATTCTCAGAACTAGGTAATCCACATCATCCTTAGCTACATTTTCATTTGTTTCATTTCTTGTTTTAATCTTTCATTTCATTTTTTAGGAGAAACATATGTTTCAAAATCCGCCCTCGGGGGTGCGTAGGTTCTCCATGTGACAACCACGCACCTCGGCCATTTTTTAAAATAAAAATTGTCGGGCCGTCGTGGGTTCCGTGTAGAGCGTGTGCAGACGATCGCACTGTCTAAACACAGAACCTGCGCAGGCACCGTGACCTTTTTGAAAACTTATATTTCTTCATAAAAAATTGTCCAAGTTTCCTCCAACTGATTTTAATTGTTTAATTTGTTGATGTGTAGGTCTTTTAATCATGTTGGAATGGCAAGAACGAGAACATGAGCTCTTAGACAATGAATCCATGGATGATAAAGAAACCATGCGTGCATTGAAAAATTGTGGGTTGTACAAGTTTTGGTACAAATTGTACAAAGGGAATGAAGGCACAAGTTGAGCTAATGACCTGGCTTGTGAATGCATGGGACGTACAAGATCAATGCTTTATCATTGGTGACCACTGGCTTGATGTTGAGCCAGCAGACATATACTTCCTTACCGGATTACCTCGGAGAGGGAGAAACATTTCCCTATTTGGGACTAGATAAGGAAGTCTTCCCACTGCTAGCTATAAGGTTCAGCATTGTAGCAATACTGCAAAGTTAAAGGATGGTCACATAGACATCAAAACCATCTTGCGACTGGAGATTAAAATCATAGCATTCACAGTGACCAGGTTACGCGGGACAGCTCCTCATGTGGCTACCAAAGCACAAATGCAAACTGTAGTTGAGTGTTTCAGAGGGAAAATATTCAAATGGAGTGAAGGAGTATTGGCCAACATAAAGGGCCAATTGATTAGAGCAAAAAATGGGAAGTTAAAAAACTTTGAATATGGTGCCATTCTTATCTCATTTTCTCTAGAGAGAATTCCACTTCTTGCTCCTCAACTAATTCCAGTGGACCCTGGAACTCCTTAGGAACCTCATATGGTGCAATGAATAGCACTGATGGCTCGCCATGGTGGAAAGGGTGGTTCAATAGTTCGGTTCACTCTGGCTTATTTCATGTGGCTCAAGAATCAAGTCTTCACTATTGAAAACTTTCCTTATGCGGGAATGGACTATAGAGGTGATCCTGAAACTTTTTTGCCACCAGTGGAATAGTGGGATGATATAGGTTAGTGAATCATTTTGAAGTTTTTAATCTAACTTTTATTTGATTTTTTATCGTCTAATACTGACAAAAAATTTAAATGTGGATGTCGGTCTAATACGACCAACAACGCTTCGTTGCTTTGATAGGCGAGAGGCACAACCCGTAGCACCTCCACAGGATGATGCAGTAGAGATCCTGGAAGAGATGGAGCACAACCTCGAGAGGTTGACCATTGATATTCCTAAGACAAGAACTGATGATATCCCTCTCAAGCTCTAGAGACACGAGACTGGTGTTCCAGGTCCATTCAGGAGATTTCTGCGCAAGGTGGCGTGTGCTATAGTTTTCTATCATGACCATCATCATGGATAGTTGATGGTCAATGTAGATCGACATTTTTTTTTTGTATCAGTATCTTTTAGATCATAAGTAGTTTGAACCTATGATCACAGACAACGTAATATTTTTTTGGACACAAACTAATCTATCCTAATGATATTAATACTTTCGTTCTCTGAGTATCTTCTTCAACATGGATTGAATGTTGTTTTGATTTACTTTGTTAATGTTGTGGATGCCTATTTAAAACTCAATTAGCAAATGCATCAGCCAATGTGTTTAAGTTTCTTGAAATATGTTGATATTCTATATAATCAAATTGTTGTTCCAAGAGACAAACCTTCAAAAATAATCTTAACAACAGTGGATTTCTAATAGCATAAACTCTGTTTAAATCTAATACAATGAGTTGCAAATCCAACCTAATGATCAAACGTCGAATACCAAATGTAATGGCATCATATAATAACTCAATGACTACGTTATATTCTGCAATAGTATTCGTTCTTTGACCAAGACATATCCCATGAATTGAAACTAACTCATCGGTGGGTGAATAAATAACCCAAGCCACGGAAGAGATATTTTGGTACTACGACAGGCATCATCAACAAAACCAATGTATGTTTGAAGGGACGTTGACATCTACAATACCAAGAGTAATCAAGACAAACAGCGATAGTAGTAACAACAAAAACTAATCTAGGCACACTTGTCTAATCTTTGGCACACTGTTATAAAATGTAACTATTGTACAAGAGAGATCTTTACATGAAAATTCAAGCATAATATCTCTTAAGATATAGAGAATTTCTGGGTTTATCTAAATAGACCCTGTCATAATCAATTAATTCATAGGCTCGTTTTGCAAGCACACTCTTGATAATATAGGGACCATGCCACATCAGTTCGAATTTACCAGTGCCTAGCTTGTTGTTAGCTTGATCATATACTAAAATTAGGTCACCTTCTGAATGAATGCGAGGGTTAGCACTTTGATCATACTGATATTTCACATGTTTCTTTTGAGCTTCGAAAACCGATGCAGCGGTGCGTTGAGTCTCATCTAATTGTGCTAAGTACAGAAAGTGTTTCTCCTTTTCATAGGTAGTTGGTAACAACTCAATGGCTAATTTGAGAGACGTTATTTCACATTCAATGGGTAACACGGCTTATAAACCATAGACAAGTTGAAAAGGAGTGAACCCTCTAGCAGTTTTTGCAAAGGTACAGTATGCCCATAATGCCAAAAAAAGCATGGTATGCCAATTAGATTTCATTAGGGGAATTTTGAACTCTAAAATAGGCCTCCTAAGGAAAATGTACAATCAAAATTCACTTTATGAGAACCAATCACATTTTAGGGAATGACATCATCCATAATGGTTGAGGTGGCATTGATTGAGTTAAAGGTACTTACTTTTCACATTCTCAATGGTGGATAAAAACTCATGGTTAACCATGGTACTGCTCTAAGTACTTTTAAAGTCAAAGTAAAGTACTCATAATAAATGTCATTTCACACTTTTTGAATAAAAATATATTATTGTCATTTTTTTGAAAGAAACAATGCATATCCTTATACATTTATTGTATTATATTATATTATTTTTATATAGTATATTAATTACATGTTATTATACAATTTAAATAATATAAATTTTAATTAATAACATATAATATAAATAAGAATTTATAAATTTATATTTTCTATTTTATTTTAAGTTATTTAAGTACAAAGGACAAATGCATTATTTGTTTAATGATAATGAATTTTTCTTGAAAAGATCATTCTTATTTATAGTCACATAAATACTCTTTTTTTATTAATTTTATTTTGGTACAATTTTTTAATTGAATTTAACTATGGTTACATGGATTGTGGTGAAAAAAGTGAATTGCAAATTCATAAATATTATTTTATTGGTTTAGCTATTATTTTATTATTTCCTTAGGAGGTCCATTTTAGACCTCAAAATTCCCCTAATGATGAGTCTCCAAAATACATTTAATCATGGTGGTTAAAACCTTGTTAACGGCCTCAACTCGACCATTATCTTGTGGGTAATATGGAGTAGAATTATCATGGCGTAAGCCAAGTTGATAAGAAAGTTTGGTCATCATAGTATTTTGAAAATGGCTCCCATGGTCCATAAAAATAGCTTGAGGGACACCGAATCGAGCAATCACATGATTGAATATGAAAATAGTTTCATTTTTTCCATCAACCGCAAATCTAAGCATCGCCTCAACCCATTTGGTAAAGTATGGCGAGAATAATATACCCATGCCCCCCGGCCGAGTGAGGGTTACATGTAATGAAATCGATACCCCATTTCACAAAAGGACCGACAAAAATGATTGGGTGAAGAGGAGTTGGAGGTGCACGCATATTTCGATCAAAAATTTGACAATTGTGGCATTTTTAGACCGCGATGATACAATATTTGAATAAAGACAGCCAAAAATAACCAGCGCACAATATCTTTTGGGTTGTGGCAAACCCATACATATGATCACCACACGCTCCAGAGTGGAAATCATTCAAAACCCTTTCAGACGTTTTGTGAGTTGTACAACGTCAAAAAATAGAATCTGCACCATGATGATAAAGAGTGTCTCCAACAATATTGTATTGCTGGGATTGGTATTGGATTCTCCGTCAATCTGATCATGAAAGCTCTGGGTGAAAGGTTTGGGTCTAAAGATATATAATGATATCTCCATGCCAAGGGTCTAAATTATTGATTAGAAACAGAGATTCATCAGCGATAGGATTCTCTGCCATCGTTTCGGACTCAGTATTGGGAAAGTCACACATAAGTTCAGCCAACACTAGTGATTTATTTGACTTGGACTTATCGAACTCCAAATCAAACTCTTTCAGGATGACAATCCATTTGGAGTATTTTCCCCTGAGCAATTGTTTTGTCAATATGTGCATCATCGAGTTTCAATTAGATATCACTGTTGTTTTATGTAACAATATGTAATGATGGAATCATTGGACAACTTGAATTGCTTCCAAGGCCAATTTCTCCACATGTGAATACTTGATTTCCGTTGGGTTGAGATTCCGACTTAGGTAATAGATCACATGCTCGTTGTGAGATTCATCCTCTTGAAGCAAAACCATTCCAATCGTGGAATCAAAGGCAGCTAAGTATAAAAAGTAATCCTGGTGGTAATTGGGCGGATGCAATAATGGCGCATGGGTCAACGCGTTTTTAAGTGCATCAAAATATTTATCAGCAATCTCATCCCAAATAAATGGAACATTTTGTTTCAACAACCGGGTAAAACCTTTAGTTAACTCATCATAGTTTTGGATAAATCTACGTAAAATTTTGCTTTCCCCTGCAAACTTTGGAGTTGGCGAAGAGTGGAAGGAGGAGGTTAATTGATGATAGCCTCAACCTTTGATGGATCGACGTGAATGCCATCTTTCGAAACAATGAACCCAAGTAATCGTCTGGATTATACACAAAAAACACATTTGTGTGGATTCAAACGAATTTTGTAATGCCTACATCTCATGAATATTGCTTGTAAGTGTATAGGATGATCTTCTCTGCATAAAGAATGAGCAGGTAATTCGTTCATATAAGGTTGTACACTATGTTTGATATCATGAAAAGCATAATACATAGCTCTTTGAAAAGTTGCACCAACCTTTTTTAGTCCATAAGGTAACTTGCAATAAGCAAATGTGCCCCAAGGACATATAAACGTTGTTTTAGGTTGATCGGTAGGGAGTATGTTGACTTGATTGTAGCCAGAAAAACCATCCATCAATGAGAATATTTTGTTTCCATCACAATCATCAACAATTTCATTGATATAGGGCGTAGGATAGTTGTCTTTTGGACATGCCTTATTAATGTCTCGATAATCGACACATACTCTTATAGTCCCGTGTTTCTTTGAAACGGGAACTATGTTAGATACCCAATCCATCAAAGGAATACGATAAATAAATCCTGCTCGTAATAGCTTTTCAACTTCAGCTTTGATTGCTACAACTTTCTGCCTCTGTCTAATAGGCTTAACATTCAAGTATATCTTAATTTCATGAATTACAATCTTAGGATCGATACCTCGCATCTCTTCGTAAGACCAGGAAAAAAAGTCTCGGAATTCTTGAAATAGGGCTTTGTAAGTGTTAATCTCCTCCATCGAACAAGAAGCACCTATATCAACGTTTTCAATAATTCCAGGTTTAATCGATATGTCAATAGGAATTGTTGTAGAAATATTTCCCAAATTTGTTTCAGAATATGAATGTGTAATTGATGTGGGATTATGTGGTTCCTTGCCATAATCAATGGTAAAAATAAACAAAAAACCATTTTCAAGCTTATCAAGATCAGGCAAAAAAGAAGATCTATAATGTAGATCATCCCATGGTCAGTCATCCGATGACAAAATTTCCTGAATACTTTCATCAGTTTCAAATATATGTTGAAATGGATCTGAAAATGGTGTCAAGAATGAGCTCAGTAGAGAAGATGATTCTTCACTGATCACATTCATTTGATCAAGAATAGTTGATGGGGTGTATGAATATAATTGTACTACTACATATGTTGATCCAAAAGGACTCAAAGGCATCTCGCAGTTGAAAGAGTCATATTCTGATTCTAAAGGCACAGTCCATGTGTCCTCAAATGGAATTGTGCTTGATGAGATCATATTGATATTGGAAATTGTTCATGGTACGTTGGGTGGGGGTATAGCGAAATTTCCCATGAGAGAAGAATATTTTATTAATCCTACACCAACTTCTTCATATGGGATAACCGATTTTCTAACATGATGAATGCTATTTATAGAAGTAGGGTGTGATGAAAAGTATGACAACTGATCGATTTTAACAATCTTTCTTTTGTGAGGAAACATGATTACCCGAAAGATAGATGAAACAACATTATTCATGGCATAATACCAACTATGACCTAAAATAAGGTTGTAAGCAAGAGGGACATCAACAACTTCCACCTCTAGATTAACGGTTTTTCCTTCTACTTCTATAGGCAGATCCTGGAGTATTCCATATGGATGAAATCCTCTTCCATCAAAGGCTTTAAGGATAGTTGTTGATTGGTTGAGTGCTGGAGAACCAAGGGTTTTCCAACAATTTAATGACATTATACACGTAGATGCCCCCTCGTCAATTACAGTACGAAAAACTCATCTTGTTTTGACTAATGCGGGAATCTGAGAAGCCATCTGATGAGGGAGTCTAGGTACAAAAGTTTTGAGATAAAATACCATTAGGTTCGAATCCTGAGGATCAATAGCTCTGATAGCTGATAATAGTAATTTCCTTTGTGTTGGACATGACTGTAGCACTTCTAAGGCTGAAATTGTTGAAGGGGATATTGCCAAATCTTCAACAATGTTATAATTCTGAGCAGCTCTCGCATGTGGATTAAAAGCTGACTTTCGAATTACACCTTTAGTAGGTGGTTTAATCACTAAATCAGGGTTAGGTTTCCTGATTTGAAGTGTTTCAAAAATTGAAGGAGGTATGGCTGGTGTTTGACTAGAGATTTCAGTCTCTTTACCAGTTATAGGATGCTTAGTTCCATAGTCTTGAGATCGTGTCGCAACCATGACCTGAGAGATCATTAAAATATCTGCCGATGAATTGGAAGAAGATCCAATCATTTTACTATATTGAGTAGGAAAAGGATCCTTCAAGACAGCAGTTGTGGGTGAAACTTTGACAAATTTGGATACCTCGGACCAATGTGGACACTCCTTAGTATAGTGATCCTCATCACACATAATATAAGGATAACGAGGTTTCCAATTTTCATCAGCGGGTTTGATTTTTCCGTTTTCTATTTAGGAGATGTATTTTGTTTATTTATATTCTTTCCTTTCTTCTTATTGACGGTTTTAGCTTTAGCCATGGATGAATCTACAACATGAATGTCGGCGGAAGTTTCAAGTTAAGAATCTCCTTTATGTGAGTCTGGTAAAGTTATTATGGGAGAAGTAGGTTTAGATGACTTCTTCTTACTCTTTGTGGCACTAACTGTACCAATTACACCATATGGAGAATGAGAACCAGAAGGAGTTGCAGTAATTTGACCTGGGCATGGAAAGTCAAGAATTTTTTTGTTTAAAGTACTAGACTGTGTATATACAAGGTCTAAGTACTGTGCTTGAGCTATGACCTTTTCTTTTGTAACAACACCTCCCTTAGCTATGTCTTCAGTGATCTTTGGAAGTATTTATTTGATGAACCATTCTTCTAAGATTTGATCTGGAATGAAAACTTTCACTAAACGTCATCTACGTCTCCATTCATGTATGTGATCTAAAAACTATGTAGACATACTCTATTTTAATGAAGTTAAGAGTTTTGTGCCATTGTCATAACGGAATCGCAATTGAAAGTGAGTTAGGAAAGTTGTTGCTAACGTGTTGAAATTATTGAAAGAGACACGTGGTATTTCAATATACCACTTTGCAGCTAAGCCTATAAATGTTCTTTCAAAAAGTCTCAATCAAATGGAATCATTGATTAAGGAGTTGGATGCGCACCAAAGATGATAATTCATCACATGATTTGAGGGTTCTTCTCCTGATTTTCCTTCAAACTTAGGTATGTCATTGGGAAACTTATTTGGCATTGGCAGCCAAAACGTAAGATAATAAATTGGATCATTCGTGAGGCGCGACAAATATGGCAGGTCTAAAGTTGCAATAAATTGTAACGATGGTTAGGATCTTGCTGAGCAAGTTGATGACCTTGAGGAACGATACTAGTACCCGAAGGAGGATATCCAAGATAACCTGGAATAGCCTGTGCATATGGGATTGGAATACCTCCGGGGTACCCAGGGTTAGCCATACCAAACTGAGGTTGAGCTGGTATTTGATATGTATAACCAGGATATGGTTGACTAGATTTTTCCCTATTGGTCCATATTGAAACTGCCCTTGAAACAGTTGATTCACAAACTGATGAAAAAGGTTGGCTTGTTGGATTTGTAGCTGCACCAGGTTGTCCTACAGAGGTTTTAACAGTAGACTGAACTAGAGGTCCAGTTTGATGAGCAGTGAATTGGGGGATTGCATGTGTTGATGTCGTTTTTTGAAGGGTTGTAGCAACAGAGAACTGGGAAACTCCAAGGATAGGTGTACTTGGTTGTTGAACAGAATTTTGCACAGCAGAATGGATAGGAGTTCTCGGGATACTCAAGCCAACTTGTTGACTACTAGGTAGAGATACCTGAGGTGAAATTTGAAGTGTAGGTTGGGCAGGTTATTGGACTTGGGTATAACCAAATTGACCATTTGGCTGACCCGGTTTATTATAAGGTACTTGCACAGTAGGTTGCAAATTATGTTGGTTCAATGACGGGTTCCACATTGTATTAACGGAAGGATAAGGAGATCCCATTAAAGGTTGTGGTGCATAAGGTTTACCATAACTGGTTTTAGGTATCAGAACGTAAGTTTGATAATTTGTCAGATAATTTCCAGTAAAGGGTTGGCCTCCTTGAAAGGATGGTTGTTGTTGATAGAAATGTTGCCCTTCAAGAGGCATATGTCCTTGAAAAGTTTGCGGCCCTAGTATAGGGTATTTCCCTTGAACAGATTGTCCTTGAGGAGTATACTACCCCCCTGGTGGTAAATTGCTACCTTGAGGGTCAGGTGAAGGAATATTTCCAGACATCATATAGACTTGTTCCATTGTCAAATTTTCGGTATCAGATTCATTAAGACCAATTGATTGTGTAATTTTTTCAGGAGAGGGAGATGCTCCTGAGAAAGTACCGGAGAGCGACTAGTATCCCGTAGGAACTAGTGGACCACCATAAAAAAAAATTATGGCGATGAAGAAAACATGGATGACTCACCTGACATGCTTTCTGAAGACATGTAACTACCTCTGGGTATGGAGTAAAAAGGAATGCGGCGTGGTGAATAATTGAGACCAATATTATGTAGAAAGTTGGTTAATTGATGATACTAAGGGTCTGATTTAAAGGTATTGTAAGGGTAAATCATTTCACTATACCTTAGATCTAAATATTCTTGACACGAAGGAATTGTGATCTCTTCTTCCGTGTCAGTAATCTCTTTGATACTAACTGGGCCAGGAGGAAGGTTCTCAGTAATGTGAAGCTTCACTCGAGGTGAATAAGGACAACCAAGGGTTCAGGCTATGAACTCCGAAGTTGACTCAGATGAAGTAGATTCAATTTCAGGCTTAGATATTTCAGATTCAATAAGTTGAGTATCTAATAATTCACCGGTTGCAGACTCAACTTTGATTAATTCTGAAATTTCTGGTTGTTCTTGATTTCTTCCTACTATTTGAGGTTGATTTACTTCGTAATTGGGATGTATTATTACTAATGTTTCCTCTTGTTCAGTAGATCTGGTTCCTTATTGGTGACCTTTTTCAGATTTAAGCTTTTCTAATTGACATGGTGTATACTCAGGGGGTTTCCCCTGCATTCTACGAGAGTGTCTCGTAATTCACACACCGTTAATTTTTAACACATGAAATCAAAAAATGTTTCAACAAAATAGACCTAAGGCCGCTAAGAAAATAACCAATTTGAACACACGCCTACAAAATCTAAGAGACAAACCACACACAAACAGTATCTTTCCACACTAAATACACTAGTTGGTGATGAAATCCAACGTCGTATAAGTTTAATGTGGAAAACTTGGCGGTTGAAACAGTTACCCCGACAACCTGCTTAATGAAACAGTCTGGTGCAAGTCCCTCCACTTATGCCATCTTGAAGTGAAGAGTAACCTCCAGAAATTCCAAGTGAGTCTAGCTGATGTCTGCTCCATGTACATTAGGACCTTCCCTCCACCGTCACCTTGGGAAAAATCCTAAATATTATGACCACTAAGGTCACCAACAGAGACAAATGCACCTAAGGGAACAATCTACGATCCGATATACACGCAAGGGCAGAGTATCAAGATCAATCCCCTTAAAGGCTCCTCAACATGGTAAATCTGAGGTTTTGCCAAAAAGTGACCCCAGGCTCCTCGAAAATGGTTAATCTGAGGTTTACCTTTTGTATTACGTGCACATCTTCTATCTTTGCCAATGAGATAGGTACGATTACCTTACTAGGTCCGACATGATCTCGTGCTTGACTCTTTTAAGAAGAGCTTCCCAGAGTACAAATGAAACAATTGAATTTCCCTACCGCGATATTCTACTTGTGTGTTTAAGTTGCTTTGAAACGTTTATTACAACCTATTCCAAAACACTAGCCTAAGCTATGTTGGTGGAATGAGTCCTAGAAAATGTAAAATGTCTAGATTGATTTTATTAGGCGATGTATTAATTTGGTTATTATTTAACACAAAGGGTATGGAGTTCAAACTTTGATGATGTTGTGACCCGACGCAAAATACTCTAAATGCATCTATATGAGAAATGCAACTCTTTCTTTTCAATGAATCCTATTTAGGAGAAAGTTGAGAGATTTGTCAATTTCCTAAACACAAACTTTTTCATCCATTAAAAAAAAAAAAAAAAAATCATTTTTGAAAATAAGATAATTTCATCAAGAACCAAATTTGCAAGATTGATCAATTTCTCTTTTGAAATGAAATTGCTTGAACAATCAAATCAAAAACTACAATTTCAACAAACAATCAATTCCCAAAAGAAAACAATTCCTAAAAACTCTAAAAGCATAAATTTCAAAATCCAAACGAAATTCTAATTCTAAAGTCTATCTAGAATGTTTGAGGATGATTTCTCTTAGTTGTGATCACACTAAGAAAGTTTCCACTTATCTCAGCAGTAATGAAATCATCCAAGAGTGCTTTGGTGTTGAATTGGGCTTCAATGAGCTAGAAGCTCTTCCGAGTTTGCAAATGAATAGGGAACACATATTCATAAAAGTAAGGTTTGCAACAATCATGATGGCTCAAAAAGACAAAATCATGAAACCAGTAAGCTGAGGAAAATGAAGATATCTTTCACATAGAGGAGCAATAAACCAGGGAAAACCCTATATTACAAAATGAAAACAGGATGATAAATCACACAAAACTCAAAATTTGTTGAAAAGGAGTTCTCACATAAGATCTGACAACTAAGATGGATTAGGGAAAACTTGAAGAATAAGGTTATCTAGCTCTAAAAAAGAGAAATTTATTTGCTTCAAAATTTTCCAGGGGATGCGCAACTTACAATGGAATGCAGTGCGCATGTGCACTGGATTGAACTAAAAATTGCGCAGGTTGTCGCACTTTTTCTACAAAAAACCGCATAGGCAAGGAAAAACATGGAAAAAATAAATAACAAGCTTTCTTTTTCATGGATTCTTAAAATTTATCTACCCAACCAGAATCAGAGAAGTCAAAATCAGAAGACTAAAATTTCAAACTAAATATAAACAAATAAAACTAAGCTCTAGATCCCTAGTATGGTTGCCAATTTGTTACGAGGATTAATCCCTCTTGCGGACAAGAGCAATATCCCTAGTACTCGAGCGAGCAACTAGAAACAAAGATCCATTTGAATACCTTTTCCTCTATATTAATTGCATTTCAAGATTATTATAATAGTAAAGTAGAGAGGATATGCTCCTACCTTGAAATCCAAACATTTGATGTAGCCCTTTTTCCCGTCGCTCCAAAGTAGTTCTCCAATGAGTAGAACTTGCAATCAAAGAAAAGACAAATCATCAAAGCATCTGCAACATATAATAATAATAATAAATACTAATCCAACTTAGTGATCAAGGAGTCTAACTATTGACATTATTCCAATAAGCATAGAAACAAAGCAATGAGAAAAAGAGATCCATATGTATTATCTTAAATAGAAAGAGTAATCTTACAACCTGATGCCTTGATGTTGTACATATTTCTCCTAGGGTCCTGAAAATTCGTTCTCCTCCAGTATGATAAGCCTTCCTCTCTTAGAATACCAACATGAAGTTATGGACACAAAGGTGTGATCTTCCTTATGCCAACAACAACTCACCCTTCAACCTGAAACTTGAGCTCAATTTATAGTGAAATAAAGATAGTTTCAGTTCCATGAAGAGGGGGATGGATTCCTCTCATGAAGGGATTTCAGTTCCATGGACCAATGGATAAGCTCCATGAGTGGAGGGATAAATCTCGAACTAACCGTGACTCTATAGCCTTCCAGTTGGGAGAATATTCGACCAACTAGGCTTCTAGAATTTACTTTTTTATTTTACTCGCTTTTCACGGGGGTGCGTAGGTTTTAGTGGCAAAAAGTGTGGGAGTCACCACAGTTAATGAACAGAACATCAACGCATGTGCAGGGAAAGGCTAGAAAAAAACCGCGCAAGTAGACTTTTATGGTTTTACAAAGCTTTCTCCAATTTCCAAGACTTGATTTAGGAAAATGAATGTTTTGACCTCTAAGGGAACATGATATGGATGGTGATAGACCCATATGAATAGTCAAATCTCACGGTGACAAAATTATGTGTAACAGTAAGAAAATTTCATTCAAAGTATATTCCAAAAGAAAAGGTACCAAAATGTATTTTAAAAGCAAATGAAGTTTCAGTTTCAAAGGATTCAGTAGAAAGTTCAGATCAGTCCTCAATTATAGATTCTACTGTAATATCTCAAGTTGGAACTACTTATAAAAGATAAAATAGATGATGTTAGCCTAGATGTAGCTAAAAGTACTCCTCAATCATCATTTAGTAAATTAGAGATAAGTGTTACTCTAGAGAAAGAAGAAAAATTAGAGGTTTTAAGTGTCAGTGAAGAGAATCAGGAACCAGAAGCCTTTGTGTTTACAGAAAGGGAATTAGAATAGGTATTGGAGATTGCACCCTTCTTAGATAGGGATATTTTAACTGAAGAAGATATTAAAATAATTTTATACTTTCTTCAAACTCATCCTAAATATCAGTCCTCTCTTAACCCACAATAGGAGTATTCTCACCTGTTCCAAAACCCATATATTGTCTCCTCCTCTTCTCATCAAGGAGAAGGTAATCTTCTTGAAAAATCAACCTTTAATCTCTTTAACTTTTTAGCTCAATTAAACAAAATTGAAGTTGCCCAAATCCTTCAAGAATATACATCTGGATATGATTCTCCTGGAGAGGTCGAAATAAGATCCTCTTGTGTTCATTTCTTTGATAATCCATTGTTCTCATCTCAAGAGCCTGAAGAACTAGCCCAAAAACTTCAATTTTCTTCTATTCCAGAAAAAATATAGATTCCACAGACCACAATTTCAAGCACTCAACATCTGTATCAGCAAGTCATTCGTTGATTATACCTCAGCAAGTCATGGCTCGTCATCCTCCTACAAGCATGCAGCAGATTGTTGCTACAATATATGCACCGCTTGTTCTCCCTCGACCTTTGCATGACCTTCCTCAAGGGGATTATCTGAAATGTTTGCCCAAATATACAGGGGTGGGAGAAGGAATATCTGCTGAAGAGAATTTTTTTTTTTTTATAATTATGTCGATAACCAAAACATTGAACATTAAGTTGTTTGGTCGAGAATATTTTTTCAAAGCATGGATGGAGAAGGTCGTAAGTGGTTCAGATATTTACCAGAAAATTCGATAACAGGAATATATTCTTTGGAGGAAGTGTTTGTAAAACAATGGGGTGACTGTAAGGATTACTTGTATTACCTTACGAAGTTTGGAGCTTTAAAGAAGAAGACTAATGAGTCATTAGCATATTTTACAATGAGATTCAATAAATTTTATCAAAAAAATCCTGTAGAAGTCAAACCTCCTGAAACTACAGCTATGATAACCTTTGCTAACGCCTTAGACTCCAAGTTTGAATTGTGGTTAAGAGCTAAGAAGACACAAACATTTGTAGATGTGTAGGAGGCTACTATTGGAGTGCATTCCAATATTTTGGCCTCAAATAAACTGAAAATAGAAGAGGGGAAGGTAGCAAAGGATAAGAAAAAAATGAAAGAGGAGAAATCATCTTCTTCCTCTAAATCTTTTATAGTCGAAGAAAAACTTGATCAAATGTCCAGTTTAATTAAATATCTTGCTTCCAAAATATCTAAACTGGAATTAGAAAATCGGGTTGTTGTTAGACCCATTCAAAATGAAGCAAATAGAAATCAAGCTCCTTTTAGGAGACCCTTTCAGCCTTAACAGATTTTACAACGTCCAAGAAGAAATCCCAATGATCAGAATGTTCAGCCTCCATTGAATCATTTTGCCGAGGAAAATCAGCAAGAATAGGAAGAAGAATATGAAGACATAAATTTAGTTGGGGAGACATCACAGTCAACTTGTTTGACTTTGCAAGAGTATGAAGATAATTCTATGATAAATCTCTTTTCAGATGATGAATATGCTCGTATTTATGTCCAAAATGAGAAAAAGAAAGCTAAAAATAAGACACGAAATTATAATTTGAGATCTAAACTAACTATCCAAAATCCCCAACAAAAACAATATTTTGAAAAACATGCTGCCAAACAAAAGACAAAAGTTAATGATACTCCTCCATTGCCTAACCTTCCTCCAGTTAGGAAAAATGTTGTAGAAAATAAGGATTCGGCCCCTCTCAATTTCAGTTTTGAGTCAAAACTAAATAAAATCAAGATTTTTGTTCCACTCCTTGAACTGTTGAAAAATCCAACCTATAGAGAATCATTTAAAAGACTTTTACAACCATCTACTCTTGCTCCTGACTCAGTAAATCTAGAGTATGAACATCCTACCATCTACTTGGGTAGCCATGTCCAAGATCAGAATGATGATAATTCCCCACATTTTTATCTTTCACTCAATATTCATAACAAGCTACTGCATAACTGCTTATTAGATTTCGGGGCCTCTCACAATCTAATGCCTAAGAAAGTGATGGATGAACTAGGACTGGAAATCACTAAGCAATACCATGATCTTTACGCATTCGACTCGAAAAGGGTCAAGTGTTTAGGAGTGATAAAATATTTGGTAATCTTCCTTACCAAACTCCCTTTGAAAAGTCTAGTCATGGACATAGTGGTTGCGGACATACCTTATAGGTTTGGAATGCTTCTTTCTAGATATTGGTAGAAAAAGTTGGGAGGCACCCTTCAAATATATATGACCTATGCCACTATGTCAGTCTTTGGAGGAGAATTCAGGAGATTGTATAGGGAAACACAAATCTATTATATCATAAGTGATCAGCAAAACCCCTCAAATCATCCTACATATGCAGAGGAGAAGGAGTTATAGTCATCCATATTACACCTTGCTGCTGATGACAGCAATACTCAGCCTGAACTCAGGAAAAAGAAGAATTTACAGGTCATAAATGAGCAGAATTTGGAAACAGGGCAGGTCTAGAAATTATATTTTGATGGAGCCTCATCACGAGAGGGATCAAGGGCTAGTGTAGTTATTATTTCCCCCACTCAACAAGTAGTGACCCTATCATATAATTTAAAATTTGTCACTACCAATAACATTGTTGAGTATGAAGCCCTTGTTTTGGGTATGAAAGCAGCAAAATATTTGGGAGCTAAACAGTTGGTTGTTTTTGGTGATTCAGAATTGGTGGTACAGCAGGTGAGAGATAAGTATCAAGTGAAAAAATAAAAATTAAAAAAACTACATAAATGAAGTGTGGGATTTAAATGAACACTTTTTTCAATGTTCAATTTAAATTATGTTTCCAAGGAAGCAAACGAAATGGTGGATTCACTGGCCATAGTTGCTAGTAATTTTAAGGTTCCTCTTGATGTTAAAGAAACATACGATGTCGAGATAAAAAATAGACCTTCCATTCCTAACAATATCAAATACTGGCAAGTATTTGAAGATGATAAAGAAATTCAGAAATTCTTAGAATGTGTAGAGGAGTTTTTACACATTCAGATTGATAATGAGCAAGACATAGTTGAAAGTCAAAACAATAAGCCCCTTAAAAAGAATATAGTTGCAAAAGATATTATTGATCTAAAAACAAACTTTATTCCTAAAGGCTTGGTTCCTTTCGAGAGTTTGTTCGATAATAATAATGTCTTTTTAAAGCTTGATAGTAAACATATGGAGAGAATACAGTTGACTGCAATATTGGTACAGAAATTGAGCCTAGATTTATTAAATTTTCTAAATTTATTCCGCAAGAAACTAGAACTAAATATGTCAATATGATGAAGCAATATGCAGATGTTTTTGCATGGTCCTATAGTGATTTAAAGACATATGACAGAAGTATAATGGAACATAAAATTCCTCTCAAAACAGAAACAAAACCTGTAGCACAGAAGATAAGACATATTAATCCCATGTTACTCCCTATTATTGAAAAGGAAATGAGAAAGATGTGGGAAGCCAAAATAATTATTCCCTTGAGATTTTCCAATTGGGTAGCTAATACAGTCCTGGCTCAAAAGAAGAATGGTGAAATTAGAATTTGCGTTGATTTCCGCAATTTGAACTAGTGTTTGCTAAAGGATAATTATCCTTTACCCAAGATGGACCATGTTTTGTAGTAGGGAGTAGGCTAAAAGAGGTTGTCAATGATAGATGGTTTCTTGGGGTATAATCAAATATTAGTTGATAAATAAGACAGGGAGAAAAAAACTTTCACTACACCTTGGGGAACATCTATCTACAATAAGATGCCTTTCGGTTTAATGAATGGAGGTGCAACGTTTCAGTGGGCAATGGATATTGCCTTTGCAGGGGAAAAGGACAGGTTTTTTGTCATTTACTTGGATGACATTACAGTCCTTTCAAAATCTTATGAGGATCATTTAAAACATTTGTAGCAAGTGTTTAATGAATGTGGAAAAAATGGTTTATCTTTGAACCCAAAGAAATCATGCTTTGTTGTCCAAGAGGGAAAACTATTGGGGCCCATAGGTGACAGAAAATGGTATTTGTATTGACCAAAGGAGAGTTGAGGCTATAGAGAAAATTGGTCTACCCAGAAATAAGAAACAATTATAGTCATTCTTGGGTAAAATTAATTTTCTGAGGCGTTTTGTTCTGAAATTTTCATAACTAATTAAACATATAAATGCCTTATTAAGGAAATACGCAGAATTCAGATGGCAAGATGAATAAAAAAACTCTTTCATAGCAATCAAATTTTCCCTAACCGAAGCCCTGGTGTTAATCAGTCCTGATTTCGAGAAGGATTCCCTATTGAGATTCAACAAGATGATGAGCTTAGTGAAAAGATTAGCCTTCACTAAGTGGGCCCGCCAGCTATTTTTGGCGCAAAGTCTATTTTTAGACATGTCGATCATATTCTATGAGTTGCAGGATGCTATTTGTGGATGGTTGGTAAAGTTGGAAAAATATATGGACTTATATTTTTAGACATATTGGGCAGAATCTATTTTTAGATTAACAGTCTAAAAATAGATATGTCAAATATTGTTAGCTCTTAATAATATTTGGACTCTAAACATTATCTTATTCTCTTGGAGCACTTCAGTTAAGTGCATAGATGTGGCACAGGAGCTGACAGAAGGTCGTTATTACAGTTCTGGAGCACTATTCATTAGGACTTCGGTTAGAACTATTCAGCGGAGAGTTTGGTGGAGTTGTAGAAATAGTTGGTGGAGTTGTGTTCAGTTTAACTCAGTTAGACACAGTTGAGCTAGTTGTATCTAGTCTAACTGATTGATACACTAGTGAGAGTGGTGTGAATTAATTAATAATTAATTCACTAAATATTAACTCGTTAATCAAATGAAGAATACATCAATTAACTATAGTGCATGGACATTTCAGTGGAGACCAGTGGAGAGGTAGGTGAAAGAGCAAGTGTGACTATCAGTTTTGACTATAGTGATGCATTGATTGCATCCAACACTCAGTGGAGATGCCAATGAGGATTGCGCAGTCAATCTTGGAGCAATTCGAGTTCATTTAGAGCCATTCTTCAGCAGGGATTACGCAGTAGAGGCAGGCTAGCATGTGGCAGAGATCGGTGCATGGATTTGCTAGATCAAGGCCTGATTAGTGTGTAGCAATTGTATTGTACTGAGAGCTTGACATGTTCAACTTTGTATTAGGATTGTTACATGATCTCTATGACATATTATATACAGATAGTTGGGGTTTTTAGCTTCAGGCTTTCCCATAAAATCACTGTGTTAATGTGTGTGAATTTTTATGGTTTCATGTGTGCATTGCAATTGATTTAATTTCCGCATGTGATGATCAATGGTGGAATAGATTTTGTATTGTGCATGAAGTTAAAATAGTGTGTGATCAGGAGAATCTTGGACATATAACATATTAGTTATATAATTTCTACATGGTATCAAAGCAGTTGATCATTGGAGCAGATTGCAATTATTGAAACAATTGAGTATAGTGCTAGTGGAATTCGAATTTGATGTAGTGTTTTCTTGGTGTCGAAGTTGAGCATTCATTGAAATGTCTTTCAACGGATTGTGATTGGAGTATGCCCTTGAGGGAAGCTTGAATTATATTGCATGGAAGGATAGGATGGAGGCGGTGTTGGATGATAATGGGTTGAAGGAGTTCATAGATGCAAAAATTCCAAAACCTACTTCTAGCGAAGTTGCCGCACTTGACGCATGACAAAAGAAGACAGCAAAGTGTTGAAGAATTCTGTTGGAAGGTGTGAAGGATCACATAGATTCCAACCTTCATGGTAAATCTTCTCCATTCTTGATGTGGAAAGCTTTGACAGACTTTTTCCAAAGAAGAAGTGACCAAAGGAAGTTGGCGCTTAAAGACAAGCTTAGAAAAATAAAAATGGAGAAAGGCGACAGTATACCCAAGTACCTCACGAAGTTTTTCCAGTGCAGGGATGAGCTGAGAAGTGTGGGGGTTACTGTAGATGAAGAGGACTTGGTGAGCTTAGCTCTCCTTGGGCTTCCGAAGATTTGGCATAGCTACAAGGACTCTGTCAATGGTCGGGAGAAACTGCCAGAATGGGAGCGACTTTGGTCGGATCTTGTGTAGGAGGAGATAAAGCGGGGTACCAGGGATGGATATTCATCAAAGAATGAAGATGAAGAAAATTGTGCTTTGGCTGCCAAAGAAAGGAAAGGGAAGGGAAAGAAAAATCCTTCTCAATCTGGTGCGAAAGGCAAGAAGCAGGACTTGTCCAAGGTGAAGTGCTTTCACTGTCACCAACACGGACATTACGCCACTAATTGTCCACAGAAGAAGAAAAATAAGCAGGTTGCTGGATCTGCAGCTAGAGAGGCCTTAGCCTCGCAGTTTGAGCTGGATTTTTTTCTGATCGCATGCTTGGTTTCAAGTGTGATGGGATCAATGTGGTTTCTTTACAGTGGTGCGTCTTTCCATATGACCGGAGATAAAGATTTTTTTACTGATCTGGATGAGAAGGATCTTAGAGTGCACATCGAGATGGGCGATGATGGTAGATACAGTGCGACTAGTATCGGGACCATTTCCTTTGAGAGGGAGTTTGTTAAACCTTTCATATTGAAGGATTTCATGCATGTTCCAGGATTGAAGAAGAATCTGATCTCTGTGGAGACGTTGGAAGATAAGGGATATGATGTTGTTTTTAGAGAGGGAAAGGCTTTCCTGCGCAGTAAAGAAACTTGTGAAACCCAGAGGATAGGGGTTCGAGTTAAGAACCTTTATCAATTGCAGGTAGATGGTTGCGCAGCAATGGCAGGCAAAGTAGGACTGGTGAGCCGGGATGAGGGCGAATTGTGGCACAAGAGATTGGGCCATCTTCACCATGGCGCTTTGAAAATTTTGCAGCAGATTTCTACCGGGCTTCCCAAGGGTACACTTGCGCAGTCAGATCAGTGCAAGGGATGTACTTTGGGAAAATTTGTGAAGACCGCTTTTCATGAGAAGGATAGTTGCGCCATGACGATCCTTGAGATAATTCACACAGACGTGTGTGGACCTTTCTCAGTAGCTTCGACAGCAAAGCACGGGTATTATGTGATATTTGTTGATGAATTTTATCGTAAGTGTTGGATCTTCTTCATGCAGAAGAAGAGTGAGACATACTCAAAGTTCTGTGAGTTCAAGGCACTGGTTGAGAAAGATTCGGGGAAGCAGGTGAAAGCTCTTAGGAGCGATAATGGTGGTGAATTCATCTCTGGCGAATTCAAAGACTTTTGCAGCGCAGAAGGAATTCGAAGAGAGCTCATAACGCCTCATAACCCACAGCAGAATGGGGTCACGGAGCGAAAGAACAGAAATATCGTGGGTGCTGCACGGGCGATGTTGCATGATCAGGGCCTTCCCATACACTTGTGGGCTGAGGCATGCAACACTGCGGTTTATGTGAAAAACCGTTGTCCTCATAGAGTACTTGGCATGAGTACACCTGAAGAGGCGTTTTCTGGTAAGAAGCCTGATATTTCTCATTTGAAAGATTTTTGGCTCACCTGTTTACATTCATGTGACGAAGGATGCCAGGAAGAAGCTGGAGCCAACCGCAGAGGTTGGGATATTTGTGGGGTACACAGAAACACCCCACAACTATCGTGTGTATTTTCTAGACAGTCGGAAGACTGTTGTGCAACGGGATATCAAATTTCATGAGGAGAAAGCCATGAAGTTGTCGCTTGAGAAAGAGCTACACTTGCATGCAGATGAGGAGCTACTTGTTCCTAAAGATGAGCCTCAGGATGTGGATCAGCCACAAGAGGAGGTTCATGGAGTGGAAGAAACCACTCATGCAACGCCAAACATCAGAGGGTGGAAGCGCACTACAGAAGCTGAGCGACTGAATCTTGATGCAACGCAAAATGTAGGAGCCCCTACATCACAGCGCAGACAGAGACAGTCACCTGACCGATTTACTGGATACATGGCTCTGATGAGCAAGTGTATTGTGACAAAACCATCTTCTTTCGAGGAAGCTGTGGAGGATCCCGCATGGGTAGATGCCATGGTGGAAGAGTATGATTCGATTGTCAGAAATAGTGCATGGGAGATTGTCCAAGGGCCGGAAGGGAAATTAGTGGTAGGTTCGAGATGGATCTACAAATTGAAGCAAGCTGCTGATGGGAGCGTCAAGAAGTACAAGGCAAGATTTGTTTCCCGAGGCTTCTCACAGATTAAGGGGATTGACTATGAAGAAACCTTTGCACCTGTTGCAAGGTATTCTTCCATACGGACCATCCTTGCTCTCTCAGCACAGATGGGTTGGCACATTCATTAGATGGATGTGAAGACTGTGTTCCTCAACGGAGTCATTGAGGAGGAGGTGTACATAGAGTAGCCTGAAGGATTCGAAATATTCAGCAGTGAGTCACATTTGTGCAGGCTCAAAAGAGCGCTATATGGATTGAAACAAGAACCTCGTGCTTGGTACACACAGATAGACAGTTATTTCACCGGACTTGGTTTCACCAAGAGTGAGGCGGATCTAAACCTATACCAGATTGTAGTGGAGGGTAAGTTGCTAATCATTGTACTTTATGTAGATGATTTGACACTGACAGGTGATGAACTGTTGATACACTCATGCAAGACATATCTTGCAAAGGAGTTTGAGATGAAGGACTTGGGCCTCCTTCATTATTTCCTGGGATTGGAAATTTGGCAACGGAAGGATGGACTGTTTGTGTCTCAAGGCAAGTATGCCCGAGAGATACTGGAGAAGTTCAACATGCAAGGCTGCAAACCTATCGACACTCCTCTTCCTAATGGTTGGAGGAAAGAGGATGCTACATCGGCAGAGGTAGTGGATGCCATTTTTTATCGACAATTCGTTGGTTCGCTCATGTATCTAGTCAATGCACGACCAAACATATGCTATGTTGTTAACCAGCTTTCACAAGCTATGGTTAAGCCTACCAAGCTCTTTTAGAAGGCAGGCAAGCATGTCCTGAGGTATCTCAGGGGCACATCGGGATATGGATCTTAGTACAGAGAGGAGGATGAGTTGAGGCTGCATGGCTTCACGAACCAGTATCATCATATCAGAGATTGTGTGTAGCGGAAGATCATGTTGCTTTCTTACATTCCCACGGAGGATCAGGATGCAGATATTCTGACGAAGCCTCTAACTAGGAGCAAATTCGAATACCATGAAAGACGAGGAACGGGGTGGCAGATAATCCCTATCTTGTTGATTATTTATGAGATTCAACAAGATGATGAGCTTAGTGAAAATTAACCTTCTATGAAGAGTGGGCCCGCGGGAGCCTATTTTGGAGTGCAAAGTGTATATTTGTGACAGCATTCTTCTGGGTTGCGGGATGCTATTTTTGGATGGTTGTTCAAGTTGGAAAAATAGATGGACTTCTATTTTTAGACATATTGAGCGGAATCTATTTTTAGATTGCCGGTCTAAAAATAGATATGTCGAATATTATTAGCTCTTATGTGTTGAACTACCCTTTTATTATCTTATTCTCTTGGAGTAACGGTTAAATTACTGAGGTGACCTTGATCAGTTGTGAAGGTCGCTGTTCACGCTTGTATGCGAACTGTTGCATGGAGGAATTTAGTTAGAACTCATGTGACAGAGTTTGGTGGAGTTGTAGAAGTAGTTGGTGGAGTTGTGTTCAGTTTAACTCAGTTAGACACAGTTGAGCTAGTTGTATCTAGTCTAACTGATTGATACACTAGTGAGAGTGGTGTGAATTAATTAATAATTAATTAACTAAATATTAACTCATTAATCAACTGAAGAATACATCAGTTAACCACAGTACATGGACAGTTCAGTGGAGACCAGTGGAGAAGTAGGTGAAAGAGCAAGTGTGACTATCAGTTGTGACTATAGTGATGCATTGATTGCATCCAACACTCAGTGGAGATGCCAATGAGGATTGTGAAGTCAATATTGGAGCAATTCGAGTTCATTCAGAGCCATTATTCAGCAGGGATTGCCCAGTAGAGGCAGGCTAGCAGGTGGCAGAGATCAGTGCATGGATTTGCTAGATCAGGGCCTGATTAGTGTGTAGCAATTGTATTGTACTGAGAGCTTGACATGTTCAGCTTTGTATGAGGATTGTTACATGATCTCTATTATATACAAATAGTTGGGGTTTTTAGCTTCGGGCTTTCTCGTAAAATCATTGTGTTAATGTGTGTGAATTTTTATGGTTTCATGTGTGCATTGCAATTGATTTAATTTCCACATGTGATGATCAATGGTGGAATAGATTCTGTATTGTGCATGAAGTTAAAATAGTGTGTGATCAGGAGACTCTTGGACATATAACATATTAGTTATATAATTTCTACATTTCCCTAATTTTTCATATGCTTCTGAAGAACTATTGCAGCATTTTTACTACAAAAGAACAAAGAAGGCTTGCAGCCACATATTTCTTTTTTAGTCGTGAATTAAGAGATGTTGAGTTAAAGTACAGCTTGATCGAAAAATAGGCATATGCATTGGTAAAGGCTTTAAAGTATTTTCGGGTTTATGTTCTACATTCTAAATTCATTGCTTTTGTGCCAAATATCGTTGTCAAGGATGTATTGTTGCAACCAGATACAGATGGCGGGATGGGAAGATGGTTAACAAAAATTCTGGAATTTGAAATTGAAATCATACCTACCAAGTTGATAAAGGGACAGGGCTTAGCCCGCTTGATGGCATAATCAAATTAAAAAGCTCTAAATTTGAACATGGAGGTAGTTGAAGAAACAGGTAAAGAAGGCATATCTTATTATCCTGAAATTTTTTATTCCAACTGGTATAAGGATATAGTGTACTTTTTATTAAATCTCAGTTGTCCTCCAGAAATGGAAAAATCAAAGAAAAGGGCTTTTAAACTAAAGGCTGTTAAGTATTTCATAATGGAAAACAATCTTTATTGGAAAGATCATGTAGGAGTTTTGTTGAGATGTGTAGATGAAGTTAAGTCACAGAAAGTTATGTTAGAGTTACATGCAGGGGTGTGTGGTGGACATTTATACTGGAAAACTACCGCAAATAAAATTCTAAGAGCTGGCTATTATTGGCCAACTCTTTTCTCTGATGTTTTTGCTAAATTTAGGCCTTGCATTGAGTGTCAAAAGTTTTTCGGTAAGTAGAAGCTTCTCCCACTACCTCTCATTCCCATTTCAGCAGACACCCCTTTCCAGCATTGGGGGTTAGACTTCATTAGTGAGATTCATCTGTCATCATCAGGACAGCACAGGTGGATTCTTACAGCCACGAACTATTTCATGAAGTGGATTGAGGCCATTCCAACCAAAAACTCCACTGACATGGTAATAATTAAATTTTTGTTGAAAAATATTATGTCTAGATTTGGTTTCCCTCATAAGTTGGTGACCGACAATGCAAATGATTTCAAATCTACCAAGATGAATAATTTCTGTCAGAAATATAATATTGATTTGACTCATTCTACACCTTATTACCCCCAAGGTAATAGGTTATCTGATTCATCAAACAAAAGCATAGTAAGAATCATTAAGAAGATGATGCCAAAAAATAAATAATTAACTGGGACACTCAGCTAGTTGATGCTCTTTGGGCAGACTGGGTGAGTAGCAAGAAATCAATTGGAGTTTCTCCCTTTCGACTTGTTTATGGTATTGATGATGTGATGCCATTAAAGTTGGCCCTTCTTGTTATGAAGTTTTTACGACATGAAATTAATTATTCAAATCCCATTCAGAGAAGAATGTTGCAACTTATATAAGCTCATCGAATTTTGGAATCCCTGATGGACAAAGCACAGAAATACAAAACTAAAAGTTGTTTTTGAAAAAAAGGGAAAACCAACAGGTATTTCAAGAAAAATAATTTGGTAATGCGCTGGGATGTCATAAGAGAAGATCGTGGAAAGCATGGCAAGTTCGACAACTTGTGGTTTGGGCCATTCAAAATTGCTCAAGTTCTCAAGAACAATGCATTTCTGCTGAAGCATTTAGATGATGATCAATTGGTTGGGGGTTTGTTAATGGTAATTTTCTCAAAAGGTTTTTCGTTTGTTAAGTCATTCAAGTCTTTCCATTGTAAAATATCCGGAGTGTTGTTTCAATAAAAATCCATACCCAATGGTATGTGTGTATGTAAATAGAGTCAACCTTGAGTTCAGTCAATGAAAAGTAAATTATTGTCATTAGTTCCTAAAATTATAAAAGTCATAAGATTTTAAGGCACTGATTCTATGGTCCTTGAAGCCTCTCAGGGAGGAATTCATCCCCAATAGGAACCATTGTTAGCATTGTATTTTTTCAAGTCTAGTCACCATTGCATTTGTGTCTTTGATCCTCTCTTTTTCGCCTTAGCCTGTGGTTGAAGGCCCTGTGGGGTTAAAAAATGTGTCAAATTTTTTATTATTTTCAACAAAATCCAAAAAAGTTTGAGTCCAAAAGTTTATTTTTGTGTCTTAGAGTAATTAGGGTAAATCTACTGGTTAATAAGTCTCTAACTACCTTGTGTAGTTAAGGCCATGGATTTAGTTTAAGAGTATAATTTATTCATAATGATATCTTCTAAAATTGAATCATCCAAAATCAAGCATAAAATGTCAAAATCATTTGCTATTTCAGAAACAACAGAAAATTGCTATATTTTCTACAAAGTAGAAATTTTCCGGGGAAATTGGTTTCAAAAGGCAACACAGAAATTGCTACCTTTTCTGTCAAGTAGCAATTTTCTCATAAATTATATAAGGAGTTGTCAAGGATAAAACAAGGTGAAAAAGCACTACCCTTTGTAACATAGCCATTTCAGGGTGGAGGTCCACTAAAAAGAGGGTTTTCTACTCTAGCTGCTAAATTTAGCAAATATGCCAAGGACGCTACTCATTAAAGGAGAATCTCAAAACTAAAGTACGAGTAGCAGTTAGACGAATTATTTGGCGGAGTGATGCTGAGTTGGCACCTAAAATTAAATCATTAGGTTTCGTGTCTGTGTCATATAACTTCACTGAAATCAAGGGCATGCAAATAGTTTAGCGGTCTAAATTCATTGTTTCCCATAACTATTTACCTTGATAAAGATACCTTTCAAAGTTATCTTCCAGCAACGTTTAGGGATTCGTGTCTTGCCTCTGTTCATTCTTCACAGGTGTTCATCAACAGTTGAATAGGATGTTAGTTAAACGAAATGGGAAAAATTGGTAAAGTAAACCACTCGGAACCTGCTAATACAAGTTTTGATGACCACCGCGCAAAGGCACAATTTCAAGCAGCCGGATGGTACCATTTTTTGAGAAAAATCTCAGGGGAGAATGTTGCGGTCATTCAAGCATTCATTAAATCCTTTAACGAAAAGCGGGTCTAGGTGGGATCTCGAACTTTCAAGATATCAAAAGCCATCATAGCACGAGCTACCAGTTATCGACTTCAAGTGAGCCATGGTTTAAAATAAAAAAATTGTTTGTAGATGATTTAAATGCATATATTAAACCTGAGCATGCAAATGTGAATTGGACTCATACCGTCCATATTTCCTATTTTTAGCCTGAATGGCAGGGAGTTATCACTACATTCCAACGCTATATCACTTGTGAGGGCAGGTTATCTACAGCTCATCAATATCAATTGAGATTTTTATTTCATATTTTAGGCTCTAGACCTATGAAACCTCCCTTTCATCCCTTACAAATCACTGATGAAAATGTCTCAAAATATTCAACGAACCCCAAATTATTCGCTTCATAATATTTATCACCGGAGGTTAATTAATATGTTGGTGGTATATCATTTGAGGAAGAGCAGATGCATGTGGGACAAGTTTCTATCAGATGAGGGTTTCGGTGGAATTATTTCAAGAAGGAAGGTGGGAAGGCCTTCAAGACAAAAGACCTAGGTGGAAGAATCGAACCCCGCACCCATGTCAACCCCTTTACAAGCTGAACCTACCAGCTGATTGTGTGATCAATCATCGTCTCCATCAAGCATGCAAACAAGAAGCTCAACTGGAAGAGCTAGGGTTGAAGCCACTGTTCCTACACCTATGATGCAACCACCAAATAAGGTTTATACCAAAAGGAAAAGGTAACTTAAAGAGCCACAAACCCTAGAGTCTTTGCGGCAAGAAAATGAAGGCAGGTTTATAGAAAAGGCCGCTCTAGTTGAGAAGAATCTTATTTCTGAAGACAAGGAAGAAGTGGCTTCCTCTTCAAGAAATAAAAACGGAAGAAGGTTGATTCTATCACAAGGATCTTTAGTGGAAGCTAGTAGTGTGGAGAAATTCACTCCTGAGTCATTAACACAAAACCTTGTTTCAGAGATTAGACAAGGGAGGGAATAAGTTAACGTGTCTCCAGCAGTAGAGGAACCACCAGTAGCAGCTCAGGTTTATCCCCCTCCAAGGTCATCATCTAAGGGAAAGAGGAAAGTAATAATTCAGTCATATGCATCATCAGAGGAAGATATTCATGAAGCAGAGGTTGAAGATGTGCAGTAGAGCAGAGTTATTCAGGCAAGAAGAAGGCCTCCATATATTCAAAAACCTCATATCAACGCCAAAAATAAGCTTAGGCTAACTAGGAAGCTAATAACTAATCCTACTCTAAGAGATGTGATTATAAATATAGATGACAATCTAGAAGATTATTCAAAGCAAGAGAAGGCTCAGAAGAAGAAACAAGCAGAAAGGAGAAAACCAAATAAGAAGGTCAATAAGGTAGAAGTTCTTAGGTTGTTGTCTTTTGTGCTATATTCCTTATGTTGAGTATCTAAAGCAAGGTAAATATGAAGATCAATATTATTTTGGGCCTATTTACAAAGTTATCAGCAATCACTACATTTTCAAGAGGTAGCTCTTTGTTTTGATCATAAGAGGATATAAGGACATGTTGGTTTGTTCTCAAGGGATGGCATTAGACTGTGATTAAGTATATGTTGCTACAGTGGTAATCTTTTCCTCTTCCTAGCCAAGCGCTATCTAGTGAGTTGTCTTCTAGATGTCACATTCAGTTAGTAACTGTTGCACTTTTTATGGAGAAATATGTTCCAGGAATCAAGGAGCAGTTAGCCACCACAGCTCAACAAATTCGAGTTTCATATTATCAAGTTCTATTTTTATACTTTTGTAAACCAAATATTGTACATTGTCTGCCTTTCTATTTTTAGATAAACTTTAAATATATTTTTCTATATTTAGAAAGTTGTATTAAAGTTCCTACAACCGACTAGCTAAAATTTTGGATCTTTAACATATTACCTTTTTTGTATATATATTATGAAAAGCAATGAGAAAAAGGTTCGTGAGTTGTTCATCTCATAGCATCCTGATTTGTGTACTTTTTGAACTTATAATATTCAGATGCACTCTTGAGGATTTATGAATGTTTTGATGTGTTTATTGTGTACTTTCCTTATGTGTTTCCATATTGTGATATATATATATGTGTGTGTGTGTGTGTGTGTTTCCAATGTAGTTCAAGATGAAGATACAAGAATTGAACTCTTTCATATTAGAGTCATTTCTAAACATACCAAGATAGACACACTATTTGATAGTGGTTCTCAAGGTAATTTGATTTCTAAAGACTTAGTTAAGGAGCTAAACCTTGAAACTGTTATACATCCAAGACCTTATCCTTTAGAATGGATATGAAAGAATCCAAATTTGCAGGTAACAAGGAGGTGCATTCTAAGGTTTGCAATCAATTCAAATTTTCTTGATGAATTTGAACTTGATGTAGTATCACTTGAGATTTCAGGTATTTTTTTGGGAATTCCTTATCTTTATGATAGGAAAGTAGTATTTAATCGCCATGAGAATAAGTATCACTTGTTTACACATGGAATTGAGTACATAGCTAGAGCGCATAAGCAGAAGACAAGTTTGTCTCTTATACATGCAAGAGAAATGAAGAGAATAATGAATGCAAGTCAAAATTTAACTTTGTTAATGATCAAACATAGAGATGTTTTGAATGATACCTTTCAAAAAGATGCATCGAATGAGCAAGTGGATTTCATTGAAGTTGGTTATGCTTGTAATGAGATGTTTCAAGACTCTAATAGTTTTCCTTTGAAAGGAGGTGAACAAGATGTGAAATATTTACAGAAGTCAACATCAGTGTTGAGTAGTGTTGGAAACAAGATGCCAGTGCAAGATAGAAAAAAAATTCAATGAGAAAGCGACAAAGCAATTTGACAAAGAAGGCATAGGTTCCACAAGTGTTTTTTGTTTTTTTTTCCAAAGGGTACATGGAAATGGTGAAAAGACTCGACGCAAGTATAAAGAAAGATCAGCTAAGAATCACCATGACGACAATGTTCGAGGTGAGACTGCTTTTAAGTTTCCTTTGAATGATGTCTGAGGTGGGAACAAGCTTGTTTATGCAAGAACATCTTTTTTCTTCTGAAAATTTAAGGAAATTGCAGCATGGTAGTGTTTACAACAGCAAGAGAGGGTCTCAAGAGTCAAGGAAAAAGTTGATTTTTTGTGAAAAGCTCAAGTTGATGAAAATGGGAAAATTTCAATGGATTGAGACTGGAAGGGTGAGGGCACTGTACCCTCATCCACATGTTCAGTAATCAAAGATCTTTTCGGGTCCAAAAGGCTTCTAGTGGGGAGGAATGATCATGTGCTTAGTGTTAAGCTCCAAATGGAAGTATTCAGAACCGATTGGAAACTGAACGACAGCAAAGAGCTCGTCACTAGGAATTCAACACAATTTGTTTCATCGAAAACCAACTCCATATGAGGAAGATAGAGCCTGTTGTTCATTTTCATAAACAACTAAAAATTTTGCAGAAAAGGACAAAATGGTGACATGGCAACCTAGTCAGCAAAAAAGAATATTCTCAAAATATTCTTTCATTTCACCTAATGAAATTATGCCAAGTGTCAATCTGTGGTTGGTTGTTGTGTGGTTGACTTGTTTCAATTTCATTGGATGTGGGAGGAACCAATGGCATGAGGAAATGTGGCTAGCCTGGAGGCCGCCATGTGCCCCCTTCCAAGGTCCAAATTTTAACTAAGGCCAAAGTCAAATTATCATGGTTCAAAGTCAAATTATTAAGGTGAGTATATATATTTTATGGAAAAATTTATTAGAGGCGGAAGGGCAGAGGTCGGGGTTGACCCCGGGACCTCCCCCGCACTAATGCAACATAACACCAATATACCATGCCAAAGTTCTTACTATGTATAGGTCATGGCATATATTTATATTAATGTGGTTGAACCGGTGGGGGTGAGGAGGGGGCCAGCCCCGCGGGCCATCCCTCTCACCATAGAACCACAATACTATGACCAAAGGCGGAGTGTTATTGCAATGGGTGGAGGATTAGTTTTAAACAGATTTTATTAACCCATACACAAGGTCTTAATGTGCTAATCCTTCATTTAATTACGAATTATGGTAAATGTGCTTAGCGCATTTAGCCATGTTTATCAATAGTTAATCTCCACTTAAATTAATGAAACCCGAAATTAATTCGGCGGCGGAGTTAGCGGAGTCAACAAATTGCGGCAGAACTCCAAACTTGGTGGGGTTAACTGGAGTTATCTCTAGATTTAGTGAAGTTTCCTAGGCCAGAATTGAGGGTGCCATAACTTTTTAAAAATTCAACCAAATTGAGATAAAGAAGAGTTTATCCTAGATGATTTGGACATTCTGAGCATGTTGGAGCAGGTTTTAGGAGCAGTATTGGATTGTAAACATCACTTTTATCCATTTTCATCTAATACAGAGGCCCAAACAATGGAAGTTGGACCAAGGAGATGTAGCAAAGGATGGGTGAACTCCTTCATCAAAAAACTATGTTAATGGATCATTTTGGTGGTTTGTTGTACATTTTATTGTTGTTGTTTAGTACTTTGTTTTTAAGTTAAAATTCTCATGAATTTAACATAAAACTTGATACATTTGCATGTTTAACACTCACAAACACCTCAAGAAACCTATGCACATGAAGTAAAAGATTAACAAATTGTTTATAATTATGAAGATGAAATTAGCACAACAAAACTAAAATTCAGATTCAGATCGACAATTGTGTAGAGAGAAGATGTTACCAAGAAGAGTTGACATATTTGATCTCAAGCACTTGTTTCCACCAAGAAATCTTGCCTGAAATAAGCCTCCATATAATTTTTTCTCCAAAAGCAATATTCATCAATCCAGGGAGTCAAATAGAAGTTCCTCCCTTCTCATAAGGGGAAGTAACTTGTTTCCAACCGACCAAACTGAAATTATTAGTCTCTATCTTGCCTCCCTACAATAAAAAAATTCTTATTATTAATTGTATTTTCTTTTGGATTCTAGAAGGAGCTTGAATAATTGTGAATTGATATAAAGGGAGGGATGATGATAAGATAGATTTAATCAGAGATATTTTTCCATCCAAATTGAGCCATTGCATTCCCCAGTTTTGCATTTTCTTCTTCATTTTGTCTACTATAGCATACTAGACCTCGGCCTTCATAACATCTTTTGAGATTGGCAAGCCTAAATGTTTGAAGTGAAACCAATTTTACTTGAAGGGGATACCAAATATTTGTGAGATATGTTGAAGAGTTCTAATTGGGGTTTTACATACAAATATACTACTCTTTTCATTGTTTAGAAGGCCTCCAGAGGCCTCCATAAATTGATCCAGAATGACTTTAAATCTTCTTGCAACAATGAAAGAAGCTCCCCCCATGAACAAGGTATTATCGAAGAATTGAGAGTGATTCATACTCTTAACTCCTCTATTGAATTGGATCCCGGTGATAAGGACACAGTGCTTATTGTGCTCTAATTTATTGCTTAGTGAATCGGCCATTATAATATAGAGAAAAATAGGGAAGCCTTTCCTGAGGCCTCTGGGGCTTTGAAAATTTTCCCTAGTCTTTCATTAATTAATGGGGCAATCCAAGGACCTTGTATATAATATTTTATAATGTCAATGAAGTCAAGGACACAAGAAGACTTTTGGAGGACATATATGAGGAATGGATGGCTAACTCTATCAAAGGCATTGCCCATGTCGAGCTTCAAAATGAAGCCTTGCTCTTTCCTGAATAGGCTAGAATGGATAGCTTCTTGAACCAACAAAATATTGTATACTATTTGTCTATTTGGAATAAAGCCTCCTTGATTGTCAGAAATCGAGAGAGGGAGGAGGTTTTTGAGTCCATTTTTCTAAAATATTAGTTATTACAGTGTAAGATGAATTTCACAAGGATATTGGTATAAATCGATGGAAAGAGTAGGGATTAGTTTCTTTAGGAATAACGGCCAAGAAGGTAGAATTGGTATTGCCTCCAATTTTTGTCTTTCAAAAGACCCAACAAGAGATAGAAGGCAATAGAAAAACCATTTGGCCCTAGAGATTTGTCAAGGTGAAGGTTCCATATTGAAATTTGGAGTTCCTCGTCTTCTACATGCTTAGTAAGAGAAACATTAGCCTCATCCAAAACTAAGTTTGGGATATTTCTAATTAAATTATCATAATTGATGCTCCCTTGTTTAGTAGTAAGTAATCTTTTGAAATGATGATGTGCTTCTTATTTAATTTACTCTTGCCCTTTGATTTCAGAATTCCCTTCACCCATGATTTTCTGAATGTGATTCTTAACATTGCACATTTTGGTAATGTTATGAAAGAAATTTGTATTCTTGTCTCCAGGCTGAATCCATAAATTCTTGGATTTTAATCTCCAAGATTCCTCCTCTCTTATATTGATCTTGTAGATTTCCCAGTATATCTATTTTTCTTTTAGTTTCATTTCTTTTGTAACCTCTCCAACTTCCATACTTCCTTGGACTTATCTAACTCCAATTGAAGCTCAAGTCTATTTGTGTGTGGCTCTTTAAAATGTGATCTGGCCCACTCTTTTAACTCGGTCCTGACTTTCTTTAGCTTGGTTTTCAAAATGTAACTTAGGGAATCGTTGATGCTTAGATTCCATGTAGAGGTCACCGACAACCTGGCCTCTTAGGAAGAAGACCACAAAGGATTATATCGAAAAGGTAGTGGCCCCAAGTTTTCACTTTCCATAAATTTAAGAGAAATGGGCTTATGATCAGAAGTTGTTGAGGGGATTATTTTTTAGGTCACGAGTATAGTGCCAGAAATGAGGCTGGCTTGAATTAAAAACCTGTCCAATCTTTCTTTAATGTTAGCTGGGCATGTTATTCTATTTTTCCAGGTAATTTTGTCATTCAGAGGGATGATATCCATTAGGATTTGAACTTCTATTATGCTCTCAGGCTTTTCTATGAAAGGATCTGGTTGGAAGTTGCCTCCTCCTTTTTCTCCTACATTCAGAATCAAGTTAAAATCACCTCTAATTATTATTTTTCTATTGGTTTTTGTGTCTAGTTGATCAACTAAGGATTTACAACATTGGTCCTTATCTCTGAAATTATAGGGGGAATATAGGTTGAAAATGATGATTTGGTTTCCACAGATTTTATTTATGAGTTATGTTTTGATCCAATGCTTATTCTTCATCGAACAAATTAGTTCCCAGGATGAATGATTCCACATTGTACAAATACCTCGAGAAGCTCCTCTTGCATTTATTGTTATTCCTTCGAAATGCTTTATTTTTGGATTATGTGGCACATTTATTGTTATGTTGACTTGGTCTCCTGAATTAGAAGAATGTCAGGGAATTCATATCTCACAAGATCTATTGTTGTGTTTACTTTCAAGGGATGATTGAGACCTCTATAGTTCTAGGAGACCATATTCATTATTTACTATGAGACGGAGTTGAGGAAACTTTTCCTTTCACTGTATGATTTAATTTTTCCTTGTATCTTGCGCCTTTCTCGATATAGGTATCCATTAGTTGTTGAGTTCCCATGGCCATGTCATTTTGTGCCGCTTCATCTCGCAGTTCCTTGTTTTATTTCCTTCCAAAATTTTTGTGATTCTCAGGAGGATCAAGAGATTATTTGGATTGGTTTCTTGTAAGAATCCTTTCAAAGGAGGGAATGAGAGGGCTCGAGGAAGGGCCAAGGGAGACTATATTAGGGAGAAGAGGAGGAAGAGGGGATGAAGCGGGAGGGGGGGAGGAGGGGCTAAAGAGGAAAAGGGATTGGAATCATGAGGATGGGAAAGAGAAGGGGATGGGGGAGGAGTAGATCGGGAAGGGGGTTGAGATGAGGATGGAATAGAGGTATTTGAAGGTTTGTTTCCAGATTTTTGTGTTTGAAAATTTCCCATTGAGTTTCTTGTATTTCAACTATTTTGCCTACTTATCGCTTTGGACATCTCTTTGCAAAATTATCATATTCATGACATACATTTCATTTGAAGGTTATTTTCTTGTAGTATAATTGATGAATGTGATCCTAGTTGTCCACCATAATATTCACAGCTTCTGGTAGTCCTTTTCCTAGGTTTACTTCCACACATATTCGAGCACATGCATGCATGTTTTATTTTGGTTCGTTCCTATCAATGTATTGTCCAAAGGTATTGCCTATAGATTTTACAAAATTGTCTCCCTAACAGTGCATTGGAAGGTGAGGGAGACGAACTCAAATCAACGCTGCATTAGGAACATCAAGCTTAGGATCAAAATCAGGAGTTCATCTATTTAGGTATATTCCTCTGGTGTCCATGAAGTAAGGTCCATTTCTAAAGGTGAGGTCTCGATCTTCCCTGGATTCAAAGTAGAAAGTGAAATAGCCTTTTCCACAAAAACGAATGGAGATTTGACCTTGAGTTTTGGCAGCCCGGTTCCTTTCCACCCATTTTGCACTATTTTTGGAGAATACCAAAGGCCCATGAATTGACTAACCAGACCTCTCTCAACTAAAAAAAGAACAGCTTTGCGAGGCATCGATGGAGGCAGATCGATTTTTGGAATGTCATCCATTCTTTTGACGAACTTGGAGATCGAGGGTTGCTCACGAGGGGCGCCAAGTGAGGATATGAGGCCAGAAAAAGTCAGAGCGACGGCATCAGGAGGGGTTGCAGATGCAGAGCGAAACCCCTCTGGATCAAACTCTAGAGGGCCCATTAGAGAAGGGAGCAGGGGGAAGCTTAGGTCACAGTCTTAAAGGGAGAGCGAAATGCGGGAGAGCAGCCGACTAGGGACTAATATCTCAACTAGAGTTACACTCCATTGTTAATGGGGAAAATAATTTGGGTTGGAAACCCATCACTCTAGGTTTTAAAAAAAAAAATGATTATATGCAAAATATTTTAGGTTGGTAACCCATCATATTTGGATCATCTTGCTCAACAATGAATTAAGAGATTTATTCCATGGATAGAGAGATGTTTTACTTGAATAAGTTTTGGATTTCATCGATGGTCTTGAAATCTTTGAGACTTTGGAGATTGTGCATGTCGGTAATTTATTGACTTAATGATAATGTTAATCACATGTATTTTAATTATAGTTTTGAATTTCACTCTTGAGATTATGCATTTATGTAATTTGTTAATTTAATGATAGATTTAATTAAATGCATGTTAATTATGATTATTATTAATCAATATTATTATATCAATCTAAAATATTAAGTTGTTAATTAAAGAATAAATAATTATTATTGGGTGCTAAGGGTGGAGATATTCAAACAATCATATCTCAATAATCCATACTCCATTTTAATAAATTTATATCACTTTGTACTCCATTTTTAATAAATTTATATCCTCGGAAAGTTCTTAATGAGAAAAAGGTGATAGTATTCTCAAAATCGAGTTTTTAGTTGAATAAAAAAAGTGAAATAAATTTGATAGCCCATGCCCTCACTATGGTTCAAAGTGGGGTTGGGTATGTTACAATAAATTATCAAACAATAGTGCATTTGATCTGAAAATGGCCTAGATAATTTGTATGTATTTCAAGAACCTACCACTCGGTTTTAATTAAAATGATCTAGCTTTTACTTGACAACTTTGCGGAATTATTTACTTGGAAGTGGTGTATGAATTTTTACTGTTTATGTGTCTTAACTTCATTTGTTCTTGCTATAATTTAACATGTATGGAAGCAACATAATGCAGCAAATAATCATTCAGGCACAACAACAATTTTAATCTAGGAGTTCACCCGAAATCTCGTGGGTTACGTCTCCTTTGAGCTTTGTCATCATGACTCAGCCCTTTAGGATTATGGTAAGTTTTTTTTACAAGTAAATAATTAATTCCAATGAATACAAAAATGATTCAAAGGACTGAAAATACCATAAATATCCCTCAATTGGCTGTCTGAACTTTGTAAACAGCTTTAGGCTCTTTTTGACATGATTCCTTATGTCGGTACACTAAGCTACTCTGAGCTTCTAAATGGCACAAACTCCCTCATAATTATTTTTATGTCACTAAAACCACTACTTCTGTATCCAATACACATCAGCCACCAAATACCAACTGATAAATTTCCCAAATTGAGCACTGCATTCCCAAAATAGGCTATCCTCCACGGTTTACCTAAGGCTGCCCAGAACTTCACATTAGCTTTTCGAGCTCTAAAACTTCTCAAAATATTCTGAAACCACTTCCATTGGTTCTAAAATGACTGAAATAGTCAAGATAGGGTTTTGGTTCATCAAAAATAGCCTTTGGCTGCTCCGGTTTCACCTCAATCACCTATCGGCACCCCCTAGCACTAGGGTCAAGGAAAACTTCGCTGCTGAGTTTTCGACCTCTAAAAGTCTTTAACACTTACTGAAACCTCTTTAAATAGATTCAAAATGATGTTTTTAGTCAATAATGATCACTGGTTCACTGCATATGGTCTCAAGCAGCTATTTTTAAGCCTGCACTGCGGCTGGCAAAAGTTGACAATAATGGTCCCTGGAACTATACTGAAGATTTTCGGCCTTCAAACGTTCTCTACAGGCTCTGAAAACCATTTCATCATATTCAAAACATCTGAATTATCCAATTTATACTATTGGAACTTTGGGAAAGGACTCTAGCTCCCCTGGCTAGGCCTCAAACTGAATTTGTCCCATGGTGGCCCTGATGGCTCCTTCATCTTCCCTAAAGAAAAAGTTGTTGAAGATCACCTCCATTCGACCTGAAACATCCCAAAGTGTTCAAAAGGTCGAAGAGACCCAAAATTAACTAAAATTTCGTCCAATGTGGTTCAATAATGAGAGAGTTATGACCAAAACAACTTTGCCCCAATTTCCTCCACTAAATGTGGGGCAACTACCAGTTAACTCCACTAAAAGTGGAAGTCCGCCTAAATTTGGGAGCGCCTCCAGAATCTCTGCCATATTAAACTCCACTTAACTGGAGCTTAATTAAATATTAAACCTGAGATTAGGCTCCTTAAGCGCTCTTAACATTAAGCTCCCACACTGGTCATATGATGAGGTTCCATGGAAGGAGGGTTGGCCCCTCCGTGCTCTGCCGGACGCACTCGGCATTCAAAGTGCAATAACTTCTTCATACGATTTCCATTTTTCGAACCGTTTGCGACATCAGAATCAGGAAGATGAGACCTATGCAACCATCTTGGTTTCAACCCAATCTTGTAACTTTTAATTTTGAGCTAATCCTTAGGTCCTTGATCCAGTTCTGATCAACAATATTTATAATTTCCTCTAAAATCACTAAGCTTAATTAGGTTTGTGTCACTCACAATGTGAAAATAATGAATCTTCTTTTATAAAAATAATGGATTGACTCTGTAGAAGTTGAGTGCAATAGAATTTGTACTTTGTTTTTTATCAATGAAAGGAACTCTTTCTCTTTCCACCAACAACCTCGACACTTGGAACGATATATAGGTAGGTTTCTGGAGAATGAAATTGTTTGTCATAACTATGACTCAGTGAAGTTTGAATAACCAAGCCCCCATCACTTAGAAGAGGGACATGAAGCACAGGATAATGTCCACCCTTGACTAATTTCCTCTATTTTTTAAAATTGTATGTGCCTTGTGTCAATTAATTAAGCAAGCCACAAGTAGTAATACTTAGAATTCTTGTTTGGAAAATGTGTTATCATACATAGTGGACATTCTAGAAATATGTAAGGTCGTAGTGCAATCCTTTGAACTGTGTTGAATGTAAACGTTGTTAATCTCAGTATAACCATTTCTTGAAGAAATATAAAATTCTATTTTGGTAAAAGAAAAAAATGAAATATTACATCAAGACGTGAAGAGTAAGCAAGTTTATGTCATTTGTTCAATTGTGCGAAAACACTTTTTTCCTTTTTCTGTTTGGGAGGTAATCTTTAAAATTATCTTTGTGTTCTAGTGAAAATCTCTACAACCAGCATAGATCCATCTAAATCACAGATCTAACATGAGCCGAGAGGGATTAATTTTTTTCGTTGCAAACTTATTTTAGAGTGCAAAAAACAATGTGTAATTTTTTATTATTTAAATTGAATTTTTAAATGTTATAAAGATTACGTAACATGTGCTTTGAGTTAATTTATATTAATTCATGTTAAAATATTTTATTCATAACTCACATTGGATGTTTTATCTCTGTAAAATTATATTATTTAAGATAGACATCGAAATATTGTATTTATTACTTGAAAAGTGAAAGTGAAGTGTCAACAAGTGAGCTAATTGTTTTGTTAATAGATTTTAAATTGTTTATTTATATGGTTATTTAAGTTTTTCTTTTTTGTTTAACCTTGTTTGGCCGACATGGGCAAAAATTATTTTTATTATTATTTTTAGGACGTGACATACTTACACATGTCCCTCATATTGGATTGTAGAATCAGCATAGATCCATCTAAATCATGGATCTAACATGAGTCGAGAGGGATCAATTTTTTTTGTTGCAAACTTATTTTAGAGTGCATAAAACAATGTGTAATTTTTTACTATTTAAATTGAATTTTTAAATGTTATAAAGATTACAATATAACATGTGCTTTGAGTCATTTTATATTAATTCATGTTAAAATATTTTATTCATAACTCACATTGGATGTTTTATCTCTGTAAAATTATATTATTTAAGATAGACATCGAAATATTGTATCTATTATTTGAAAAGTGAAAGTGAAGTGTCAACAAGTGAGCTAATTTTTTTGTTAATATATTTTTAATTGTTTATTTATATGGTTATTTAAGTTTTGATTTTTTGTTTAACTTACAAAAAATAATTATTCTTTTGCTTGGCCGACATGGGCGAAAATTATTTTTATTATTATTTTTAGGACATGACATACTTACATGTCCCTCATACTGGATTGTAAAATGAGCCTCTCAGCTAAATTATTGATTATCATTTGAAGGTCGCTTTGATTAATATTATAACTCCTCATGTAAATATGTAGAACGTGCTTCTTAGAATGTAGGGTGTTCTACATCACCTAGATCTCGAAATATGATTTGAGTGTAAGGACAATTAGGTGCCTATGATATAAAGAATTTACACTACTAGCAACAAAAAATATAGCACTCATGGAATGTGTAATGATTTTGTTTTCTCCATTCTAAGTGGCCAAGTTTAATCTAACACTTCCACACCAATGAAAACCATATGCATAGTAGAATATGAAAATACAATGATGTGACATGATTGGATAATCAAAATTTTTATAATATCGTATTTGAACCACTAACATTGAATGATTAAATTTGATTTTAAATGACAATGGACAAGATGCTTTTGTTGCTGACATATCATAGATTGTTTCACCTTATGGAAAACTTTTAGAAAGTGAGATTTAAAATAGTACCTTTGAAGTTGAACCATAATGATCCACATAGTAGCCTCATATATTTTATACACATGGATCTTTCTTCTAGAAGCTATCATATTTTTGACCTTGTAGAAGAAGAGATCTATCGATGTCTTTGAACTCATAGAAGAGGAAAACTACAAAAGAAATTAATTAGACAACTCATCACATCATCATTTTCAATGATGATATATAATATAATAATGAGAAAACACATTCACTGACATAAACACTATGAAAATAACCAATTTTAGGGCTATGAAAAATAACATTTGGATGGCTAAGTTTAGTGAAAGAAATTGAAGTAATGCCAACTTTCAACTTGCAAATCTCAATCACATGATAACTGAGGTTTGCAAAGAACTTACCTAATGAGGGAGATAATGTTGTTCATGTCCTTTATAGATTTAAAACACAATAAACTTTGACCTTCTACTACCTTTCATCACAACCCTAACTCCAATCCATATCCCTATTTTGAACTTTGTTCAAACCCATAAACTGTATCAAAACTTTGAACTCATGGTTATAGAGTTATATATTTAATCCCTAGTCATTACTAATATAATTTTTTAATTAAAATTGCCAACTTAGCCATGTACAAACCCTATTTTGTTGAAAAACAATTAAAATGTGAACTCTAAATAAGGGTTTCTCAATATTGATAATTGAGATCTAAAACGAGTAAATGCCTATGTGATTATTCCCTTGAATATCATGGAAGAGCTCTTTTGGACATTTCATTGTTAAGTGTTACAACAAACTTTGGCACCCCCAAATGATGTAAAGTTTAAGGCATCAAGGGGCTAGTTTGTGCAACTCAGGAAGGATTTCCACTGTCACCTTAATAGATCATTTTCCCTCTTTAGGTTAGCTCTTGTCTAACTCAAAGGGGCCTTCCCTGAAAGGTAGAAGTACTAAAACTATGGATTGGAGGCTCTAGGAGATGTATGAAGAGTAAGTGTTAACAAAATATAGGTTATAGTATGTGGAAGAACAAATGGAAATGGAAATGAAATGAAAAGAAGAAGAGGAAACGAGAAAATGGGATGATATGGGAATAATGACCATAAATCTATGGGCTAATGCAGTCATGAAATATTGCACACATGAAGGAACCATAATCTGTTACAATTAACTAATCTGGATGGCTATATGAAAAAGGGTTAGTTTGCCACATTTAATCTTTGGGATGAAAGAACTTGTTGATACATTCATCATTTGGGTATATATTTAAGGTAAAAAGAATTAATTTGATGCAATTTAATTTTAAGTGTTTGTTGGAAATTAATATGTAAAAACTCAATCTTAGAAAGAAGACATGTTAATCATTAGAGTAATTTGAAGGTGTTTTTATATTAAGCTGAATTATAACTCTATTTTGATAATTAATCTATTAGTTGAATGAAATAAAACATAATTATAACAAGAAAGAAAGAAATATGAGAATATCCTCACATTGCTTTACTCCTAATTAAAAAACAAAATCATTAATAAGCTTTCAAATTAAATTAAAGTGATAGCAAGAGATGTATACTGCAAGAAAATTGAAAAGCATGCACATAACCATAAAACAAAGTAGATCAATAAATCACTTCTTCATTAATCTTCAAGAATTTGATATACGAGGGAGCTCCACATCAATCATCTCCAAGCTTTACAATCTATTATCACTTTTCTCTTCATATTACTCTATTTCTCAATTCTCCAATTACAATGGAGAGAGAGCTCTTATTTATAAGCAAGTCTCTTCTCTCGTAAAATAAAATACTATTATCTTTTAACTGACTTCATGACAAGTCAAATAAATATTAAAGTGATGGATTATGGTTTTCAAGCTTCTGTGGTTGTCATTAATTGCAGAAATATCTGGATTATCCACAATATCGTAAAACAATGGTCAACCATTGTTTTACGATATTGTGGATAATCCAGAGATTTATGCAAGTGATGGATTAGTTAGATATTTCCTAAACCCATTGTCAACCATGTTACAATATGTGGAAAATAACCTCACCAAGGTAATTTATCCCCATCGAAAATAAGTAGTATGCACCAAATAATGCTGATAAATGGGACACACAACTAAGAATAGGAATCAAACCAAGTCAAATGCCAAGTGTTCACATAGAATGCAGTCTCCAAGAATGTACACATATCCAAACATTCCATACGTGAATTCCATGGTAACCGACTCCAAGGATGAATGTTCAAGATGCTAAATTGATGGAGCACTCTACAAGAAAAGGTGTAGTTAAAACCCAAATATAGAAAGTGGACCGTGTAATATCCCTTTTATTAATTTATCTAAAATTCGTAGAATTTTTATTATGGATTTTCTTAAGGAAAACATGGCATAATTTTTGTCAAGAAATTCAACCAATTTAAACAATTAAAAAAACAACAATCACCAAGCTGCAAATAATTTACTGCAAACCCAAAAAAAATACACTCCACAAATTTTGCCAAGAAATTTAGCAAATAAATCAATTAACACTCAGATGAAAAACCCCAACTACTTTATTTATAATTGTGATAGGAAATTACATCAATTCAATTAAGAAAACCTTATGGATAAATTGTTTAGGAATTATTGGCTAGATAATTCCTCAACAATCTAGTTAGCTCCTCAAAAACTCGTCCTTCAACAACTTCATCTTCTTGGAGATATGAATTTGGCCCACCAACTAGATATTCCTGGAAATATAAAAAATTGGCCCTCATTAATAATTCAACACCAATGAAGAACTTGAAGTGGTTCTCCCACTTGTCTGGCTAGGGTGGATGTTTCACCACCTAAACTAATCGCCACCATTCTCCCGCTTGACTAGCTAGGGTGGATGTTTCACCACCAGAACTAGGATCTCTGCAAGGGTTTCCCCTCACTCTGTAAGCTAATAGAACTACAAAAACAATTATCAAAAAACAATAGTCAATGCATGATCAAGGAGTGAGCTTCAATATCCTTTTATAACATTTCCCTCCTTGACTAGATCAATACATCAATAAAATATTCTTATTTCTTTTTTTTACCATATCAACACATTGGTTAAATAATAAAATAATTTATCTTTATTTATTCACTTTCACTTTATAAATTTTCTTTTATTTTTAAGTGATAGTGAACAATTAAATCAATATCCCTCTCTGGAAAGGGACATTATAGTCCTGCCTTCTTGAGATTGTTTGTCCCCAAGCAATCCAAACCCGTGTGCCAATTCCAAGATCCCAAATGAACATGAAGAATCACTCCTGCACCAATAGAATATAGTGAACCCCAATCACATTGTCAAACTCTATCGCACAGTGAAGTAATACACCGGATCCCATTTCCATATTGAAATTCCATCATGCTTTCTCTGCCCTACTTTGATGATAACTAAAATAATAATATAGTTATCTTGTAGAAGAAACATGCAAGATTGAGTTCTTTCTTCCTTATACCAACCATCCATCCCACTCATATGCATCATTCCTTCATCTTTATGAGGGTTGAAAAGTCGTTCATGTGGACATATGGAACTGCAAGCCTTGTTTATGTACTTCTCAATAAGGCTACTCCATATCTCAAACGCGGATTTTCGTTAACGCACTACTAGCAACTCTAATTGTCCCTCAATACTTACAATATTGGCAGTTGTACTAACACTCCTATCTCCCAAGTATCAAGAACAATGTCTTGTTGTCATATTGTGTCCTTTAGTGCCCCCATTCTCTCCTTCATTGTTGAAAGGTCCTCTATTATCTCTTCCCAAGTATGTTCTTGGTGACTAACACTTGAAAGCCTTGGTGAAGTGGTACTTCAACCCATGATACTACTATCATCCTCTCATGTGATGGAATCTATAGATGAATCTACAAAATGTGCATCCACACAAATCTCCTCAACATTTTCTTGTTCTTTCACTAACTCCTTGTCAACCAAGTGAAGTTTCAACTTCCCTTTACATTGTTTGGCAACACCACATACCAAGTTATAAGTAGTTATAAAGATGACTTGTTGTTGTTTCAAAACAATCACTAATAGAGACATGATAGGCTAGGAAATCTCATCATTCTCCTTAAAAATTGCAACCACAATGGATTCCATGTGATCCTGGATAGTTGTGCCATGATCCTCGCTAATGGAATTGGAAATGATGAAATATCTATAGGACAAGATCGTCACAATATAAATCAAACATAATAACACATGATCTCACCTTTGCCATTAATTTTAAGATCTTAGCTCTTTTGCTGAAGCAATGAATTTCAATGTCACATATACCATAATAACTTTTCACAATCAATGAAAAGACCTCCTGCATTTTATCATCCTTATAGGGTTTTTTTGGAGCTGTAACTCTTAGAAGTTCTCTTAAAAAAGGAGACAACAAGTCTTACCTTCTTATATTTATGTTTTATCAACCTATGCTCACCCAAGTAAGCCAATGTTGGAACTATAATTGCTTGCATCAATTGGGAAGGTGTATGATCCACCTTGTGTAAACACTTTGCCACCTCCTCCAACAAGTTAAGAAGGGCATATTTTGATGGAGAGCAATGACCAAACTCATTTTATGCAATAAAATTTTCTCGCCCCTCTTGGTTTCTGCCAAAAACTCCTACATATACTCCATATTCCCAAGGAACCAACCAATCAAGTCACTAAAATTGATGTCAAGAGCAATCTAAATTTTACCTTCCACTAATAAACTTCATCAGGCTGGAAGGATGCACAATTTTTATACCATTGTAATATCCCCCTTTAAATATTCAATACTATTTCAGACAAATTCATTTAGTATTTTTTCCTCTTAAACCCCCTGCAAATTAACTTGCAAATAAAATAAAGAATTTACTGGAATTACCCATTTTAAAATTATGATAATTTCTAAACAATTTCTTCAATGAAAATACACCATCAAAAATTTCCAAAAACAAATAAAACTACCAACCTTTATATTACCAATTTAGAAAATAAGGCAAAAACCCAGATTTATTTATTAAAAAATCTTGAGAGGGGATTAAAACAATAATTCTTAGGAAAACCTGTACCAAAAACTCTGTTGGTTTCTTATGGATTCCACATGATCTTTAAACCCCAACAATTGCCTTGATCTAATTTAGCCTTTTCAAATCAACCTCCTCAAATAGTATGCTATAACATAACACAACCTCTTGTTTCTCTTAATGAGCGCTACTGAAGAACCTAAAGCGGTTCTCCCTCTTTACTAGCTAGGGTATATCTTTTCACCATCGAAACTAATCACCACTAGCTAGGGTGTGTATTCCAACACTGAAACTAGGAAATACAACAAGGGTTTCTCCCTCCCACCTTAAGCCACAAGATTTATCAAGACTATTAACCAAATATCAGTACTCATTCCTACCCCCAAATGAACTCTCACCCTCTCTTTTTTAAAAAATTTTCTCCTCCAAATACCATGGGCGGAATACCATGGGTTGTTGAAATACCACGGGTCACCCTTTTATTAATAAAGTGACTTGATAAGTTATATTTCCTAATTAAATCAAAAGTCACTTATAATCCCTTTTTAATTTAATTACTCACTATCACCTTTAATATGACATTAAATAATTACATTAATTTTCTCCTTTCTTCTATTTTCACAAAGAGAGATTACAAACTATATGCACAAAGTAAATTCAAACAAATAATAGAAAAACAATATTTTGTGTACCAAATCATATATATATATATATATATGTATATATATATATATATATATATATATATATATATATATATATATATATATATATATATATATATATATATCCACTCCAAGAATAACAAGAAATGTCCCCACATCCTCGAGAATAATCTCCAAAAATAGAAAGGAGACCAAGTAACAATAACATGCTAAGTCACAAATATGACCCTTCTCATGTATCACATGCATCTAAATAATAATATCCACAACCACCCAAAATGAAAAAATAATATATAATGGCAAGTCAAAGATACAGGGCTTCCTCTCATGAATGTCTAAAGATGTCAGGTGTAATTGAAATGTCCATGCAATAAAGATGAGAGAATTCCTAAGCGACATGCACCCTAGAAAAACCAATCATGCTATTACCACAACCACACAATAGCCATAATATATTCTCAATATAAAGTGTACCGTAGGAGAATGTGCCAAGGTCATTATAACTCATCAATAAAATAATCTTCCATATGCCATGTCATAAAAGTGTTTAACCAATCCAAAATAGAGTGCCCAAAAGAAGTATGTCATTCTCTCTAATGTCATGAGAACTCTACTCGAGAAGGGGGGCACACCACTAGAAAGCTCTAACAATAACCACTCCAAATGTGAAAAGGAAGCACATAACATAGGATGCCAAAGCTATTAACCTTAATTTGAATAAACTAGATTAATTTAATAATTGGATAATAAGCTCGACCTCAACTTGTGTGCACAAATGCCAATGCTCAAACATAATTATACTCTTTCGCCTAATTAGTCACCAATGAATTTTATCACCATCAACATATGTGCCAATAAGGGGTGTACTTTAATAAAATGTTGCACTATGTAAATAAAATATTTTCTTCCTACCAAAGAACCTCCTTGACAAAAAAACATAAATTCCAATCTAAAAAGCACCACCACCAAAGGATTATTAAATCAAAATCACCATCTAACATAAGGAAAATGTTAGATCACCATAAAATCATAATGCAACACCCCCTCCCTAGCTCAAACTTAAGAAATAACATATCAATGGGGGCATTAACACTGTGAAACATATCATCCCCTAGGAGATGTTTAGTAAACATGACAATCTAAGATTAAATCACCTAGGAAAATACCACAAAGGCAACCCAAATCATTCCACCATAATAACATCACAAGAAAAAGGCACAAGATAAAAAACACTAGCACATCCAACCATCAAGTGTGTCCCTCATCACACACCCAACATATAAGGACCAATAGAACACTTTTCATTGTGCCATCTTGAATAATACCACATCACCATGCAAAGGTTACTAGGAAACTTTAACAATCATGAAACATATATTTCCTAACTAGCATTATATAACCCCTTGGGGGGCTAGAACCATCATCCCTATCCAAGATAAGCATATACACCAAACCACTATAATGAGGTAATATTCTTTACATTCGTCAAAAGTGAAACCAAGGGGTATCAATAAGACAAGGAAATCCAAAAAAGACTACCAAGCAACATACACAATCACCATCCAACCAAGGAGTACTAAGAATCCCCTAACCAAATATCTACATCATGTGATCAAATACTATGAAGATAATGGGCTCCATGAAGATGTATCCCCTAAGTTGGTCCAATGCTTAAGAGTGCCAATAAAAAGTCAACATCAATGCAATGAAAATCACATACAATATAAGCTATAACACTAAAGATATTAAACTCACAATAGTGGATGTAACGGGAAACTAGAAAACAAAGACCAATAACTCCCTGATTGGAGATTTTGGTTGTAGCTCGCGATGATCTCATCTATAAAAAAAATACGTTAATTTGACATGGATTATTATCACCACTATTCCAAGATGACTATAAAGGCCAACTTATATCACCACATTATCATATTTCCATAATCAATTGTGTTTCCTCATTTCTTTCTTCCAAGGAATCCTTACATGATAACCATTACAATGCTTCGTCATACATACTTAAAACTTAAAACTATTTTATATGGCGTCATCTAATGAGGCAACAAATTTGTCACGACAAAAAATGGCTAAAATTCGAAGAAGAAAAAATTAAAATTAAAAAATTAAAAAAAATAATAATAATAAATAAATAAATATTAAATAAAAAAATAAAATATAAAATATAAAATATATATATATAAGTAAATGGCAGTAATAGTGTTTGAATCCTATTTTTTATGATTGAAATGGATTCAACACCATCAATGATCAAAATCTGGATCAGGGGAAAAAATTGCTCAAAATTCAAAGTGCTTAGAATTGCACCAAACTAGAACGACAGCAACTGACCTATCGCTAGGAATCCAATGCAACTCGTTTCGTCAAAAACCGAGTTCGGATGAAGAAGTTATGGTCTACTGATTGTTGTTCAGAATAGGCAAAATTTTAAAAAAATATTGGAGAACAAGTACAAGGTGATGACATGGCAGCCCAATGAGCATGAAAGGAATATTCTTCAGTTTTTGGTCCAATGGGACTATGACAATTGCCACAATTGGATTCGCTAGTTTGGTTTGTGAAGGTGGAATTAGCCCAATGTCCTCCAAGGTTGAATTTGGGTTTATGAATTTTTATGTGTTGGAAATTATTTTTTAATATATTAAGGTTGGATTAATATATATCTTTTATATATATAATATTTTATATGGTTTTAAAAATTATATATATAATTTTCAAATATATATATGTATGTTAAAATTCCACATATCGAATTAAACCTAAATTCCATTTTATATGGTAAGTCCGAATGGTGGAGATTAACACAAATTATTCGGTGGCATTACATTGGTTATACGTATTTAAATACGTTGGAAATTCAAATATTTGGAGTGATATTCAAAGGTATAAATGGCACAAAGTTCGTGGATTTATTAACATTGCAAAACAAGTATAGATGGGCGGAGGTGAGGGTTCAACCCTGTGACCTCTCCCCAACTACTACAACCCATTATCAATGAGCCAAGACTATTCCTTTTTAGTTCTTGGCAAATAAAATTCATTTGAATTGATGCGGAAATTTGATGGCGGGAATGGAGGGGGCCAACCCTCCTCCCATGTAACCCTATCGTATAACCTCGACCCACTGCTCAAACTAAACGCAGATTAGTGCGCACTTATTACCTCCTAATCCACAGTTAAGAATTAATTAATCTGTAGTTATGTTGGCGGAAATTTTGGTGGAATCTCGAAATCCAGCACCACTTCCAGATTTATCAGAGCTAATTAGCAATTCTCCAGATTTAGAGGCAGAATCTAGGGAAAATTAAATGGATCATATCTTGAGAAATTTTCGACCAATTTTGGATCAGGAATAGTCATTACTAGCATATTGGCATGCTTTGAATCCATTGGAATAGCTTACAGAGGCATATGAGCAAATCTACAGGAGTTTTTGGCCACTTGAATAATTTTGAAGTCTAGGGCCACCAGGAGGGAAGGCCATGCCCAGATCAGTTGAAGGAAAAATGGAGTGAATGAACAATCATTTTTAGATGTATTTGATGTTCTAAACACAATGGTATAGTTTACAGAGGCGTTGGAGCACATATGAAGGTGCTTTTGTCACTTTGGAGATTAAACGAGCCCCTGGCCACCAAGATGGGAGGTTAAGCCTAGATCAGCGGGTAACCAAATTCAGAGATTAAATAGTCATTTTTTGGGTTTTCATGTCTTCTGAAGTCAATGGAGTAGTCATAAAATCCATTGGAGCATCACCGATGCTTGTAATCATACATTTGACTCTTAATCCCAGGAGGGTCTAGCTAATTAAAGCAGGTCCATGGAGATGTAGCCTAGGAGGGGTGAAGTCCATTATCATCCATTGTGTTATGTGATTATTTTGATTTATATTTCTGCATTTCATTTGTTGTATATGAATTTTAAAAATCTAATTAACTCATAATTTGATCATCAAAGACACATGAAACTACACACATAAACCCCTTCACAAGTGGTTAACATGAGATGACCCTAATCACCCATTTTTAATACTGATGAGGGATTTAGCATAGCAATAACTAGTTTTCCCATATTCAGATCAATCAAAAACCCTCAAGGCACCTAAAATCTTGACGTTTGACAACTAGATTTACAAATTTTTCTACCAAATTTTAGCAACTAGCAAATGCACCGAGAGGTGCAAGGGAACGCTGAAAGGAGGAATCATGAATCTCGTTGCAGTACATGTAAGGGCCACATAAAATCCCTTTACTCACAGCTGATTAATTTTTTGGAGTTTTATTAAACATACATACACGTGTAATCAACAACGATCACTTTATCGAGACTTTAAATAAAGCGCAAATACTCCCAAACAACATTCCTACCAGCGGAACTGTGGTTCTACGGTCCCACAATACGATGACCAATCATGGCACATCGCATATCGAAAAACTTAACAAATAATGTTAACAAAAAACATATAATCCCGTTAATGGGAAGTTGCGATGACGATGTCGCATCACAACATAAGAACCTTTATAACTTATCGCATTTCGCTTGCCCGCAAGTTTAACTCTTGTACCGAAAATGGTTAAACCATAAATCATGCGATGTGCGATAAGCGCTAATGCAGTATGTGGACACGTGGCCCTTCTCCTCATCGCATTCTAAGAAATATAACTTACGCAAGCAAGTCTTAACGCTATCCGGTAAAATCTGCGAAGTGCGAACTTGCGATTTGTCGTCGACCGTTGATCTGCGGCCAAATCTAACAGTCAACATTGCTTGACCTCCATTGCATCGCAAGTTATATCATTTACCTTGCAATGTGATCTCTACCATTTAATCTAAAAACTTCAATTGTGCGATTTGATACTCGTCGTCCAATTTCCTCTTGTTGTAACATTATTTGATTTAAGTTTTAATTTATGTACGTTAAAACCTTTGAAAAAGGGTTTGATGTTCATTTATTAAATTGATGTGTGTGTGTGTGTGTGTGTGATTTTATTATAAGGTTGCTAAACGAAAAAGCGGTTAAATCACTGGAGATAAAGCACTAGTATGTTTTGACGGCAAATCTCGAGCTCTCCTGAGATCCATGGCCGAGATCAACTTCGCACCCCCCCCCCCTTGATAGTTTCTTGTTAACGGGAGGGGGGGGTGGTCCAAACTCCGGTATTAATGGAATCACAGTATCACTTCGCACCCCCTCCGCCTTAAACCAGAAACCGGGAGTACCCCCCCCCCCCCCCCCCCCCCCCGAAATCCACCTCCGGTTTTCATCCACTGACGACCGTTTGTTCCCACACCATATCCGTTGTCGACCAATGAATCCTCTCCCTCCACGTCACTTGTATGTTACTCCCCAATGATCCATTATACCATTAATCCACTGAAATTGTCTTCATGTCACATGGTTGTTCTATTACAAATGGTTGGAACTTTGTTGCATTTAAAAAATAATGAAACCTATAGAAGAGCACAATAAAATCTAGTGGAAATGAAATATAGTGTGTTTGCATGTACAGGTGGTGGAACAAATGCAACAAAATGGTATGGACCTCGGGAGAGTATTCATAACAACGTAGCATGTAACAATGACATGTTTGAATGCAACATAGATTCATATTATTGTTTGCAACGAACACATTTCAAGAAAAGGTTAAAGAGGGAAAAGGCATCTCGAAAAGAAACGAGGAGGAAGGGTATGAAGAAGGACTTGTAGTGTATAATTTTATTATATATATATATATATATATATATATATATATATATATTATTTTATTTTTTTACATTAGGAAGCACGAAAAAAAAAAGATATTTTTGAATATAGCATAAAACACATTTGGAAAGAAGCGAAGGAACAAGTGACAACATAGTAGCCTGATTGTGCATGGAAGCATGGCAATTTTTTCTATATACATTACATTATAGCAAGTTAAAGTTGACAAAATAAGATGTATTGTTTCCTTTTGAAGAAGAATATGTGGTGTATTTCCCAAAAAAAAATCTTGCATTCTGTCTAGCAAAGTGCATGCCAATGGTTTCCTAGAAGGAGGTACTCCTAGTTGTAAACAGAAGGTGTTGCGCGACAACGACAACACCAATTGACATCCAGAGTTGGGACGTGGTCAAGATAGTATGTTGGGAGTTATCTGTGTGCATCCCTTTCATGTACATGGATGAGGAGATGCATGAAAGTTTCAATCCTTTGAAGTAGTTGTATCGTCGAGTGCAACCGGTACAGAGGCAAAATTTGATTTCCTGGAAAAATTTGTGGGCCTGTGAAATATATTTCCAATCCATATTTTTCTACAAGGAAAGGAAAAGCATGTAAGTGAACATGTAAAAGATAAATACTCATACGAGAAAGCACAACAACAAATAAACAGTAGCAACCATTTTGAAGTGAAATTATATTGGAAATTGAAAACATAAATTAAGCAAGAAAATTGCAAGTTGTTAAGACGAGAGAGAATATGGAAGATGTAAAAGTGGAATGCAACTGAAGGGAAGGTACCAATAGGAGAAGGTCTTCAAGGAGTTTGAGTAATAGATTTGGAGGCAAGGTATGTCTCTTCTTTTTTCCTGCGTATCATGAAAGGGTTCTTTTGCATCCGCGAATAGCGGTGAAGGAGAAAGCGGGGGAGCTGAAAAGATCATTCAACGACCGAATTCTTGATACGGCTGTGAAAGTTAGGCCTTGTTGATCAATGTTTCGTCATTACTAGTTTTGTTTACAAGAAGGATGTCTAGTTCTGAAAGCATGCGAGGAAGAGAGGTGACAATGTTAGTGATATCTTGAGGTTAATAGTATGGCCGGAATATTTGAGTTGACCACCACGTGCATGGGTGACTAAAGAATGGGGTTGACATGAGCAATGAGCATCTCTTCAACTTGAGTCAGGCAAGAGAGGACATGTGGTTGGATACCCGAGTCCATGTTATTTGTGGAGGAGAAACGGTGGGTTGTTCGTTCGTCTGCACAACGGGTACAAGAAATGATTCCGTTATTTGTTTTTGTTTTCATGGATGGGTAAGCTTCGTGAAAACTTGAGAAAACTTGGATGGGAGAAAGTGCATCAATCCTTGCACGAAAGCAACGATGTGCATGTTGGAGATGGAGGGGGAGAAATTGTTGGGAAGGTGGAAAGGGATGCACATGGGGGGGCGCATGTACAGGGCAGGCAAGAGGTGAAGGATTTGAAGGGTTTGGAAAGGTTTGGTCAGTGAGTGGAGATGGAAGGGGAATTGGGAAAGGTTGGGTGTAATGTAGGGGAAGGAGGCTATTTTTGGAAGGAATGGGAAATTGGTTTGCGTTGGAATGAGAGTGAAGGTTGGCTTGATAATTGGCAAAGAGGAGGCGGTGATGTGCATTAATTATTTCTTTGTTAACCACATAGTGGCATCGTCGTTGTTCCCTTTGCAGATTGTTCTCTAGTGTGGTTGGCATATCTGTTGCAAACAAGGAAACCTATGTCAAGAAGCATGTTGGAAATTATGAATAAAAGAAAACAGAGAGGAGTGTGCTCCCCTTTCAACACAGAGAATGAAATAAACGCAGAAATAACAATTCCCATCCAAACAGACAGCAAACACAGAGGAGAGGAATTTTTCAATTTATTCAACTCTTTTCTATATTTGATTCATCTCACTCTGAAAATATGAAATTACATAGCGTATACAAAATGGCCGAAGCCTGCAATTCAATGCGGAATTGGACGGGTAACAACCAGTCGTCCTTTTTGCCATGAAAGGTCATTTCTTCGTTAACGGTGCACAGAGTCGCGTACACCCTTCTTCTCTATTCTGCTATTTATACACGAAACAATGTACAAAGCACATAAATTGGCGGTACTCTGCTCTGAACATTTCTGGAAATTGAGTAAAGTAAAAAACAAAAACTCAATTTTGGATCCACTACAAAGAAAAGACCCTCTAGCGGAGGTTACAAAGGAGGTTTTTAGTGTTATAAAATTGGCCAAAATTGTCAAAAAAAACATTTGCTACAACATTTGTTTATGGTTATGGAGGTTTTGGCGAAGCTTTTAACGGAAATTCAACACAACTAAAAAAACTGGGCGGTCGGAGGTTATTACGGATGTTTTTTTTCCTCTGTGCGCTACTAATATTTTAACGCACAGGTGCGTGTCATCTAGAAGGTGGCCCAGGGCGGTCAAAGATGCATGCACTGGGCCGTCAAGGTATAAAACCGCACTTAGCGCAGTTTTGGTGATACAACACACGGGGTTGTTCTAATTGGTATTGGGATTTGTGCAGTGCCCATAGGTCGTCTCAACGCACTGGTATGTAGACATATAGAAACACACCGGTGCGTCATATCTGACAAATGCACCGAGATTTATAATTGGTATTGGTATTTGTGCGATGCCCATATATCATACAAATGCACTGGTGTGTAGTCTCACATAAACGCACCGGTGCGTAGTATTTCACAAACGCACCGAGATTTCTAATTGGTTTTGGTATTTGTGCGGTGCCCATAAGTCATAGAAACTCACTAGTGCGCTTCAGCATACAAACGCACCAGTGTACAGTAACTGACACGCATCGGTGTTCATTTTGTATTTTTTAGAACATCGACCTGTGACAGTGCAATTATTGTGATTTTTAAAATTCATTATTCATCAAAAGTCGACACATCTTACAACAGTATTCATATTAATTAATTTCTTATTAATTCATTTGAATGTGATGTTTGGATTAATTGTTATATCATATCATAATTATTGTGATTTTTTAAAATTCATTATTCATCAAAAGTCGACACATATATATCTTATAACAGTATTCATATGAATTAAATTTTTATTAGTGCATTTGAATGTGATGTTTGGATTAATTTGTTATATCATATCATCAAATTTCACATCTCTTCATTATAATATTTAATCATCCATAAATTTAATCAATGGTGTTACATTTCACAACGACAATGGATAACACAATAGAATAAATTAAAAAATATTTTATTATATATTTTTGTGTGTGTGTGTGTGTGTGAATAAGACAGTCTTTGTCATATAAAATGGAACAGTTATTGGTATTCCTTTGTCTTTCAATTGCGATACTATGTCCATTACATTAAAGAAAATGTCTGATTTCATAGACAAATATTTCAAAAAATACAACGCATTGCTTTGATATCCAAACAAAGTGATCATCATTCTTCGCTTGAACTGTTGTCACTACTAGAGCTACTTCCATGACTTGGGTTATTTTCAGAAATGTTTTGTTCACGGTGTTGACTGTTTTCTTCTTCTTCACCTTCCATCTACAAACATAAAAATAAACTGTAATGAGTGTATATACATTGGTGAGAATAATTAAAATTGCAATATTAAATAATATACATCAATGTAAATAAAAAAGAAATGACGTATCGTAGCAACAATTGACTCATAAATTATACACATTCTTTCAAAACCATGTACCATGCCATCTTTCAAGATTTCATCTATTGGCGCAGTTCTATACTTTGTTTCCTGCAAGTTTTATACCCCATAACAAATCATATATCTAATATAAAAGATTTTTTTGTTCTATTAATTATAGACGGAGCTAAGTAAAACAAGATCAATAGATGCTTACAAATTCCACTATTAATTTCTGATATGCCAACGTATACTCACAACCCATATTTAACCCAATTTCAATCAATTCGTCTGATGGTTCTTCTTTGTATGTTAGCACCTATTTGAAGACATTCAATGATAATTTTTGTAAAACAACTTAAAAAATAAAAAAATGAAATCTAGTTAAGTTGTTATAAGGAAGTAACAATGACTCGCAAACTTAGATATCAACCCTTTTTCTCCTTGTCATCTTGTTTTATGTGCTGAATGGGTTCCATTTTCTTTTCTTTTCTGCAAGAAAATACTTGAAAATTAATATTTAATGCTAAATTGTTTATTTATTGTACCTAATCATCGAAAAATTCAATGAGTACATATTACATTTGAAGCATGTTGTTGTTGAGATCACTCTTCCTGCGATGCACTTTTGTTCATTTCTTTGACCATCTCCTTGTACACCTTTTTGGACATTCCTACTGGCATATTTATGATATCAGCTCGTTCATCTTCTGAGATTTTCATAATCTTCCTGAAAATGTAACATTTTTTTCACAGAGAAAAAGTTCGTAACCTTTCAATTATTGATCAACTACATGTTACATAATGCTGTAGTATAAACTACTGTTCAGTCCTAAGTCAAATACAGTCAGCCACACAATCAAAAACTGTAGGCATACAGTCCCAAAACATGATTCATTAGTAATGAAACAAGTCATATAGCAAGTTCGGTGCATAACTTACTAACTCCTGTAGGAACAAAGTATAAATATGAAATAAATACATGCCGAATATATGTAAAGGGGTGTAATAAACAAAATCCCCCAGAATAGCAGTACTGCTACATGACCAAAATAGGAGGAGTGAAAATGTAACATGACAATAAACTATTTAATTTTTATATTGATATATGAAAAGTAAATATAGCAAAAGTGATATTTATAAATAATTCTAGACAAACATTTAAAGGAATATTACTTTTTCATTCCTTCTTTTTTGTTGTTGTACATTTTTGCTATTAAAAGTCTGACATGTCTTATTGACCAATTCTCAGGAAACTCTTCCTGTAGTTTAGATAAAATTTGGTTCTTGGAATCATTGGATTGATTTTTGTATTGTAAGTGGAAACAACGTCTATACATTCATTCCACTGGATCCCTCAAACTTTTATAAAAAAATTTCCCCCTTGCGTTAACCTCCAGCACCACTCCAAATGAGCTAAGGAGCAATTCATTTTCATTTGCATGTTCTATTTTTTTTCTTTTCTTAGAACAACATTCATTTTCTGAGTTGTTGGTCCATGTAGAACATTAAATAGATGTGAATTAATAAATTGTTTGACACATGTTATCTAATCATTTTAAGTATATTATTAATGAAAATTAAAAAAGAAACTCATATTGGATCGATAGTATTTTTTCATTCACCTGATTCATCATTTTGCAATTTTTTCTATCAAGATTTTACGTTTTTCTAGTCCTAAATCAGAAATAATCCTATCGAGTTTCGTCATTTTGTGGCTCTGCATTATACACAGTAAACAATACATATTAGTTAAACTTACATATAGTTCAAAAATAATATTTTTCGTAAAGAATTTACAAAGAACTTGTATTTTTTGCTTTTTTTGATGTGTTTTAGGTATTTTTGTTACTTGATCTCTTGTCAGTCATTTCTTTATCAATCTGAAACATGTATCATATCATTCATTAATATATTTATAAATAAATTGTCAACTTTTCAGGTGAAAAATAAATAAATAAATAAATAAATATATATATATATATATATATATATATATATATATATATATATATATATATATATATATATATATATATAAAACAAAGGTATCTGTTTCATGGTGTACGCACCGACGTCGGTATGTGGGTGTTTAATAAACGCACCGCACAAATAGTATAATAGATTGTATGGTGATCTATGTCAACAAGGAGCACCTGTGCGTTACATGTTAACCATCGCACCGATTAACACAAAGAAAATAATTAAAATCGTCCAGTGTTAGTTTTGTAGCATAAACGCCTAGCGCATACAAGGGACCACCATACGTGCTCTCTGTCAACTACGAGACCCGGTGTCGTGCGTTATATGTTACATGGTGCACCGATTAACACAATAAAACATTTTTTTGTGAAACAACACGTTTGCAGTGCACCATAATGAAATAGCGCACCGGTGCCCTATTTTACACATGGCACGCTGATTAAAAAAATGTTTTTAAATTTTTTATTACACAGTACTTGCGTGGTGCACTGGGATAATACAGCGCACTAGTGCGCTAGGTTGCGCAGGGCGCACCGATTAAAAAAAAACACACACACATTTTGTTTCAAAAATTCACGCAAGGGCCGACATGGATTGGGATCTGACTGTGCAAGTCATCCCATGGGTTGGATGTCAATCTAAAATGAAAAGCCCTAATTCTGAAATCACAGAAACATGGAGAAGAAAGGGCAGAAACAAAAGGAATGAAGGGTTTAGCGTAAAAATGGTTTTTCTTGTTTCTGAAAATGAAAAACAAATTGAAATTTTTTTCTTATTTCGTAAAAAAAATGCAAAAAAAAAAAAAGAAGAAGAAGAAGAAGAAAGTTAAAAAAATAAATAAATAAATAATCATATTTAATCATGAGATCGTTTGAAATTCTATGCTACAGGGTTTGAATCGAAAATGAAAAACCCTAATTCTAAAATCACAGAAACAAGGAGAAGAAAGGACCCAAAAATAAAAATAAAAAAATTAAGGGTTTAGGGCAAAAATGAAATTTTTTTTCCTAAAAATGAAAAACAAATTGAAATTTTTTTCTTACTTCGTAAAAAAACTGCATAAAAAAAGTAAAAAAAAATCAAATTTAATCACGAGATCGTTTGAAATTCTATGCTACAGGGTTTGAATCACCAGAGGTTTAGAATTCTAATTGTCTGAATACTTCTGTTCAAACGTATTTTGTTGCTTCACAGTTCTCTCGTGCTCTCTTGCTCTAGGTATGTCTCCTACAAATCTCTGACTGAATTTTTTTGCAAAAAGAGTGAATTAATGAAAAGTATTTAATATTTAAAGAATTGTTTTATGAAATTAGATTGTTGAAAATATTTTTCCGCCCATTTTTCAATTTACCGCTTTTTTTTCACCTAAAGAAAATAGAGTTATGGTTTTTTTTATTTGCGGTTATTCGTCACCGGTGCGTCACTTAATAGCACTGCACCGGTGCATCCATTGGTAACACAGCACTGGTGCGCAGTAACTAAAATGCACCGATGCAGTTATATGTACAGTAGCACCGATTTGTGGTTAAGGCACCGAAATTACTTTTAGATGTGTACATCAAATTTTTGTGAACTCCAACCATAGAAATTGAGAACTATAATTTTGTTTATTCTTGATGAAAATGTGCAATTAGAATCAGAATTTTGTTTATTCTTGAGAATTAGAATTAAAATTAAAATTGGATAAATTCTTGATGGAAATAACTATTTTTCCAATGCATTTTGATTATTGCAGGAGGTCCCCACTGATTATGTGGAGAGAATGCAATCTGGGGCGTGTGAAGATGCAATACTACAGGGCCCAAGTGGGTAGTTGTGGCATGTGAACCTGTGCTATGCTAAGACGTGGGCATTTTTCACAAATGGTTGGGGAAGTTTTGTTTCTGAACAGTTTATTGAAGTTAGAGATATTTTAGTTTTTAGACATGTTGGAAAAGTACATTTTGCTGTGAAAATCTTTGGGTCATTTCTTTTCAAAACTACACCTCTTCTTCTTTGATAAAAAAAAACTTGAACCTTTCCACAACCTGCAACAAGAAAAGGTGCCAACATGAGCCTCTGAAATGCATATATATTTCTTCTGTTGAGGTCTCGAAGGAATTGATTATGGCCAGTCTACTTCGCCGAGGAATCTGCCTGAATTTTCTTTGGTTCTACCGAAGGGTGTTGTTACTAATAGATATAGGATTGTAAGCTCCCTCCAACCCTCATTAAATTGCAGAATATGGATAAAACTCCATAGAAATGCCTATCATTTGCGTAAAATGCCTCGAAACACAAAATGTAGTGTTTTATTTTTTGAAAGTTGTGTGTTATTATGGTGAAAGAAATTATTCTTTCTATTTTGTGCTAATATGGTGAAGAAATTGAATAGTGCTCAAGTATATGACAACAGTCTTCAATCATATTCTCAAAATATATGGGTTCTTTGTTAAATGCATAGCTATAAGATTCGGTCATATCGCTGCTAGGGAAATTCAACTAAAATACCAATACGACAGGGTCGATACTATTTACTGTCCCATGAACCGATAAACCCCACAAAAAATCTCAATTTTTTATTTTTTTTTGCATTCATGCTTGACACTTGGATTCTTCTAAAATATGTTCATGGAATTAGCATCCAAGAGGCAACGCAATGGTAATATACTCAAATTATTCTAAAATCGGGTCAATGGAATTACTAGTACATGTAAAATGGTACATGTGTTATTTCATCAATATTCATACTTTTTAAGATGGGTTTTTATAAAGAAGAGGACTTAATTACCTTATACTTTATAAGACTCTTTTTTTCGAAACATTATAATATGTATTTTTAATTAATGTTAAAATCAATATTTCACTTGATAATTTGCAATTATGTTGATCTCAATAAAAATGACGTACTGTATAAAGTTTTTTTTTTTTAATGTAAGATCATAATAAAATAATGATAATTCTAAAGTACATGAATTTATTTGCATTATTTTCTAAACTTTATTATGTTACAATTTTTTTTATTATTCTAGATTTATTATTTTACAATTAATTACAATTTTACAAAATTACAAATTTTAATAAAATCATTTCACAATAATACAATTAAAACTTTCAAAATATTTTACATACAATTATAATTACAATTACAATTTTACAATTTCACACACAATTACAACTTTAGAATTTTACATACAATTACAATTACAATCATTTCACAGTAATACAATTAAAATTTTACGAATATTTTACATACAATTAGAATTACAATTACAATTTTACGATTTCACCTACAATTACAATTTTAGAATTTTACATACAATTACAATTACAATTTTAGAATTTTACAAATTTAGATATATACCATTACAATACAATTTTAGAATTTTACATACAATTACAATTACAATCATTTCACAATAAATTAAATATTACAATTACAATTATATAATTTTACATACAATTAGAATTACAATTGCAATTTTACAATTTGTCATATATACAATTACAATTACAATTGTCTCACAATAACTTAAATATTACAATTACAATTAAAATTTTATAAATATTTTACATACAATTACAGTTAAAATTACAATTACAAATAAAAATACAATTTTACAATTTTAAATACAATTAAAATTAAAATTTCAATTACCATCATGACATAATATTTAATAAATATCATGGTCACTTAATAGTAAATTAATTAATAAACATCACAATCATGATAATCATCGTACAAACATCATATTCGACTAAAAACACATTCAAATTCGCTAACATCATTGTGATCGTGATCATCTAACAAAACACAATTAGCATTGTATAACAACATCAAATATACATCTCATGTCAAATAATTGCTATCACATACACATATGTCTGCAAGCTGCACATTAAATGAACATATCTAACATGACCTAACAATATACACATCATGATGATCACCAACATGTAAATTAAGTACAATTGCAACATGAACATAAAATACATGGACCATATATGAATAATGTCAAAAATGTACAATTGTAATATAAATGTCATGGATCAGCTAGTGGTACATCATCAATAGCAGTACTAGTCGAGCTCTACTCATTCAATGGTGCAGCCTCAACAAGCTCAGATACATGTTGATCATCACGTGCCTGCTAATCTAGTACTAGTGCCTCATGCTGATCATGATAAATTGTCGGCTGCTCATTGTGATGACTCGACATGGTCGATGGCCCAGCCTGCTCATGATCATGAGTACTGTTGGATGTTGCAGGCTGTTGACTGGACGTGGCTGATGGTCCAGCCTGCTCTCCATGATGACTGCTACTCGATGCTATTGGAGGCTACTCATCTGGCGCAGCGCGAAGTCAACGATCATCAGATGATGCGTCGCTGCTCGCGGACTGTCGATCACGTGTTGCGTCTCGACCACACCTATAACGTGCAACTGTCCTTCTCAATTGTGTAACTAAGGTCGTAGCTCCTACGACATGCCGCATCAGGTTGTACATGTCACACGGCATGCCTCCACATATGTAACAACCTATCATCGGCCTGTATGTCTCTCATAGTAGCGAGCCCGACTCCCGCCTCAACAATCAATGTAGTGAGTTGGTTACCCAACTCCATCCTGAATCTACTATCAAGCCTACCGCGCCTAGCAAAAGGCGATACTGGCGCACCAATAGGAGCAAGTCTCTCTACACCTGCCCCTTGATGATCATCGGCATCTAGCATATCCTAATCGTCATCAGGATCCAGACCTGGATCATGTGTTGGTGTTGGCATGTCCTTGCCATCAAAAGACCCAATGGCTGCAAAATATATACAAGTACACAACTATAATTAGACAATTTCATTACACAATTTAATAAAAACAAGTTAAAGAACATGTTAGAATAAATTTAAATAAAATAGTAATATTACCTCTATCATCCGGCGGCTCATCATCTATGAAGAGAATGTTGGCACACCCTCGCCAATCCAAACCAGCATAAGGACAGGGGACCATAATAAAGGGATGCTCGTCAACACTGGCTAGCAACTCCAGTGCATCATGTGATACTCTCGCAAAAAACACAGTCTCGCCCCTCTTGGGCATCATCTATCCTCACATGTGCATCCATGCCTCGAACATCGACCTGCGAGGATGTCGAACAAAAGTAGGCCTCATCTCTAGAAACCTCTCAAAAAATAAACAAAAAAGCTCTGAAGCAAAAGGGAAGTTGACCCTCCCTTGTGCCGCTAAGCATGACATATATCTAAGGTTGTACATAACTGCCGCAAAAAAATGGCAGACCATATGACAAGTCATGGCTCCTATACTAAATAATCAACATTGTTGAGGAGGTAAATCCCCTCTGCGGACAGAGGCGATCCCTACTAGCCCAGCAGGGGTCTAGCAACAAACAAACAATGCTATGACGCAAGCTCCTAATTACGAATTAAAGACTTGGGATAGAAGCCTACCTGGATTCCAACGCTATGATCTGAAGAAGAAGTGTCCCCGTCCTTCAGCCCTGGCAGATCACAATCCTTCCACGATCTCCGCGGATGAACACCTGCACATAGAAGAAACGAACAGATACAAGCATAGGAACTAGCATACGTAACTAAACATCGGTCATAAAAGATATTACTCGCATTAACATGATGGAAAACGGAGTGGAACCATAATCATAGTCATCTATTAAGTAATAAACGAATAGAAGTTACAACCAAGTTCTGACGTCGCAGCTTCCTTCGAACGGGTCTCCGGTCGTCCACGTCCCGCAAAGCTCGCCAAGGAAAGGGAAAACCTCTCCAGAGTCTCGTAACAATGGTCTCCTCGCTTGAATGGGCCTTAAGGGAAAGAAGGGATTCTTTACAGCACAAAGGCACTTGGGAATAGGGAGATGCAAAGCTTCAACACTTCAAGACTAGCTTGCCATGGATCTGAGCAGGCTTTTATAGATGGGGAAGGAGGGAGTTGGGATCCCTATTATTATGGGATTGGCCCTATCAACAAGGAAGGTTCCATGGGAGGTGGCAAAACCAATTCTCTTCCATAGAACTCCCGCAGCCAAACCTCCCAACTCAAGATAGGCAGTGGTTTGTGAGTTTGTTTGAACTCAACTTCCGCCATCCATATTTAAAAAAAAGTCCCTAAAATGGGTGGCGCGATTGCTGCTCTATGACAGAGCGCCAAGTGGCGCGACCTCTTTACAGGATTTCCCTGATTGGCGCGAGCACTGAACTGTTTACCCGCGCCAATGCAAAAAGAGCTGTTTTTCATGGATTTTGCAAGGAGATGTCTCAAGGGGAAATGAAGCTCATACTCAGAGGGATGCATTGATGATGTTTTCAAGGCATGATAGTGTTCACAGGTCACATAATGGGTCCTCCATTGTGCGGGAAGGGGAATGGTAGGGACGGTGACAAATTACTGTGTAACAAACATAATATAGAAGCAAGCAACTAATGTGTTTCCCGTCAATGGTGTTGTGTGAAATGGTCGAAATCATAAATGAGAGACACCTCACCTCCTTACTAGCAAATGCACCAATACGTAACTGATGCGCTAATGTATCTCTGAGAGTACACCAACTGGCTCCTTGCTGCATAGCCAACTGGAACCTCTGGGAATGAGGGAAAATCCACCCCTCTCCTCGATAGCCCTGTAATGAAATATATGTCCTCCTCAGTGGGCACGTACCACTGGTTAGGACCAACTTGGAAAGCCTGTCGGTGGGTATTCCACCTACGGATAAGATGTCTCAAAAAACACAACATGACCCTTTAGGGAAGTAGCCTCCTCATAGAACTTGAGGAGGCCTACCTGCCTCAGGAGCCCTTGGGTAGTTGTTGTAATAGGGCGAGGGTACACATATCTCTCCCTCTCTCGTGCCTCCCACAAGGGAACCATGTTACACTGGTCTGCCTGTTGTTGTTGTTCTCCCTCTTCTCTCCTTTCACGTCTCTGAATGATTGACATATTAAATACAATATTTTTATTAAATGAGACATGTATTTAGGAACATACATATATAATTTTGTTGGAAAAAAAAGTAGTTGGTGCAGCACAAAAAACAGGCATGCATCGGTACCAGTGCGTCCTTTTTTGTTGCGCACCGATGACAGTGCACCATAAAATATTCAGCGCACCAGCGACAGTGCACCAGAAAATATTCAACACATCGGTGGCGGTGCACTAGAAAATATTCAACGCACCAGCAACAGTGCACCTAAAAATTTTCAGCGCACCGTTGACTATGGACGGTGTCGGGAGTGCGGTGCACTAACTACACTCTATGCCCCAGAGCATATAGTTCGGTCAGCGCACCGACCTCCTCACATCATTACATAGTCAACGGTGCGGTATTTTACCAAGCCGCACCATTGAACTTGTCGAAATGCGGAATGCAGTGCGTAGACAAAAATACCCGCCCCGGGGCCGATATTTAAGTCGACGCATTGCATTGCCGCTATTGCACATGGTCAATGGTGCAGCTGGGTAACTGATCGCATCGCCCTTTTTTTTTTAACACGATGTGCCTTTTGGTACCGCCCCGAAACCGGTGTGGATACCTTTAGCACTGGTTGCGATGCGCCCTGTAAATTTACAGGCAGCACCGCGAACCAGTGCAAGCCAAACGGTTCGAACGCACCGCGCGACAAATTTGTTTTCTTTTTCTTTTTCTTTTAAATGGTTAATTTTAAGGTAATTTGAAATTATAATCCTCTAAAAGGCTTAATTATGGAAAAACAAGAAAAATACGTGTACATTTGGCCGTCGAGAAAGCATATTTGTTGTAGAATTTTCAAAATAAATTTTCCCACTGTTTTGCAAAATTCAAGCTAGAGATTGGTGGGCAATGCACAATAGCAGTGGTGCAATGGGTGCAATGGGAACACTGATATCAGGGCGCCTCATACAAGGATAAATTGTACCGGTGCTTGAGAGCTCTGGAGCATTGAGAAAAGTAAAAAATGCAGTTTTTTGGCCGTATTTTTTTATTTTATTTAACCATGTTCTGGTGCACGGGGTTTTATAGATGCGTTGGTGCGGTTTCTTAAGACGGCACTGGGCAATTTCTGTTTTGGCACGGGGTTTTATGATGCACAGCTGCGGAATATTTGTAAAGCACCGATGCACTACAGTAATTAGACGCATCAAGCGGGTGTGTACGGAGCGCACGGTGTCCAGTGTGCCAATGTTTTGTGCACACCGGTGCTTTCTCTTGTTGAACACATCGATGCAATTTAGGATAATAAGCGCATCGGACGAAAAACATCCGCAAAAACCTCCACCCACCAACCTCCTCTAGTAACCTCTGCTAGAAACAGATGTCTGGGGTATTTTTATAAGGGGTTTCTCAAAAACATCCGCTAAAGGGTCTTTTCCTTGTAGTGATCCTGGACTCGTCCTTCCTGCAACAAAAAAATTTAATTCAAAGTGTGGGTTGTTGCCAGTAAATTCATGGCGGTGGTTGGGAGTTATTTCCAACAAAGAAAACATGTATATGATGTTGGAAAATGAAAATAAACAACATAGGGATGTGTTTCCCCCTTATAACACAGATAATGCAATATTGCGGAAATAAAAATTACAGACAAACAGAGAGCGATGTTGGCGTCTTGTTAAAAGAAGGTGCTATTTTGATTCAATGAAGTTTTGGTGAATGACCAAACTGGCTAATGCTTGTACAGAAGTGACACATTTGAAAATCAATAACATACTTTTGGAAGGATTTGTCAGAAGCATAATAGAAAAATCTTATGTGATTGCCAATAAAACATTTTCCTTCATTTCTTCAGCTAAAGAATTAAGTCAGATATGCGAAGCAGAGGAAGAGAAGTCCCAACATTGTAAATTGTTGTTAGCAAAGGAAGACAAGTCGCAACTTACTCGTTATTTTCACTCGATAAAGTAATCGTAAGTCCTTCAAGCTGGAAGTCGGCAAGTCGTTGAGGCTGCAAGGTGGAAGTAGGCAAGTCGTCGAGGCTGCAAATCCAAGTGGCGGGTACTGAAACAAATGGAAGGCAAGAGAGGGTGGTTGGAATATATGAGTAGGGGAACGAAGTGACAAGCTACAGATAAAGTGAATGCAAATGAATGGGGAGTATGGCCGAAGGGGTTAGATTGTCGAGGCAGAAGGAGAAGGGTACAACAACAGGATAGGGAAGCCATGAAAAGGCATGGCCACAGAGCAATTTCATATGGAAGTACTACGTTATCTTTAACTCTCCCTCCTCGAACTCCGTTGAAGTCTCCCAACAGTTATTGGCATGGCTAAATCTCTCCTTCATCGGATTGTGTTGAAGTCTCCCGGTATGGAAAAATGAGTACTATGAAGGGCCCGATATGGCAAATTGAGTACTGTCAAGGGCTTTGCATAAGTGTCACGCAACAGCTGGTAAAGAAAATGTCCAGGTGTTAAGTCTAGAAAACTGTCGCTGGAGGAGCGAAGTCCAAATGGAGGATTTTCAATTCTTGGAGGAAGTGCCACATGTCCAAATTTTATTGGCTAGAAGAGCGATAAGAAATGCTTCTCATTGGCTGAAGTGAACAATGTTTCTCACCCCAAGTTAGCAAAAAAAACACCCTTCGACATAAAAATCTTACCAAAATTTCCTTAATTTTCTAAACAAATTTCAAGCCTTATTAGACCACGACATTTTATATAACAACCATTGTCTTACATACAACGAAAATGTACATGTGTCCTAAAAAGAGATGACTTGTCTTAAAATGTAAGCATACATGATAATGAGCCTTAGTCCTCAAAATCTATATACATGATGCGAAGCGATGCATAGTACAAGTTTGGATTAATTCTTATTAATATATATATATATATGATGTTGATAGGCCAATAATGCATGGCCCTTTGTTTTAATACATATTTAGTAATACCGAAGAAGCTTTCTTTTTCATATGTTGTTTTCTATTAATAGTGAAGATGTCGGCTTGTCGTATCCAGATTTTTTAAAGCAAAGAAGCTTGCTTTTTCAAAAGAAAAGAAAAGCTTCAAAATTCTTTATGTACGGAGTGGATCATGGAATATGAAGGGTAGTTGAAATTTTAATAAATGTTTATTTAAAATATAATTCTAATACATTATAAATTAAATTATTTTGAATTAAAATTTAAAAATAATAGGATAAATTATAATTATTAATTATTAAAATTATGTAATTATTTATAAATATAAATTAATAGCTGAAGTGTTTTTTTTGAAGAATTATTCAAATTAAATAATTTTTTTAAGTTAGTATTATATATTTTTAATAAAAAGCATAAATTTAATTATGAAAATTTATTTTTAAATGTTTTATTATTACTTATATATAAATAATTTATTATTATTTATGTACAAATTTAATTAAAAATTTAAAAGATTAATTCAAATGAGAAATATTGATAGTTGAGATAACAAAATCATATATAGTTTTTTTTAAGGGCTTTGGATTATTTTTAATAAAAAATATAAATTAGATAATGAAAAATTAGAGGTTTAATTTTATTTTAAATATTTTTATTTAAAATTTAATTAAAGATGTAAAAAATTAATTAAATTGGAAATATTAATAGTCCGGGTTGCACAATCACTAATAATATTTTTTTAAGGGTATTGGATATATTATTTTAATACAAATATAAATTAATGAAATTGTTTATGGAGGCACAGGAATTGTGTCAAAAGTGGTTCAAATTTGGGTTAAAAAAATTAAGAAATCTTGCAGTAGTAGTGTTTGAATCATGTTTTTGATGGTGGAAATGGATTCAACACCATCTAAAATCTATAGGACACCCAAAATCTTGAAATTTGATAACTATAACTTGGGTTTGCAAAAATCTCTACCTGATTTTATTAAAATCTCACCAAAATTTCCATAATTTTCAAAGCAAAAAAGAAAATTGATTAGACTATGGTATGATATTACAATTTTAACTGTTTTGGGAGGTTTTAAAAATATTGTTCTTAATTATATTTTATTTAAAATTAAAAGGCTAATTCAAATTAAAAGTACTAATTGTTAAGATTACATAATAATGTGTAATATTTTTTTTGGAATATCAAATCCATTTAAAAAATGAAAATATAAATTCAATAACAAATAATTATAATTTTAAGTGTTTTTTCTTGGATTTTTAAAAATATTGCACAATCACCTAGAATGACTTTTTTAAAGCTATTGGATATATTTTTTGATAAAAATATAAAAATATTTTTAACTATTTTTTCTTGGATTTTTAAAATATTGCACAATCACTTGTAATGTACAATTTTCATTGTTTTAGGGGATTTAAAATATATTATTTTTAAATGAATTTTATTTAAATTTAATTAAAAATTAAAATATTTATTTAAATAAAAATAATAATTCTTAATATTACATAACAATGTGTAATGTAATATTTGTCATTTCTGTAAGAATATGAACATCGAGGATGAAAATCACTTCCTCTTAGAGTGTCCCGAGTACCACCACATTAGAGCTCAATTTCATAATCTTTGTTACAATACTGACCTTCCTAGCCTTTTAAGATGTCAAAATTATAATGAGCTCAAGAGGCTTCTCTCCAAGCTTTTTGAGCATAGGAATAAAATCTTAAATCAAACTAAATAACTCTTTTCTTTAGGTCCGATAGACCAAAGATTGGTCTGAGTGGACGTTAACCATCATCATCATCATCAATAAATTTTTTTAGGGCATCAAATCCATTTTTTTGAATGAAAATATAAATTTAATAACAAATCATTCTAATTTTAACTGTTTTTCTTGGATTTTAAAATATTGCACAATCACCTGGAATGAGTTTTTTTAAGGTATTGGAGCATTTTTTAATAAAAATATAAATTTAATAATAAAAAATTACATTTTTAAGTGTTTTGCAAATTTAAAAAATATTATCTTAATTATTTTTTAATGATTTTGATTTAAAATCTAATTAAAAATTAAAAGACTAATTCAAATTAAAAATATTAATAGTTAAGGTTAAATAATGATGTGTAATATATATATATATATATATATATATATATATATATATATATATATATATATATATATATATATATATATATATATATATATATATATATTTTGGGTATCAGATCCATTTTTTTTAATGAAAATTTAAATGCAATAATAAATAATGATGTGTAATTTACTAACTTGGCTCGCTGCTGCGCTCTGGTGTCGCGGCCGTTTCTGTTATTTTCTTCTCCTGCTCCCCGCAACGCACATGGCCCCTCTGGTGTCCATCCCGGAGGTGGCCCCTCCTCCTGATTGGGCACAAGCCTTCTCGGCTCTGATCAACTCTTTAGATCCACCCCACCCTAGGCCGGCAATCTCGAAATTTGTCAAGAAGCTTGACAGTATTTAGGAGGTCTCTCTTCCTCTGACCATCCCGCACATGGCTGCCCTTTCTCTAGCTGAGAAGGGCCTCGTAGGTCAGTTCATTGGGTTATGGCCATCTCCGAAGACTGTTCAAAAATGGGTCGAGCGTAACTGGGCAGACAAGATCAGTGGGAAAATATCTATCCGATTATGCGGCAGAGTTTATTTCACCTTTCACTTCGAAACAAAAAAGGACAAGGATCTGATATTCAAGAAAGACCCTTACTTCATGGACACAAGAGGAATCTGTCACAATAAATGTGCGCCGGACTTTGATCCAGAACTTGATGTGCCAAATGGTGTCCCAGTTTGGGTGTGTCTCCCTCATCTCCCTTTGCACTATTGGGGGGATGACTTTGTTCGTGCTATCGGAAATGTTGTTGGCAAATTCATTGATCGGAGCGAACCAAGAGACAACATGCAAGCTTGTGCCAGGATTTGCGTCTAAGTGGATCTGGGTAAAGGGCTCCCTGAAGTGATCAAGCTTAAAGTTGACGACTGGACTTACATTCAGCAACTCGATTACGAGCAAATCCCATTTAAATGCAAGGTATGTCATGAATATAGCCATTTTACTAACAGATGCTCTAAATTTATTGATATTGAAAACCCAGATCCAGACACGCAATGGGAAACCATTATTAAAAATAAAAAATAAATAAAAATAAATAAATAAAGACCTCTTCGAACCCTAAAAGCACTGGTAATCCTTCGGTCCACTCTGCGCCTCCTCCCAAAGACTCTCCCTCCACCCCCTCCTCTTCCTCCCCTTAGCTCTCTGACCCCTCCCAACATTCAGTCGGTCTTCCTCCCATCTCTCCCTCCATTGCCTCTCTAGCCTCCTCCAATCCCTTTTCCTCCCTTGCCCCCCCTGAAGATGACCCTCCTCATCCCTCTTCCCCTCATCTCTCTCCCTCCATTCTTGATCCCCCCTCCTCTTCTTCAGATCCTTTCTCAACCCGGATCACTAGGAACTCAGCAAAAGAACATGGAGTCACCTTGGAAATCCTCAAAAAAATTGGCCCTGGAAGGAAGTCATCTAAGCAACACAGAGATGAAACTGCCCAAAAGGATATAGCCCTTGGAACTTAGAACCCTATTGAAACATACATTTTAGGGCAAAACAACAAAGATTCAGGTCAAAAGGAGCAAGAAGGGAAGACAGTCTCACGCCCTGCATTCCTAAAGTGATGAAAGCCCTCTCTTGGAACTACAGGGGTTTAGGGCACCCCTCCAAAAACTCAGCCCTAAAAGACCTAATGAATCAAGAAAAGTCGAATATCATACTCGTTCAAGAAACTAAACAAGGAGATCTCGACATGGAAACTATTATAAGCAGAATCAAGAATCATGCGGGCACCCATTCAGAATCCAGAGGTGCCTCGGGTGGACTGGCTACCATTTGGAACCAAAGTGTCTAGAAACAAAAAAGATCAGCCAAAACACAAAACTGGGTTAAAGTGATCTTACAAAGCATTAAAGAGAGGATTGAGATCACTATTTACAACATCTATGGACCTAACCACTACAAGGATAAAGAAGTCTGTTGGAATGCTCTAAAAACTGATATTGATAATGAAGACAACAACAATATCATCATAGGAGGTGACTAGAATTGAATTCTGAATGCAAATGAAAAAAGGGGTGGAAGTTTCAACCTGGACCCCTCTAGATATCTGCTTGAAACCATCATCCAAGATCATGATTTGGTTGATATCACTCCAAAAAATCACAAATACACTTGGAGTAATCGTAGGATTGGAGGGGGAAACATCATGAAGCATCTTGATAGATTCCTTTTGACTGTCCCTCTCCTCTCGTATTTCTCTATAGCCTCCACCAACATCCTCTCCTCCACTGCCTCTGATCACTATCCTATCACCCTTTCCCTTAGTGAACAACCCTCTCTTGGCCCCCTTCCCTTTAAATACAACCCTTTGTGGAGCAATATTCTTGAAGAAAGACAACTTATGCGCTATACCTGGCTACAACATGTAGAGGGATATCCCTTGTATATTTGGGAAACCAAGCTAAAGAAGGTCAGAATGACCTTAAAAATATTGGGCCAAGATGTATTACAAGGAACCTGATAAGATTAAAACATAAATAAAAGAAAAGTTGGAGGTTGTCCATAATACAATTGATACACATGGGATGAACCAAGAGAACTCAGATCAAGAAAAATACCTCTATTGGCAATTATATAAAATCAACAAGAAAGAAGAGGATAAGTGGAGGATAAAATCTAGAAACTTGTGGCTTTAGGCATGTGACAAAAACACCTCCTTCTTCCACAAGCAAGGTACATTGCAAAAGACAAGAAACAACATTTCCTCTATCATAGAAAATGAAGGAATAATATAGACAGATCAAGAACATATAAAAGCTGTTGCCACAACATATTATAGAGATTTGCTCACTGAAATATCTGAGCCTGAAGACTACTCAGACCTCTTAAGTCATCTTCCAAAACTGATCATTGAGGAGATAATCAGTACTCTAAAAAAAGATATAGTGGAGGTCGAAATACAAAGTGCCATATGGTCTCTGCATTCAGACAAGGCTCCGGGTCCTGATGGCTTCTCCATCAGTTTCTACAGGACCTACTGGGACTCAATTAAAAAGGATCTAACCAAAATGATACAGTGGGCTCAAAGAAACAAGAAAATAGGGGGCTTTACCAACTCGACCTACCTTGCTCTTATCCTCAAAGAAAACCGCCCCTCCTCCTCCTTGATTATTTTGTAAGAGGAATTGTAGGGGGAGATAGGTCTGAGCCCCTCCTCCCCAATCTCATCTCGGAAAATCAAGGAGGCTTCATCTCCCAAAGGTAAATCTCAGACTCCATCCTCCTTGTTCAAGAAGTTATTCATTCGAGTATGATGCGCAAAGAGAAAGGCTTTGTACTCAAGCTCGATCTAGCCAATGCCTTTGATAGGGTTAGACATTCCTTTCTCTTCTCTGCCCTTCAACAAATGGGCTTCGACAATGATTTCATCTCCCTCATCAAAACTTGCATAACTAGCCCTTGGATTCCCCCCCTCATAAACCGCAGGCCAAAAACCTTCTTTTAGTCCTCCCGTGGTCTTAGACAAGGCTGTCCCCTCTCTCCCTTCCTCTTCATCCTCATGGCTGAATCCTTCTGCAGTGCCTTGGATCACATGCAAAGAGTAGGCCTCATCATTGGAACTAAATTTGGCAATGGTGTCAAGAATATGAAACATTCTCAATTTGAAGATGACTCTCCTGATGGGTGGTGCAACCTGTATAATTGCTCACAGATTTAAATCTCTCCTTGAAAAATTCATGCTTTACTCTGGAGGGCTGATAAATTATCAAAAAAGTTGCATTTACGGGTGGAAAGCAACAAATCAAACCATTCACAACATAGCACAATTTTTTGGATTTTCTTACAAACTGCATTGGGATCACTTCAATTATCTAGGTATGCCAGTTAGTGTTGGGCCTCTGAAGTTTGAAGTCTAGAACATTACAATAGACACAATGAAAAGAAGAGTTCAGTAGTGGGGATCTTCTTGGTTAAACTTGGTTGGGCGAATCATCTTGCTCAAATCTGCCCTTTCATCTCTGCCTTTGTATCATTTCACTCTGCTTTACGCTCCTGCCAGCATTCATCACAAATTTGAAGCAATTTTAAGGCATTTTCTTTGGCAGGGTGGAAAAAACGAGAAGAAGAAATACAACCTTGTTAAGTGGAGACAAATCACACAAAATTATGAAAATGGAGGGCTCGGAATTCGTATTCCTAAGCTCCTGAATAACGCCTTTGGGGGTAAGATTGCGTGGAGATTTATTAGTGGACATCAAACATGGTGGAAAAGTGTCCTTGAATCTAAATATCTTAGCTCCCCCAGACAACAGCTCTTTGATCATGACATTCCAAACAAACCCTGCTCCATAATTTGGGTCCTATGCAAGAAATCTATCCCTTTCTTAAGTCAAAACTTCTCCAAAGTTCCTTGAGGGGGAAGCAATACCAACATCGGGAATGACAGGATCATGGGACAAACTCCTCCCTTGGAAAGGCTGGGCACTCAACGAATCCTCTCTCATCTTTAGAATCTCGGTTTAAATTTTTTAGATCAAATCTCAAAGTGGGATGAGCAGATAAACAACTGGATCAGATGGAATTTCCCTCTTGTCCCTCCTCTTTTGGAAGAAGATCTCTCAAACCTCAAAGTCTTGTTCCACGGTGTTGCACCCTTGCGGAAAGACAATATGAACAACCTTCATTGGGATCCTTCAGGTACTGCATACACCATCAAGGCTGCTTACTGCCAACTCAACAAAGAGCACTTTCCCTTTCCTCAAATATGGCCAATATGGAATCTTGTTTGGAAGTCGGAAGCCATTCCAAAGATAAAAATATTTATCTAGACCCTCCTCAAAGGTAAGATCTTAACCTTTGAAAATAAAAAAAAGGGTGTTAATGGCCCATCCAGATGCCCCAATTGTCAATGTGCAGAAGAGACAACACTTCACCTTTTTGTTAAGTGCCCATTTGCAGCTCAATGATGGGAAGATCTCACACCATTCTCCCAGATTCATTTATACCCCATCAGCACTACTTCCGATCTGATTAAAACTTGGAGGAATATTATCCATGGGGGAAAAAGAAATAGAACTTGGCCAAAAGGGTCTAGGGCACCCTATTCTATGTGCTTCTATGGAACATATGGCTCGCTAGAAAAAAGATGATTTTCAACAATAAAAAGCCTTCTCTCGGGAAAGTCTGCAACAAGACTTGGAGCCTCACCCTTGAAACAATTGTCTCCAAAAGCACAAACAATATCAATGTCAGTGATCTTCAAGTGGAAGAAAGGATTTTTTTGGGCAAGTTGTTGGACAGTTCTGGTTACTCCAAGCCTCCAGTCACTCAACCTCATCAAACTGAAAGCTGGAAGATCCGATTAAAAGAAAAATAATTCATTGAATGGCTCGATAGCTGCTCCAGGCCAACTCTCTTCTTTGATGGAGCATCTAAATTGAACCCGGGCATCGCAGGAGAAGGAGGTTTTATAAGACATGTAAATGGCAGCACCATGCTCTCCTTTGAATGGGGACTCGACACCCTCTCCAACAGTAAAGCCAAAGCTTATGACCTTCTTCAAGGTCTCCAATTGTTAAAAAGGAATAAAATCACCAATGCAATGGTGTTCGCGGACTATTCTATCATCACCAGCATGATGATTAAAGACCAACCCATCCTCAACATTGATCTCCACAGAATCGTAAGTAGATGTCGTAACATGTCCAAAAATCTGAATGACATATCCTTCTATCATATTCTGAGAGCAAATAACAAGCTTGCTGAAAATCTAGCAAACAAAGCTTGTGTAAGAACCGCTGGACAAATCCACAACAATAATGGCCTATCTTTTCTTCCCCTGCCATGATTTTGACTCAACATGAAAATCTACATTTTGGATTTTCTACACAGGAAAATCTGAATCTCTCAGAACCTCTCGTATCTCCCACAACACCAAACCCGTGACCTTATCTCCTCGGGCTCTCAACCACTCTCCATTCTCCCTCCTCCACTGAGCTATTTATTCCCCTGCTCTCTCCTCACTATCTCATTACGCAACACTCCTCATCTCCTGTTCTGCACTATCTCCCTCCCATTGGTCCCTCCTTTCTTGCTGGCCATCTCTTCGCGCTGCTGCCCCCTCATCTCCATTCGCCCCCCTCCCCTCCTCCATTTCCATATAGCCTTGCACCCCTTCCCTTCCCAATGCACACCCTTCTCATCTCCTCCGATTATTTTCCCTTTCCATTGCATCATGTGATCCAGGTGGATATCGGTGGCCACCCACCTATTCCATTTGGACCAGCACCATCAATTCTTGCAGATTTTCACATTCAGCACAACTTACTATTTTTAGCAGGTTTTCGGGTCCTCCACTCTCGGAGCCGTTTTGGGGGCTTAATGATCCGGGTGGATATTGGTGGCCACCCACCTATTCCACTTGGCCCCCCACCATTGTCTCTTTCAGTCTTTCAGTTTCGGCATAACTTACTATTTTTAGCAGTTTTTCGGGTCCTGAACTTCCGGAGCCGTTTTGAGGCCCTAAACGACGTTTTTTGGGTATGAAAGCGCCAGCGAATTTTCTGATAAAATTCGTCCCGCCAGCTATAGTCCTCGGATAGATCTTTCTAACGAGCTATTGAACGCGTCAAACGGAGATCGGGTGCCAAAGTTATGCCCCCGAGAAGTTGAACCACCAATTTACCCAAACGGGCGCCCACAGTTTTGGCGCCTCATCTCCTACGATTAGGTTTTTGGACGTTTCAAATTCTACATTGTTTCTCAACAATAAATAGGCCCTCGAGCCTCATTGTAACACGGTTCAGAGGTCTGTAGCCACCACATCTCTTCTCAGAGATTCGCTACCAGCACCCTAGCTATTTTATTTCCATTATGTCTGTAAGCATCTTTCTGTTATTTGATATTAATGAAATGAAGTGTTATTTCCGCTGCATCTCTGTATTTATGGTTATGTGTTTATTCTGTTGCGTTCCTGCATAAAATCCGGATCATCATGCCTCGCAATGAAGACTGCTTTCATTGCACATACCTGCAAGCCGAAATGGAGTAAATTCGTGCCCAACAAAGACTCTTGGACGAAAAGCAACGAGTAGACATAAATCTCTTTCACCACAGGGCATCGTCAATCTAACATCAGTTCAATGGCCTCTCCAATTGCTGCTCTCATGCGGAAGAATCCATTCAAATTCTGAAATACATCCTCGAGAAACGCTCAACTCCAAGCTCTAGCTCAAGCTCCAACAATGTGAGAAATGCTGGTACAGAGGACAACACAGATGCGTCAACCGGGCGGCCAATAAGCATCGACTGATCTGCACTACCCTTACTTCTTGCATATGTCTTTTAAGTTTGTTCTTCTTCTTTCTCAGTTTGTCTGAAGATATTCAAAATCTGTATTTCAATACATCCTGAATAGTAGATACAAAGAAGGCTTAGCATTTTGTGGTCGCTACCTTTTTTGTCTCTCCTCAACAACTCTAGAATATAACAAGGAAATATTTCCTCCCTTTTTTTGGAATATAATATAGCATCTGATCTTGGTTAAAAAAAAAAAAACCAAATAATGATGTGTCATAATTATTTTTTATATATTTTTTTGGGTATTGATCTATTTTTAAATGAAAATTTAAATTTAATAACAAATAATTATAATTCTAATTGTTTTGTTTTGTTTTGTTTTTTTACCTTTAAAATATTGTTATTAATTATTTTTATTTAAAGTTTTAAAAGATTAATTTAAATTAAATATATTAATGGTTGAGGTTGATTGTGTAATAATTTTTTTGGTGTTGTCTAAGTATGTTTTAATTTCCAGTGCTATATTTTGGAGTTTTTGGTTAGAATCTAGTGAAATTTGTTTGGGTCAAATCTTAATTTCTTAATTTTTGTTGCTTTTTGATTTCATTTATTGATTCAAACGCTTGAAAAACCATCGAGGCATTAGGATTGTGGAGAGTTTACAACTCACACTTGTGATTCCAAGAAATCTCTACTGAATTAAAAATTTGGAAAATTATTAAAATTGTAAATATGAATAGCTTAATTTTTATAAACTTGAATTTAAGATGTTTAATTTGTATTTAAGTTGTTTTATTTGTAGAATTTAATTTTTATAACTTGAATTTAAAATGTTTAATTTGTATTTAAGTTGCTTAATTTGTAGAATTCAAGTGGGCAGGAGTTTTTCATGATGCTAAATCCATCTTATTCCTGACATAAGCCACACTTGATGGATGCGTTTACACATAATTTCTCATGTGATTGTTACTGAAAATATTTCAATATGCTAAATTTTTTTATGGATTCAAAAATATATTTTCAGTAACAAAAAATCACAATCTTGTTAGAAATTATATTGCCAAACTCTAGTGAAAACGACTATTTGTCTATAAGTTAGACTATGACACAACTTAGTAGTTCCTTTCATTTTTCACTTTTTTTTTTTTTCCTCACTCATTCACAATCTTGTTAGAAATTATATTGCCAAACTCTAGTGAAAACGACTATTTGTCTATAAGTTAGACTATGACACAACTTAGTAGTTCCTTTCATTTTAAATTTTTTTTTTTTTTCCTCACTCATTTGTCATCAACATGTCCAGATACATCACCCAGATCGAGGCAGGGAATTGAACCTGTGATGAGTGCTATAACAACTCGCCTCATCACCGTTTAACCAAGACCCCACAGACCAAAAAATCACAATCTTACTCAAAACCCAAAAGTATATTATCAAAGAAAAAATATCATTTTATCTATTAAACTATGTATAATAATTAAAATTACACAATCACGTGCAATGAAAATTATTAAAGATATATTTTTTTAAAAACAAAAATTTCAATAATAAAAAATTATAGTTCTAACAATTTTTTCATTACTTCAGTGAATTTTCAAGTAATTTTGGTTTTAAAATCAGTTGAAATTATGTAATCTGAATTCTGAGCTCTATCTCAATGAGGGGATATGTATTCATTGAACTAGGTCTTTGGGGTTTTTCTCAATTTTAAATGAATTTTGACTATCAATTTTTTAATAGATTATTTTTAGTATGGTGAACGTTAAAATATCATTCATTCAATGTAATTATTTTTGACTTTTCATATTTTAAATAATTTTAATTTATCTAGTTCCACCTTAATGAGAAGTCTTTCACTATTGAACTTTGTTTTTGAGATTTTCGTCAATCTTAAATGAATTTAGATTATCAATTCTCCAATGTAAGTTGGTTTTTTTAATTGAATCAATAACATAAATTTTCATTTAAATTCGTAACATAAACAATATTAACTTAAAACTAGCTTTTGCACAAGGGTGCAAAGAGAATTACGAAGCACAGTAAATGGATAGTGGATGGAGTTAAAACGGTAAGTAACGTGTTGCAGGCGAAACATTTCGATGACCAATGGATAGTGGATGGAGTTAAAACGGTAAGTGACGTGTTGCAAGTGAAACATTTCGATGACCGACAAATGATGGCGAAGAAAAGAGGATGCAAGCTTTCACGAGAACAAATTTCATGATGTAATTTTCTTCCTACATAACAGAAGTTACATTTGTCAACATTTTACTGAATAAAGAGGTGATGAGAAATAGTTTTGATTTCATGATGTAATTTTCTTCCTACATAAATAGAAGTTACACTTGTCAACATTTCACTGAACAAAGAGGCTATGAGAAATAGTTTTGATTGAGTAGGATGAATAGTATTTGCTCACCCACTCTCTGCAAAGAGAGACCCCTTCTTTGCACCCCTCCTGATTCCGTATTTGCAGTCTATGCAAGCGTGCGAGAGATCTGTATGACGGGATTACCTGCGTCATCACTTCGGCTCTGATATCAGCGCGAGCTTTAAACGAAGCGAGTGTTTAAGCTGTATTTAATAGAGAATAAACCTCATCACTTCTGCCAGCTGTCGAAAAAATAAAGCAGAAGGGTCGAAACCATGCCAACCTGGTGGCCACAACACAAATATGGGCACATGGCCTATTTCGTTGCGCTCGCTTTTCGAGAGCTTTCCTAATTTGCGCACCGGCAGTTGTGCCGCTCCAGCCGTTAATAAGAAGTCTCCAACATAAAGTTGTCCGCGTAGCTTCGGCATCAGGTTTCCTAGCTTCTTGCTGTTAGCCGCTTTGTCTAGATCACTACCACTGGGCGAAGAAATTTGATGTTCGGCTGTTAAATTCTTCTTCCATTCTGGTTTAAGTAAGTCAATTGTTATGAATTTCTTGACTGGATATGGTTTAAATGTTTTTTTTCTCAGCTTGTCAGTGTGTGCTGATTAAATGTTCTTAGTTCTTTGCCCTTCTGAATCTCCTTTTCACAAGATCTCAGAGAACTTAGGGTTTCTTCAAATTGCGGGTCGGATGGATTTTACTTAAAACCTTTTCGAACTTTATTTGGTTAAATCGCTACTCGGATTAGCTTTATAGTCTAGATGCCCCAGAATTTGATAAGTTGAGCGGCTAAGTTAACGGTTGCGAAACTCTGTCGAGCAGGGGAGAAAAAAAAAATCTAAAATCTGAAGAGTCAAACGCGGATAAGCTTAAAGTCAGTTCTTGATAGAAGTTGCACAATGGCGCCGGGGAAGAAAATTCCGAAGCTGGAATTCAAGTCCGCAGATGGTGCATGGTACGATGTGGCTATTGAGCTCACAGGTCTGCATCTCAAGGTTCATTACGAAGAGTTCGATGAAGACGATGACGAGAATCTGCGCTGGGAAAAAGAGTTCAAAACTGTTGATGGCGTGAGGTCGCGGTTTCGATTCTCATCGCAACAACTTCAAGATCAACATTGTGAAAGAGTGAAAGAGGGAATGAACATATGTGCATCTTGCTCAAGCGATGGTGAAGATAATAGATTTTTCGATGCCGTTGTGGAGCAGGTCAGTTAATTTGCAGTTTACTTCCTGGTGCCATTTTTGTTCTTCTTGAATTTAAACCCTATACATGTTTGCATGATGCTATATATAGTTCAATACTCTGGTTTTTATTTTGGAATCTATATACATGGGTGGTGGTTTTCCCTAAAGTTGAGTAAATGCATTACTGGTTCTCTATTTTCATGAGAAACGGCATTTTATTCTATGGAATTTCTTTTAATTAGGTCACTGTTTTCTTCTTATTCATGAGAACTAGCATTTTAAGCCATGTAATTTCTTCTATTTGAATAGTTATGTCATGGGTTTTCACCTATCCATGAGAAGCATCATTTTGGCCATGGAATAACTTCTAATTAGACCATAAAATTTCCAACTATTCAAGAGAAGCATCATTTTGAGCCACTATATGTTCTTTTAATTGAGTAATTAGTATTACATCATCCGCTTACACCTATTCATGGGATTCAACATCAATTACATACTTATTCGTGAGAATCAACATCAATTACATCATGGATCTCCACCTTTTTTACACCATGGAATTTCTTCTAATTACACCCCTAATTTCTACCTAGTCATGAGATCTGGCTTTTAAAGCTTCAAATTCTTCTTTCTTGATGCCGTTGCTTGTTTTACACTTGAAATAAAATGCGTGCTCTCTCTCACATGAAATGACACCTTTGACTTTATTTTACTTTATGGAACTCATACTTTGTTTTCCCTTGCTTTTGATAAAATGAATTTTATAGTTCAACATTCCTCCTCAATTATTTGCAACAAGATCTTCAATGCTATAGTGTTAAATTGTACATATCTATCAATCATTCAAGCTTGTATATCAACGTTGTCATGAATTTGTAGCAATGTTGCATCGTGAATGCCCACAAAATTTTCAAAGGAAACTGAATGTATGCTTTTGCACATTTGACTAGGGTTAGGGTTTGATTGAGTCACGTTGGGTGCTTCATGCATGTGACTAGATACATTGTATTTCTTTATTTTATAAAGGAGATGTAGATGACACCATTGAGTTGGTAAGAAAGTTATTGTTTTGAGCTAGTGTTACTAGGACCACACCTCCAAGGGTTGGTCCCCTCTAAAACCATGCTCTAGATCATAGTGTCGAGGGAGCCCCAACCTGAGTGGGGCTCCTTGCCACTGTGTGGAGCATGGAGCATGCTCCCCACACACTCCTTGGACAATCCATAGGTTCTCCTTGCATTTTCTATACGCTCCTTGAGCATTCCTCAGATATTTCGTATACATTGAACCATGGTTATGGTTTTTGAGTAGGCTTGACATGATATGTCAACTTTTACCGAAATTTTTAATAAAACTGTTAATTGTTTCAAGATGTTTGAGAGTGGTTCCAACCTCATCAGATGTCATATGAAGAAAGTAAAATTTCATATCCCATTCAAAATTTAACAAACTTAACACTTTGGAGAATTTCAAAATTGATGGGATTGTAACATTTCATTGGACTATCACATATTGTAATGCCTCTTTTTTATATATGTGCCAAAAATTCACAAAATTCTTGCTTACACATTTAAGCACTTTAAATGCAATCAAGAGAAACCTTTTTCGATAGGGATATTTCGTTAAATACATTGTGTGCAAATTAAATTGTAAACCCTCAGACAATAAATTGTGCAATGAAAGTCCAAAGGAGCAGCAAATATTAACTCAACTAATTCTTTATTTCTATTAGTTATGAAATTACATGCTAATGCTTCAGATATAGAACCTCTAAATACTCCTGCAAAGTGGCACGCTTGGTTGAATAATAATCTCTAGTGTTGAACACTAATGGGAAACCTCGAGGGCTCCTCCTATATACTAGCTAAGGTGGTTAAATCTTCCCATTGAGACTAGTTTTGATCAACTAGGGTGTATGCACTATGAACTCAACATCGAAACCAATCTAGCTGGGTCAGCTAGGGTGGATGCGCCACTGAAACTACCTTCCTTACGCGGGTTCGTACCCTCGTGCTCAAGCTCCAAAAACTCTCAAATCAATAAGAGGACAAATAACCAGTACATGTTCATGAGAGAGATCTACTCGTCCCTTTAAACTATGAGTTATCAGAATACCATGGGCGGATACCATGGTCCATTTGAATACCATGGGAAAATATCATGGGTCATTCGAATACCATGGGCCATTTGAATACCATGGGCGAATACCATGGGTCATTTATTAGTTAGGAAATACATGCTAATGCTTTAGATTTAGAACTTATAAATACTCTTGGAAAATAGCACGCCTGGATGAATAATAATCTCTAGCGTTGAACACTAATGAGAAACCTGGACGGCTCGTCCTTTAGAGTCTAGACTAGCTAGTTTGGTTGAATCTCCCCACTAAAACTAGTTTGATCAGCTAAGGTGTATAATCTCAACACCGAAACCAATTTGGCTAGGTCATCTAGGGTGGATGCACCACCGACACTACCCTCCTTACGTAGGTTCAAACCCTCACACTCAAGCTCCAAGAGCTCTGAAATCAATAAGAAGACAAATAACCAGTACATGTTCATGAGAGAGCTTTAGTCTTCCCTTTAAAGTATGGGCTATCAGAATACAATGGGTGAATACCATGGGAAAAAATATGATGGTTCATTTGAATACCATGGGCAAATATCACGGGTCATTCGAATACCATGGGCGATTACCATGGGTCATATGAATACCATGGTTCATTTGAAATACCATGAGAAAATACCATGGGTCATTTATTAGTTATGAAATTTACATGCCAATGCTTCAGATTTAGAACTTGTAAGTACTCCTGGAAAATGGCATGCTTGGTTGAATAATTATCTTGTTGAACACTAGTGAGAAACCTGAATGGCTCCTCCTCTAGACTAGCTAGGTTGGTTGAATCTCCTCATCGAAACTAGTTTTCATCAGCTAGGGTGTATGACCTCAACACTGAAACCAATTTGGACAGGTTAGCTAGGGTGGGTGCACCATCGATACTACCCTCCTTATGTAGGTTCACACCCTCACACTCAAGCTCCAAAAGCTCTCAATTTAATAAGAAGACAAATAACCAATACATTTTCTTAAGAGAGATCCAATCTTCCCTTTAAATTATGAGCTATCAAAAATTAGAATACCATGGGCAAATATCATGGGTCATTTTAATACCATGGGCGATTACCATTGTTGATCTGAAATACCATGGGCGAATACCATGGGTCATTCAAATGCCATGTGTGATTACTGTGGGTCCCCTTTTTTCCCTTTTGATGATCAGTTGGAAAGGGACATGACACATATGAGGGTATGTGATTGGAATTTATAAAGATCATCAAGGCCTTTATGTACCCCAATGTTGGTGGTGTTTATTGTTGAATAGTTGAACTCCTTTATCATGGCTTTAGCAGTAATGTACCCTTCACTCAAACTAGAATATTGATTAGGAATGTTAAACTTTTTGTACTATATTTTAAGGCTTGGATTAGGTAGTTTTATTAAAATTGGGTGGTGTTGACTAATGTCCCTAGAGGCAAAGGCTAGACAAGAGGCAATGGTTGAAGGGTGATACTAACGATGAGAATCCCAAAACGATGGTGGACCGTTGCTTATCATTAATGTTTGTCATTTAAATGTCCTTTCTCATTTATTTATAGTGCTTTCTTTCAAAGTTTTAGTATGATTGCTAATGTATTGTGGATGTCATTTTTAATTGCATAATAATGTGGTATTCATCAGTAGCACAAGTGTGTACGTTTTCATATATTCTGCAACTAATTTGGCATTTTTTTTTTTTGAAACACTCTTCTCCCAAGATATTTTGGGAAATCATGCTTTTGCCCCATTTTCGCTCCTGCTCTGCTCCACATTATGGAAACCTTATTTTGAGCTATTGCAATTTATTCTCTTCTTTCAATATTCTGTAGGAGATAGATGTGATTGAACATTCAAATTTGTATTTTTCTTGTTCGAATTTTCAGTAATATGAGTTTTGTAGATTAGCATACTTAGATCTTTAGTTTTGATTGAAGTTTTTAACTTTTCAGCAGGATTTAGACTGTTCTTTCTAAGTGTAGAGTTTGCTTACCATGTTATCAGAGAAATTTTGCTGAAACTTTTTAGGAATCTGTGTATGCAATCTAGATAAGACTGCAAGTGAAGCAGTTCTGAACCTGTAACAGGTTGTGGGGTATGATGCCTTTGTTGCTCGTGGGTTTAAAGTGCTATTTTTGTGCTTGAGAAATGTAAAAAATTTAAATCTAGGGCAATTAATGCAAATCTCAAATTTCACTTTCCAATAGAGGTTTCCCATTTCCATTCCCTGAGAGCTTTCATGTTTCAGCCTCAGGGCTGATCTAAATTATATAATTATAGTAGTAAACAACAACAAATCACTTTGGTCCAAGTTACTAGGTTGCTCAATAAATAAGATACCAAACAAGTGTACTTTAGTTGTAACTTGTAACATGATATAGCCGTGGGGCACATGATTCTATGCATATAACAATGAATTTATAGCATTAAACTTGCCCCCCTTATCTTTGGGATATATGTTAAATCACTTAACAATTTTGGCTATATGTTATGTCAAATCAACATGAACTATTGTTGGAACTTACCTAATCAAGAGGACGATACAAGCTGAAAATCAAATTTACATGTGCACTTGTACACAATTACGACACAATTGAAACACTCCATTTATACATACGAGATCAAGTACAAGTACATGTACATATTCACATTTCATTTCAAGTTGGTACAATTCCTAGCCCTCCAAATCCTAACTAGGGAAATTGTGAATCGAGGAATCACTCCTAACCAAAAGTTGGTTTCTTCGTCAGAGATACTCAACAAGCTAGCATTATCATTGGCAAGTCCTTTTTGGCTCATGTAGGATGTCTCCTTCTCCTCTCCTCCTAAAGTTTCAAAAATCCTAATCCTCTTCTCTCACAAGAGTTACAATGGTTTATTACAAACCCTAGCTTTGTTGCCTCTTTAGGGTGACACCCTAATCCTAAAACTACCCTTGAACTTCTCCAAGAACCCTAGTGCATGAAGACAAAGAGAAACAACATAATGAGGGGTATGCAAGAGAGAGAAACTAGTGCACTTCACTTCTCACGTAAGACAGTTGTAATATGAGTGTGTTATCAATGAATGAATGAAAGTACTCTCCCTCCTTCCTTTATATATATGAGAGGTAACAAAGGTGAATGATATAAAGTGGATCTAATCCATTGCAAGCAACCTAACTCTACTCAAGGAAGTTCACATGGGGAGCGCTTCCACTCCAAGTGACACATTTCAAGCCCCATGGTGAAGATCTTTTAAAGTTCAAATAAAATCACAAGGTGATTTAAATAAATTAATCAAAAGACAATATTGTGACAAGAAATATGAAGGGTAGTTATAAAAGGTAAGAGGAATGCATTGAAAAGTTACCAAAGGTTTTCATTGTTAACAATTAGACTACACTCGACAAGTCATAGCCCTTCCGCAGAGTTTGTGTGATCTATGAATGTCATAATGAATCAATGCATAGGATCTTACAATAATGGCAATTGTGTTGGCGTAGTTTTTACCTATTATTGAATCATTTTGGTGCAATTTTATTGAGTCCTTCCACGACAACGAATCAATTTTGGTTCAGATGTCATCTATGCACGCAACACAACATGACTTTGGTGTTTCCAAACCTAAACTTATTTGATGGCTGCAAGACTTAGTATTTATTTCCCTTTTAACTGAAATTGCTTATGTTAAACGTCATTATGGTGCTGATATTCCCTTTTGGTAGCGTCGATGGTTTAGAATATCCCACATAAATTTGATGATATTTGGAACGATCACTTTATATTGATGATGGCTTTTCGTAGCCACAAGGCCTTAGTCTATTTAGATACATGTTTTTCCCACCTACAATCACATTGTTTGGAAAAAAAATAAGGGACTAATCGTGTAATACTTTTCTTTAACTTTTGGTTTTCTTTGAACTTGTAAGGAAATGATTTATTTCTTTAACATAAATTCTAACTTTAAATGGCCATTGGTCGTCAAGGCGTTGGAGATGGTTATCTTCTCTCCAAAACTTTGGAACACAGAAAAATATGGTCAAAGACCTGGTAATTCATGTTAGAAATTAAGTAAAGATTTGGGAAGATGGTTTTTTAGAACCATATGTAACGACCCAAAATTCAAACATTCAACAAAGTATATCAAACAATGTTATTAATAATTGACGCAAAACATTCACTGATTTAGCATATGGATTTTTCGAAAACCACGAGCAATGAATACTTACCTGTAGATTAAATAGTTGACTTACTGTCGATTATGGAGCCATGGCACTACTTGAATCTCGTTGACCGCAACAAAGTTTTGGGGATGACTCTCCACCCAATCTTTTAGGCCTAGATGCACAAGATCTTTCTACAACTGGCCACCCCCGAGCCCTCAATCAACTACTACTGCTAGGGAATCCTTTGTCTCACAACATTCTCCTCTACAGAGAATGAATGAATGCTTCTCATCTCCCTTTTCGTCCATTAATTAGGACAAATTGTTCCAAAAATGGAAGGGGATTGGAAAGGGACCTGCATGCACACAATCCATGTGTCAACATGCCATTACACATGGCATTACATGGGATATTAATTGCCCAATTTTGATCAAATTGCCTAATCCAAGCCTTAAATAAGGTAGAAAAAGCTTAACATGCATGATTAATGATTTTGACTTGAGTGACGGGTACATATTGGCTAATGCCATGCCAAATGAGTTCAACAATCAACACCACCAACATTGGTGCTCATGATTAAATGGCAATCACATACCCTCATACACAAATAATTTAATGAAATACCACAATCCTGTTGATCCTGAAATCATGAAAGTTGTTAAGTCTGTTGAATTTTGAATGGGATATGAAATTCTATTTTCTCCATATCATGTTCGATGAGGTTGGAACCACTCTCAAACATCCCAAGTCATTTCATTGTAATGTTAAATATTTATGTGAAAGGAAGAAAATGAAAGATTACTTTCCTTTATCATTCATTCTCATCCTTTTACTTCAAAAATTTAACATTACCATTATGCATCTAGGAAGCGTCTAGGGAGCACCTTGGGAGTATTTGGGTAGCATGGTTCCTCATGTAGCGCTTCCAAAATTCCAAAAAACGAAGTGCCCTGTGGAAGTGTGCGAGTGGTTTCCCGAACCACGCATGAACCGTTGCGGAAAAGTGGTTCAGCATGTGGAACCCCAAACAGAACGATCACGATTTCGACATGTCCAAGAACCACAATTTTTCGAGCGAAGTACGGTTCCGAAATTTTGATCTATGGTTTGCCCATGGATCTACACGGTTCGTAGTTCTGGGTTCTAATACATGGTGGGGGGGGGGGACGATTCCTGCAACATTGATACAAAGAGAGCAAGGAAAAATGTACAAAGAGACTAGTTCGTTTTAACTCTCACATTTCTTACACAAGCATGTGATTGCATGAGTATGACAATGAATAAGTAGCACTAGGATTTCCAAATGCTACAAAACCTTAGTCATCTTCTCTCACAAGATATATTAGATCAAGTGCCCCCTTTGCTCCTTTATGGTTTATCCCAAACTCTAGCTTTCCTTGTCTTCTCAAGGAAAAACATCCACAGTCTTCCCTTGAATTCCCTCAGAAGCTCTAGTTCTCAAGACAAAGAGAGTAAAATATGAATAAATAAGTGTAGAAAGAGAGTAGTTTGTTTTAGCTCTCACATCTCTAACATAAGCATGTAATTATATGAGTATGATAATGAATATGATGGAAATACTCTCTCCTCCCTTTATTTGTATGAAAGGTGAAGGAGACCAACAATAATGAGTAGATATAGTCTGCAAGAAGCAACCTTACCAAGCAATAAATAGGTTCATTGTGAAGTGCTTTAACTCCAAGTGACACATGTTAAGCTCCAAGATATGTATGTCTAACAAGCAATGGTCCAGGGTTGAGTGCATCTCTATAAAGGTTAGATTTTGCTCCTCCAAGGGCCTCCAATGATTTAATGATCCCTTCTAAGCCATGCGTGTTATTTAGTCCACCACACTTACATGATTACTCAAACTATAGTTTTAATACCTGACCGGTTCGAACTAGAAATCAGCCAAACTGGTCGGTTAGCAAACTCGACAAACGAATCGACCCTTCAAACCTGATTCATAGGCCAATCATGATAGGTTAGGTACCAAATCGGCCATTTTGGTACCTAATCAGCCTTGACTAGTTGATTCCATCACAAACTGATCGATTTGGGTGTCGTGCAACTGGGAATTTAGATGGGGCGCTTGCCCCCTAGACTTATAAAAGTAAGTCCAAGCTCCTATTTGCCTCACACTTTTCATTTTTAGTGTTTGTAAGCATTTGAGAGCTTGGACAACACTGCAACAACATTCAGGTTTTGGAGCAACAACAAGAAGTTTGGAGGTTCATTTTCATCTCGAAGCTGGTTTGGAGCTGTCTAGTGGAGTTGGCATCTTTCGAAGAAGGCTTTATCAACTGGATTTCATTTTTCACGTATGATTTTTCCCTTAAAAATTTCCAGACTTCATTGTTGTCCTTGTTTTTAACTTCTTCCCCCTATTTTAATTTTCAAGTTAAAAAACAACCCCGGTAGTAGACTAATAGTTGATCACAGGTTTTGCATTTTTCTTTTTTATTTGTAGATCTCTTTCCTTTCAAATCTGAAATTTCACCATCCACCATGGCCCCAAAAGCCAAAGATGTTGCATGGGTTCACTGTGATTTTGTTGATGGCAAAATGTTGTGCAAATATTGCAAACTCCTAATGGCAGGAGGGTGTATTTTTAGGTTGAAACAACACTTGGTTGGTCTAAGAGGCCAAGTAACACTCTATGATGCACCAAATAAAGTGATAGGGCCCATCAGGAAATAATACCTTGAAAAGTTTGAGAAGTTTCAGGAGGCAAAGGTTAGGGAAAAGGCTATACAAGAAGAAATTGCGAGGAAGAAGGAATGTAAATTTTTGTAGATGTTCTATGCTTGGAGCAACTTTACTTTTCTTACAGCAATCACACAAATAGTTAAGTAAAATGCAGATAGAACATATAAGTGGATCTTATAGAAGACAAACCAGAAACAGAAAATTTTGGTGGTGCATTACGGCGATCAACAGGATGCTTCAACCAGCAAAGTCTCCTTGGTCAGCCAACCCAGAATGTGTCACAACAGTCCTCCAATCAGCAAACGAGTCAACCCAAGTCAACTCCAAAAAAGTCAACGCTGTCCAGAAAAAGTCAACATAGGGCAGCAAGCTAAAAGTCAACGCAACAGCAGATTGGTCAACTCTTTGACCTCGATTTCTGTGCCAAACAGTACGGCCTTCCAAAATCGAACTTCTCACCAAATTTCAGCCCATTCGGACCATGCGTTGACCAAAGTCAACGCTGGTCAAACTTTCTGCAAAACCCTAACTGCAGAAATTCGTCCTTCAGCTCAGCCGTACAGATTTTTCCTTCTTCTCCACACGTGTGGGCTGGAAATGTCTTCTAAGGAGCTCGTACTACATCAGATGAGAGAAGAAGATGTGTGTTGAGTTGTTGTGAAATGCTCTCCAACTTTGCCTGTATTTATATCCATCATTGGGGTGTGACACATCTGCTGGGGGTGTGAAACCTTAAGGCCGACCTGCACATATAATTTATTATAAATAATAAATTCAAAATAAATGTTCTGCTCATCGGATTACGATATATTTTATATGGATTTTACACCTCTCCGAAAGAGGAATCCAACAAAAATATTAGCCACTTAATCTGAGCATCACAACATGGAGTTTGGACCTAGTTGTCCAAATTTAACACTCTCTCTCAACTAGGGAGAACTCCATCCATCGGTGCAATCAAACATCGTGCGTCATCCCGCCGTAACTTGCTTTGCTGGCCTCTTTATTTCAGAACAAAAGTGGGTCAGTCACAAAGACATCATCCCCCCGACTGACATAATCAGTCCAGAGGTTCGAAACCTCTATCAAACTCATAAAGAGTATCCAACCAACCCAAAGTTGGTTCATCTGACCCGAAGTCAGGCAGAGGTCCCAGACCTCACTAAACTTGATCCCAGATCAAGTGGTTGGACCGTGCCATCCTCGATAGAGAGTACGGCAATCTCTGATGCGTCCATCAGTCTTTGCTAATAGTCTCTAGCTTTTCCCACCTCATTGGCCAAATGAGAGGTACTTCCCATGAGCCCTGAACTCAATGGGTAGGATGCATACGGGGCATAGATAAATGAGAGGCGAACCAGCTCAATAATCACAATGGTGGGGCAGAAGCATTATGAGTGCTTATAGCTCCGAGAAGCTATCCCCAAAGCCCCCCAGAGCTCCCAGAGCTCATCGTCCAACGGGACCCACATCATAGGGTCGTTCCACGATACCAAGACTCTCACGGAAGGTTGGGAACTTGACCTTCCCCAGGGGCTTAGTGAGAATATCCGCGACCTGCTCATCAGTTCCTATATGATCGAGCCTTACGACGCCTCGCTGTACCATATCCCGGATAAAGTGGTACCTGATATCAATATGCTTGGATCGGTCGTAGGAACCGGGATTCTCGATCATACGAATCCCACTCTGATTATCCTGAGTATCACGGTGGTATCTAGCACATGTCAGACTCACTAAAGAGCTTTCTCAACCAAACTGCTTCACAACAGGCCATACTAACAGCCATGTAATGTATTGACCTCACTTGATAGTCAAAGCCATGAACCACCTTCTGATCATCCATGAGATCGACGGGACAAGATGACGACATCCCAGAATGGCACTCTTCTGATCTCTGCTGCCCAATCGGCATCGATGTATCCATGGTTCCAAATCGATGTATCCACGGAGTATCACACTCGCGGCAGTGTATCTCAGCCCATGGTTTATCGTACTGAAGATATAAAGATTCTGGCATATTGAGTAAAATGATGTGACCTCAGCATCCCAGCTGACTCAAGTGTATTCTAAACATATAATACGTGGACTGCCAAGGCATCAAAACTCCTGAGTTGACAATACTCGGTAAGTTGGCCAAGATAGGCCCAGCGTGGCCCCTCCTCCTTCTTAAAGTTGAGTTCCATCGGTATTAAACACGGACTTACGGTCCACCATCCCAAATCTTTCACGAAGCTTCACAATGTATTTTCCTTGAGAAAATCTCTCCAGTCTACGCTTGGACCTGCAGGAGCTGAGATGGTGCATGTGGGCATCGATCCTAGGTCCTTCATCCGAACTCGGCGGCAGAGCTCCTCTTACATTGATGAATGAGAGGGTCAACACCCCCAATGAGAAGAGGTCGTCTACGTACAGCACTAGAATGAGAGGCTTCCCCTGCACAACCTTGAAGTAAAGGTTCGGATCGGCATTACTTCGAGTGAAGCCCAGCTTCATCAAGTAACTATCCATCCTCTCGTACCAAGCTCTGGGTGCTTGCTTTAACCCATAGAGGGCTTTCTTCAATCTGCAGACATGAGTGTCTTGATCCTGAACTTCAAATCCCAGAGGTTGTTCTACATACACCTCTTCTTTTATTTCACCATGCAAGAAAGCGGTCTTGACATCCATCTGATGAAGACTCCATCCTTGCGTAGCAGCAAGGGCTATGATTGATCGAATGGTGGTATATCGTGCCACAGGTGCAAATATGTTATCATAGTCAATTCCTTCCTTTTGAGAGAAGCCACGGGCAACAAACCTTGCCTTAAACTTTTCAGCACTCCCATCAGATCCATGTTTGATCTTGTATAGCCATTTTGCGGTGACAACAGATTTGTCCTTCGGTCTCGGGACCACATCCCAGACATCATTCTTCATTATGGACTCATATTCTTCGTGCATAGCATCCTTCCAGACTTGATGCTTTACGGCTTCCTCAAAAAGATCCAGGTTCAGATTGTACAATAGTACTCATGGCAGCTAGATACCCTTGGTATCTACACGGCTTCTTGCTTTCTCGGAATGTCCCCCTTGGGGCAGCATGACCCTCAGCATCTTCGAGGGTGTCCCTGAGCCATGAAGGTCTCTTTCCCAGTGAAGGAGATGGATCAATAGGGTCCATTGGTCCTTCAATATCAGGCATTGATTCATCCTGCGGTCCTTCTTGATTTTCAGGCCTTTCTTCATGATTTTCTCCAGATCTAGGAAGATCTACTACTTTCTTCAGGGAAGCATCTTCGTCAAAAGTGACATCATGGCTTATCTCTACTTCCCTTTGACCAGGTACATAGACTCTATATGCCTTAGAAGTCTCACTATAGCCCACAAACATTCCTTTCTTCCCAGTAGCATCCAGCTTACTTCTCTTTTCTTTCGGCACATGAAAATAGACAGGACATCCAAAAATTCTAAAATGTGAGACATCGGGTTTCTTACCAGAGAAAACCTCTTCGGGAGTTTTGGAGTCCAAAGCGGAATGAGGGCATCGTTTTTGAATGTACACAGCAGTATTTGCAGCTTCTCCCCACAGAAACTTCGGTAGACCCTGGTCACATAGCATGGCACGGGCAGCTTCCACAATAGTCCTATTCTTGCGTTCAGCAACACCATTCTGCTCAGGAGTATATGCGGTGGTAGTCTCCCTCTTAATGCCAGCTTCTCTGCAAAAGTCTTTGAACTCATTTGACTCATATTCAGTGCCATTGTCGGTCCTCAAAATCTTGATCTTCTTTCCGGTCATATTTTCCACAAAGGCTTTGAAGGTACGGAACCACATGAAAGCCTCATCCTTCTTCTTCAAGAAGTATATCCAGGTTTTGCGAGAGAAGTCATCAGTGAATGTCATGTAGTAAGAACATCCCCCTAGGGATGTCACGGGCAACATACCGGATAGATCAGAATGGACCAATTGCAAAATATCAGATGTCTTTGTGACACTTGAGGGAAAAGGTCCCCTTGTATGTTTTCCTTCGGCACAGCCCTTACATACACCTTCATGATTATTTCCAAAGTCAGGCATCCCTGTCACCACCTTCCTTGCTTCGGGAAGGGCCTTGTAATGAAGGTGTCCAAATCTTTGGTGCCATAGTTCGGTTTGTCGGATAGTATCACAAGTCATAGCTCCCAACGGACTCCCTCCAACCTGGTAGAGTGTACCAACTCTAAAACCAATTGAGATAGCGTCCTTGAAGCTCTCCTTCCACATGAGCACCTTTCCATCAGAGAAAGTTACATTGAATCCTTTGTCTTCCATGGCAGATACAGACACAAGGTTCTTCTTCAATTTAGGTACATAGAGTACATCTTGCAAACGTAGGACTTGTCCTTGAGAAAAGTGGAGGGTCACAGTCCCTGTCCCTTTCACGGGATAAGTGGCATTATCCCCAAGGATAGTTTCTAGATTAGTATCCCTTTCAACCATGTCAGAGAGTGCTCCCTTGAATCCGATGATGTGTCTTGAGGCACCACTATCGATTAGCCAGACATCCATAGTGTCGGGCGGAGATGTAGCAGAGAGAGCAGATACAAGAATATACTCATTTCTTTTATCAACAACATTAGACTCCTCATACCTGGTATTTCTAGACCTTTTAGAAGGTTGATTGTTTCCACCAAAGTGAGCCTTCCTCTTTCCTTTGGATGTGTCATTTCTTCGATTCCCATTCCTTCGGTTGTTGTTGTTATCATCACTATCGGGAGAATCCTTCTTGAAGGGGCATTCTCTAGCATAGTGACCAGGCCTATGGCAAGTGAAACACTTGCCCTTCTTTTCTTGAGCCTTCGTTCTTCCTTTGTCCTTAGGACCACCAGAGTTCTTCTTTCGAGAATAAGCACCATAGGCAGCATTTCTGTCATTATCGAATTCCTTCATCTTTGTTTCTTCTTGCATACATCTAGACAAAAGCTCATCAAAGTTAGGAATGGTATTATTGTTGAGAATGGTAGTTGTGAATACTTGCCATTCATATGGAAGTCCTCCAAGTGCGGTGAGAACCATCTCACGATCAACTATTGTCTCCCCAATAGCTAGCAGATTGTTCCTTGTTTCGGTCAATTTCAGAAAGTAAGTTTGAACAGACTCATCCCGGCCCTTCTTCATATTCTTCAACTTGTTCTTGAGGAATAGCACTTGGTTCACATTGTTTACTTTGAACATAAGGATCAATTTGTCATACATCTCCTTGGACGTGCCTAGTTCAGATATATAGGCAACCAGGCTCTTATGTATGGATTCCCTGATCATCAGCTTTGCTTTGATCTCTCCCTTCTTATACTTGTTTCTAACAGCAGTGGTAGCATTGGATGGAGGTTCTTGAATCTTACCCAGCACATGATCCAAGAGATCATGGTCTTCCAATTTGAGATCTAATATCATCTTCCGGGCATGGAAGTCATCCCTTCCAGTCAGCTTGTCATTTTCCTTGAATTCAAGACTTGTGGAACCCATTTCTTCCGGTGGTGATTGCTAAAGATAGAGTTTGTCTTCACCTCCGCTCTGATACCATGTAAATTTTTGTAGATGTTCTATGCTTGGAGCAACTTTACTTTTCTTACAGCAATCACACAAATAGTTAAGTAAAATGCAGATAGAACATATAAGTGGATCTTATAGAAGACAAACCAGAAACATAAAATTTTGGCAGTGGTGTCTGACGATCAACGGGATGCTTCAACCGTGAAAATCTCCTTGAGTACATTAACCAAGAATGTATCCATGATCCTCCAGCATCCCGACAAAGCAGTCCTTCAAGTCAACTCCAAAAGTCAACGGTAATACGGAAAAAGTCAACACGGGGCAGCAACAAACTCAAGCTAAAAGTCAAACATAAGGTTGATTGGTCAACCCCGCTGACCTCGGTTTTACGTGCCAAACGGTCTGACCTTCAAATCGAACTTCTCACCAAATTTGACCCATTCGGACCATCGTTGACCAAAGTCAACGGTCATCAAACAAAACCTAGCTTTATGAAATTAAGTCCTTGACTCGATCGTCTGATTTTTTCCTTCTTCTCCTTCACACGTGTGGGCTGAACTCGTCCTCCAAGGAGCTCGTACTAAATCAGATGAGAGAAGAAGATGTGAGTTGAGTTGTTGTGAAATGCTCTCCAACTTTGCTTGTATTTATATCCATCATTGGGGTGTGTGACACATCTACTGGGGGTGTAAAACCTTAAGGCCGACCTATACATATAATTTATTATAAATAATAAATTCAAAATAAATGTTCTGCTCATCGGATTAAGATATATTTTATATGGATTTTACACCTCTCTGAAAGAGGAATCCAACAAAAATATTAGCCACTTAATCTGAGCATCACAACATGGAGTTTGGACCTAGTTGTCCAAATTTAACAAGGAACTTGCAAAAGCTATGGCTAGTAGAGAAGCTAGTGGGTGTGATGATTTTGACCTTGAAGACTCCTTCGCTATCCCTTCCACCAATCTCCATGGCCCCTTCTATTATGTTCCTCCCCCTCTCGGATCTCACTCTCAAGCCAAAGGTAAAAGGAGGATGAACATTAAGAGCTATTTCACACCTTCTTCCATCTCTTACCTCTGCTAGTGGCTCTACCTCCCAACCAAGTCTAACTCAACCCACCTTGGATGCTCATTGGAAAATGCAATGCAAAGATGTTGCTTTTGAATACATTGCCAGATGGCGGTATGATGCAAATATCCCCTTTAATGCTGCTCGCTCACCTTATTACCAAGCTATGCGGGATGTTTCTTTCGCTGTAGGAAAGGGCTTCAAATTCCCTACTATGCATGACTGAAGGGGAGCTCTATTAAAATTGGAAACTAGGGCCAAATTCCACTTTAGATTGCTCCTTTGAAGAAGATAATCATGGTATTAGATTCCTCTCTTTGAGAGGACCAAAATCGATCTAAAGATCGTCAAATTTGGATAAGGAAACATATTTATTTATTTAAAAAGAAATTCTACAAGCCAAAACCTTATTAAGGCAGGAAAATTGAAAAATTTTGAATTCAAATTTGCCTCCAAGTGTCAAGGTCAGCTTCACCTCCATAAGGACAAGTTGTTATATAAATAGATGTCCTCCATCCTCATTATACACATCGAATGGGCATCAAACTCTAAAGTATGATCTTATGTGACAACCGCAACATAAGGAGGACAGGGCCGAAGTATCTAAGAGTTGTTTGAATGTTTGATCATGGGCTTTGATGGATCCGAAATGCAACAAGGGCAGGCTGAGGCATAATGATGGATGATTTGTGTAGTTTTCTCTTTGTTTGATAGGCCACAAGCCTTGGAGCAATTACAAGAGGAACACAAGCCTATTCTAGGCTAGTTAAAGGAGCCACTAGGCCTTATTCCCAAAACAAATCAAAGTTACAGGTAGGCACATGAAGAAGGATCCTAGCTGCAGTGATTGGAAACCCTGTTGAAAGAAACCAAATGGGCTAATATGGACCTAACTTGATTCAAAATCTTCTGCGGTTACATCATCACCTTGACTTGACTGCCCTCTCTCTCTCTCTCTCTCTCTATATATATATATCTCTGTTTTGGGTTCATTATAATCAATGACGAGGGCCGCTCTAATTGGACTAGGACCGAACTCTATTTGAGACTTCCTTGTAGCTGTTATGTCTGCTATTGATCTCTGGTTAGGGCTGAATCTGATTGCTATTTGAAGGCAGAATGGAAGACATGCATGGGCTGCCTCTTTGTCATTGATTGTATTTTCTCCCTCTCTTTCTTTGCTGAACATTTGACTTTAATAATAACAAGGATTGATCAAGGGTTTTCCCCATCGTGGGGTTTTTCCTTGGCTTGAGCCAATCCCGATGTTATCTTGTCTTGGCTTGTCTTTTGCAAATATTATTTATGTTCTTTCTTCAATTACTGTCAATGAGATAATAGTTTATGTGATTGCTAATGAATGAAGATGGAATTAAACTTGGGCTCTAATGGATTATTGAAGTAATTGATCTAAGAAAAGAACATGCTACTCAAATTAACAATCTCTTGCAAAGAGCGGTTGCGTCCACTGGAGAATATTTGATTGAGTTTAAAGAGTCATGGACCAAAACAAGTTGTTCCATCATGTTAGATGGATGGACTGATGGAAAAAACCACACTATCATAAATTTCCTTATCTCTTGCGCTCAAGGAACCATGTTTTTGAGATCGGATTATGCATCTGACAGGGTGAAAAATGCGAACCTATTATTTGAGATTTTGGATGAGATGGTTACAAAAGTGGGGGAGTAGAACGTTGTGTAGGTCATCATAGATAATGTCTCAAACTATGTTCTTGCTGGAAATATGCTAGAGTACAAATATAGGACCATATTTTGGACCCCATGTGCTGCACATTGCATAGACCTCATGCTTGAGGACATAGGAAAAGTGGAATGGGTAAAGAACACTAGGGGCATGGAGCTTGTTAGGCCTGCCATCACTAGATTTGCAACTCACTTCCTCACGTTGCAATCTCTCACTTCCCAACAACAAAACTTGTAGAAAATGTTTTCGAGTGATGATTGGAAGTCATCTCCGCGGGCTCGCAGAGCAGATGGAAAAGACACCAAAAAGAAAGTTTTTGAGAAAAAACAACAAAGCTTTGTGAAAATTGGTGAGGCTCTTGTTAAGGTGTTATGGTTGGTGAAAGGGGAAATTTGGCGATGGGCTACATCTATGAGGCTACAGATTATAAAAAGGAGCATAAACGAGCAACCTAAAAGGATAGAGCAGGAAAATATGTGCATATTTGGGAGATCATTGATAATAGATGGAACAATCAACTCCATTATCCAATACATGCAACCATGTATTTCTTGAACCTAAAGTATCATTTTAAACCTAGAGTAGGAGAAGATCATACTTGGAAGGTCAAAGATGGGTTGTATGAGTGCTTGGGGCGCATGGTCTTTTGAAGAGTTGCAACAGTTGGAAATACATCAATTCACTATTTTCTCTAGGGCCATAGACACATTTCACAAAAATACAACAAAGATTACCAGAAATGTGGATCAACCAGGTAAGCAATTCCAATTTGTTTGTGTGTGTGTGTGTGTGTTTCAAGTTCAATTTTTCAATTTCAAGTTGTAATTTGTAAATTGTTCAAACTTACCATCTAAAGTGTTGAACAATAAACAACTCTATTCTTTGTCTTTGTTGCACATTGGTGGGAGTCGTTTGGTAGCCAATGTCCTCAACTACAAAAGTTTGCAATTAGAGTTCTCAGCCAAACTTGCAGTGTTTTTGGGTGTGAGTGCAATTGCTCTGTTTTTGAACAGATTCACATGAAGAAGAGAAATTGTTTGAAACAAAAACGATTATATGATTTTGTCTTTGAGTAGTACAACCTTCGACTAAGGCATAACCAATTTTGAACAAAAGAGTTGATACAAATCCCATTTTGTTGGATAATATGGATACAACTTCTATATGGGTGGAGGAGACTCAACCAACTTAGTTTGATCTTGAGTTTGATATTGATGCCATGGAGTTGGGGTGGTGTTGATCTGGTAGTTGAACCAGGCGCTGAAGGAAGTGAACCACCAAGACTAAGCATAGCACATGGTGAGGGAAGCAATAGTCGTGCAACTTGACGAACTTGTGCTTCTATTTTTTCTAGGCCTAGTACTGCTATTGAGGTTGGAGAGGAGTTTGAGGAGTCTTCAGACTCCGAGTCAGATAATGTTTATGTAGCTCCTGCCTATGATCCCATGTATAGTAGTGGTGATGAGTTTGATGAGTGATCATGTTGATCAATGATTGTAGTGCCTAATAGCTTGAGTTTTAACATTGTTTTTGGACTCTAGAGGCCATTTAGAGCCTCATTGGTCATGTATATTTGTTGATGATATCATTGATATGTGTTGCACTCGGTGCCATTTTAATATATGCACCCTTACATGGTATATAGATGAGAATACTTTCCATATTTTGTCTCTAATGGTTTGGAATCATTGTTTATAATCTAAAAAATAAGTTTTTCATTAAAAATTAATTATTTTATGTAGTTTTTTCAATTTTGGTTTATTGAATCTGGTTCCATTCGATTTGATCCGGTTCTGGTTTGAATCACAATTAAATAGCAGATGGTTTGAAACCCGATTCTAATTTTTAAAACTATGCCTCAAACCTAGCATTCTCATGTTAAGCACAACATTCCATGTGAGTTATCAAGTGTTTCTAAGCCATTTAGGGCTCAACACCCTCGTTCGAGATGCCTAATTATTCTCTTCTAAGGTGAGTAGTCGTCCTAACCAAGTAGCGAACATCCATGTTTGTGCCTCATGAAGAAGTCTATGTTGCCTCAAAATCTAGTAGGCCTTGTGAGGGGGCTCAGAAGGCGAGGGCTAGACCCTAATGCAAATATGAGGTGGTTGTTACTATCACCTTAGCACTACACCTCCTTCTCTTTAGTGGAATTTCACCACACGGAAGGCTTCTCCAGTATATATCACCTAAAGGGTATTCTAAGTCAATAGGATCAAGGTGATGTAACATAGGCTTGTTCAAGGTACTTCTCTCTTGGAACTAGACACAATTCTTTGTACAAAGGAACATTGTACCTATGAGGAAGCCTAGGAAGTAATACTTAGAGCTTAGGGTTTCAAGATGTAATTCAACAATAGTATAGTTAGATATACCAACACAAAGAAAATGTTTTCTTTGAATCATATTTTCAACAAATCAAATGACAAACCTTTAATTAGCCCTAAGTTGAAGCCTTTTTTGCTGAATTAGGGTTTCGAGAGACATAAATTGCCTAGGATTGATGTTTTCAACTTTAATTAAGCAATTTCCACTAGGAGAAAGGCTAGATTTTGAATTAGCAAGGTCAAACAAGGTGAAAACCAACCAAATTAGCCCCAATGCCAACTTAAAGCAAGCCCTAGTCATAGTTTTAAAACTAGGCCGATCTAACTTGAAATCGACCTGGTTGGTCGAGCCATACACCTACCCAGACTGACTAGGTCAATTACCTAGTTCAGCGACCGTTCCGTTATCTAACCAACCGAGTTGGTCACCAATTTGGCTGGTTCTGTAATGGATCGGCAGGACCGATTGAGCCTGACTTAAATTGGTCGGTCTCGACGGTGGGAAAAAGGCGGGTTTTTTTTTGTTTAAACTATTTCCTAGCCCCTCTATCCTTCTCCCACGCCTATAAAGGTGACCCAACCCCCTCATATTTCTTCACAACTATCTCATTGCATTTATGTGAGCATTTGTAAGGAGTTTATGAGCAGTTGGAGTTGGTTTTTGTACCAACATTGAGAAGGTCCTTGGGCAATATTTGGAGCCGCATTAAGGAGTTGATTTTTGGAGCAGTATTGGTTATGTGTTTTTGTTCTGATCTCTATATATTACATGTATTGCACTGTGTAGTTGGTGCCATTTTGATATAATAGATATATTCATGAGCATGCTTTGATAAAGTGTTGTCTTCTCTCTATTAATTTAATGCTTTGAGTTTGGAAACATGAATCTTTAAAAATATGATTTTTCATAAAAATTAAATATTTAATGGACTTTTTACAAAGACTGAGTCATTGGAATCAACTAGTTCGAGTCAATATCGAGTCGGAGTTCGAGTTTGAGTTGACCCTCAGCCGGTTCTGAGTCTGAGTTCGGGTTTTGGAACTATGGCCCTAGTTGAATTTGACTCTTGCTCTAGCCCTTTTGGCTTGCTTGGAATGGCTGAAATAAGAAAAAAGAGGTAAATGATGATTTTTTAGGGGTTTTGATCATGAAGAGGGATGCAAGTGCCTTTTCCCTACTTGGGTGATGTAGTCTTAGGAACTTTAACCATTGGAGATATCAATTCTTTGAAGGGATTAAGGGGGAAAGCCCTAGTTTTCACTTGCTAATTGTAGCTATCATTTTATGAGGGGAGAAACTACTAGAAAAAGGCTCTTTGGGAGGTTTTCTGGGGAGTTCAAGGATATAGATTTAACATGCATTAATTATCGAGAATTGCAAATGAACTTACGCATTTAGACAAGGAACAATAGAAACTCGAACAATATTCCATTACATGCAAAACCATAAAATATATTCAATGAAATACCCACAATTTATCCAAGAACATGCCTTCTTTCAATCCCAAAATGACATCTCCATAACTAAAAGTTGTCTCCAATAGCCAAAATCCACATAAGATAACATCTCCACAAGTAGTGAAGTACAACAATGCAAGATGAGCCTCCTCTAGGGAGCTTGAAATACACAAATGTGATGATGAACAAATGAAAGAGGTGATCCTCAACTTATATGAGGTCTATCACCTCTTATTATTGACTAAAATCCCCTAAACAAGTTTGATTTTTGAGTAGACATGAAGTAAATTTGGGTTACAAGTCAACCCACTAGCTCAACAATAAAATATGCCGATAGAAACTCACACGTGTGAGACGTAAGCATCTAAAATGGATGACATCATGCCCCTTTTGGGCTCAAAATCCTCCAACAATGCACTAAAAGGGCTAGAAAGGTCTCCAAGCATCATTATCATTCTTAATTTGAAAATTTGAGGGAGGGTCCCCAAATCAAGCCTCAAAGCATCCCCATGTGTCCAAAATCCAACTATGGGTGCCTTGTGTCATCTTTATGGGTGCTAAGTAGACCACGTGATGCTTTTTCTATCCAGCATTAGGGCTCCATCAAGTGCAACAAGCCCTACTTAGTCATCTTGAGAGATTACTATCCTCATCTAGCTACTAGATCGAGGCATGTCCATCAAGTAGTGTCAAGGCCAACTTGGGGGCATGATGGGTCCACTGGTACATCATCAAGAATCCTCCATGTCAAGTAATAAACACTGAACGTTCTGGCATCTGGTGGTGCTTTGGGGTATCCATCAATTGCTAAGATCCTCAAAGTGCCCAACATCCTGTTGCATAGGGGAAATGTTGCATTTGCAAGAACAACACTTCAATCCATAGGTGTTAGTGAGAATAGGTGGCAATGGAGGGGAAGGGTTTCATCTTGGCCATGGTTAGGGGACCAACTAATGAGATTTCACATCCTAAGTGTATAGATCTAATGGAGGGATCAATTGTGGATGCAGGGGTTACCCCTCTTGGCCCGCTTTTTCCACCCCGAAGTTGCACGAAACGAGTTTCCGAAACGGGAAGTGATACGAAACACGGCCTCCCCAAATTTTGGAAACGAGGAAACGCGATATATATATAATTAATTAATTAATTAATTTAAATTTATATTAGAATTTAGGACATTTAAGAAATGTTATGTGAAATCATACTAGTTTAAAACATACATGTTAAATCATAAATTCAAAGCATAAACTATTACAAATTTACAAGTTACAACACATTTACTCATGAATGATCATTGATAACAGACACATAATGAAAATAGCAATATTGGAATATCCAAAACCAACCTTTATTATATATCAAAATCTCAAAATTAGCCTTTATTATATATATATGAGGCTACAAGTACAATAGAAACCCCATGTTTCGTGATACTGTGGATAATTCGGGAAGCTCTTCAGAAAAAGTACAATAAAGTCAAAAGACTAATTCTCATCAAAACCTCATCAAATATAGCAACAGAGGTATGCTTAGCAGCGGATGGTGTAGCTGAAGAAGATGTTTGGCCAATTCCACTTCTATGATCTTGGTCCTCAATATTCAAGGCAGCAAGAGAGAGATCCAAATTAGGATTTTCTGGATCCACATCCCACTCCTTAGAAGGACCATTGCCATATTCTGGACCCCTTCGAGATGCAAGCCAAAGGTTGGATTGCACATAAACAAGATATTCTGCCTTCTATGAGCACAACCTGTTGCACTTCACAGAATGAATAAAACCACAGGTGCTCCAATTCTTTTTTGTTGACGAAGAGCTTGCCACTTGTGAAAGGACACGAATGGCAAGGTTTTGCAAATGTACACCATTTGCTCCATGACAAATCCACCACCTAACTGGATTCATGGTGCTTCTCTCCTCCAAAGATGATATATCTGAATAATCATCTATTCTCGCAGCAAAACTGGAAAATTCTTCCTTCACTTGCTTGTGTAAATGAGCTGGAAAAATTCTCATAAGGGCTTTTTTCACCCAATTAGCCACCTCTCTATCCTTATGGGGTGCCTTCCTCTTCCCATTGCTTTGAGCAATAAGTTCCTCATCATAAAATTTTGGGTTCAAGGCATGTGCTAAAGTATGCAATGGAGTGTTGAAATTGTTCCACCTGTCAATAATGATTCTCTTGATTAATTCGACAAACTGACTATCTACAAACAAAAGTTGTGGAGACTCCTGTGAAATTATTTCCATAGTTTTCTCAACCATGGAATCCATGCCATCATATACCTCTCCTAAGAAAGGTTGGTCGGTGTCAACATTCCGAAGAAGCTCAAATGCAGGGGTTGTGAACATTAGCAAGAAATCTATCTTGCTCCACCAATCCTCATCAAGGCACAATCTACGCACCGTAGATCCCCGCTCTGAATCTGCCTATCTCCACTTGGCCCAAAGCTGACTCACCACCATAGGCATTAATGCTTGATCAACCTCAACAAGGTGGCACAACATTATGAAGTTTGAGGCATATCTTGTCTCAACAACTTTTAACAACTCCAATTTGGAGTACTCTCGAAATATTGCTTGAGACTGGTGGTGGTTGGTGATGAATTTAACAATTTCCCTTGCTTCCCCTGTGAGTTCCTTTATCCATGGAACTTTATTGTCGATCTCCTCTAAGATCAGATTCAGATTGTGGACAATGCAGGGTGTCCAAAAGATGTGGTCATACCTCCCCTCAATAATCAAACCTGCAGCTTTGCATACTGGTGCATTATCCGTGATAACTTGCACCACCTTGTTAGGACCAACCTGTTCAATAGATTTGATAATGACATCAACAATGAATTGTGCATCTTTTACCTCTCCCGAGCAGTCTTTTGCCTTTAGAAACATTGCTCCTTTTGGTGAAGTGGCAATGATGTTTATCAATGGTCTACGCCTTGTATCTGTCCATCCATCTGAGACTATGGTAACCCCAGAGCTACTCCAAGAAGAACGAATTGGTGATAACACATCCTCCACAAGATCCTTCTCATTTTTTAGAAGCTGAGTTCTAACTTTCTCATAGTTGGGCCCCTTGTACCCTTGAGGAGCTTTGTTAACTGCCCTTATCATATCTTGCCAGTAAGGGGAGCAAACAACGTTGAATGGGATACCACATGCATAGATGCACTGAGCCACTCTAGAATCAACTTCTTCTCTTCCTTGCACATTCACCAGTTTAGCAATTTTGCTATCTTGAATTGTACCAGATGCCCCTCTGGATGGTGGTTGTTCTGGTTGCTGAGTGCCTCCTCTCCTCTTCCTTGCTTCAATTACAATCCTTGGCTCAATGTTTGCTGGATTTTTAGCTTGACTAAATCATCATGCTTTCTTTTGATTCCATCAGCCTGATCTTGCTCTCTTCGATATATTCTCCTTGCCATAGGGTCTGATGTTTTCATGCAACCTGCAATCCACTGTCCTCCTCCATGCAAAAGATGTGCCTTCGCTCATGGGTAAGAGCCCTTGTAAGAATTATTGCAAAGAGTACACCGCCATTCCCATGAGCCACCACCTCCACATCTTTGCAGCTTCTCAACATGCCTCCAAAGAGGATAATATTTAGCCCCTGGGTTGGCCTTGGGGTTTGCACTTGAACCTTGGATGGAAGAAGCCATTGCTGCAAAAAAAATAAAAAAATAAATCTATAATTATTATTTTTTTTAATAATTTTTGTAGCATAAACCCTAAAAAAATAGACAAAACAATGAGAAAAAACCAAGAAATTGAATGCTTCTTACCCAAATTAATTTTCTGTAGCTGAAGCTACCCCAAAATGCCAGAAAAACCAAGAGAAATATGGCTATAGCTAAGCCAAAAACCAAGAATGCTGTAGCTGGAAACTTCGCACTCCAAATCCGCTCGTCAAATCTCTTTCTCTTGCTGCTGAAATCTCCTTTGCTCAATGGTGAAAGCACCCAAGGTGAAGCACTACTCTCTTCCTCCTTTCTCCTCTCCAAAATCTCTCTTCTCCAAGTGAAACAACTTGCTCAATTCTTGTGATGAGAGAATCAGGCAAATCCCCTTTTTATAACTTTAGAAAGCCATCTAGAAGCATCCAAGATACAAATAAAACGAATAAAATAATAATACATTGCACAAATCCCAAAAAAAATAAAAATAAAATAAAAAATTAACGTTGTTTTGGGAGGAAATGTGGATGTACGGCCGGAAACGCGTTTCCGGACATACTGGCAGCGTTTCCCATACAGGAAACACCAGTACGGCCGAAAACGCGTTTCCCAACTGTATGGTACGGGTTTCCCCGTTTCCGTTTCGTTTTTTGCCTGAAACAAGGGTGGGGAGGACGTTTCCTGCAACTTAGTTCCACTCCTTCGGTGTTCGTTTTACTTTTTTTTGATAATGCTTTTCAATTGGTGCATAACTCAAGGATGAAAGCTTGCTCTTTCTGATGTAGCGATTGTTTTATCCCTTAAGATGAGGCAATTTCTCGCTCATCAGGGTTGTGACATGCAAGGTTTCCTTTTGATGAGATGGTGCATTAAGTGTTCAGGAATCAGATGATGGCTAATGAAGGGGGTAGAGCTGATGTTAGACTTTTTTCCACTTGCTAACTCATGTTCCAACCGTCTTTCACATTTTGACTTTTTCTTTTCTTTCATGTGGCCATCTTATGCTTTTTCTTTCTTTTAGCTACATCAACCTCTAGAGCAATGTTTTCTAGCTTGACTCAAGGATGTGGAAATGTGATTTCAAAATCCCAAAGAACAAATGACATGGAAAAGGACAATGGACACACTACTTCGATCCAAGTTTCCCAACTAGTGCCCCTCCTATGACAACTAGGTCCAAACTCCATGTTATGATGCTCAGATTAAGAGGCTAATATTTTTGTTGGATTCCTCTTTCGGAGAGGTGTAAAATCCATATATAATATGTCTTAATCCGATGAGCAGAACATTTATTTTGAATTTATTATTCATAATAAATTATATATGCAGGTCGGCCTTAAGGTTTCACACCCCCAGCAGATGTGTCACACACCCCAATGATGGATATAAATACAGGCAAAGTTGGAGAGCATTTCATCACAACACAACACACATCCTCTTCTTTCATCTGATGTAGTACGAGCTCCTTAGAAGACATTTCCAGCCCACACGTGTGAAGAATAAGGAGGACGAATCAGCCCGCTAAGCCGAAGGACGCACCGCAGCTAGTAGTTTTGCAGAAGTTTGACCGCCGTTGACTTTGGTCAACACATGGTCCGAATGTCGAAATTTGTTGGGAAGTCTGGCCTTTGAAGGCCGTACCGTTTGGCCGGTAAATCGAGGTCAAAGGGTTGACCAACCGGCCGGGCTCCGTTGACTCTTGTCACGTCTCGCGTTGACTTTTCCGGAGCCGCCGTTGACTTTTCGAGTTGACCCTAAGAGATGATGATGGAGGACACAGCCTCCGGGTTGGCTGACCAAGGAGACTTTGCTGGTTGAAGCATCCTGTTGACCGCCGTAACGCACCACCACATTTTCCCTGTTTCTGATTTGTCTTCTATAAGATCCACTTATATGTTCTATCTGCATTTTACTTAACTATTTGTATGATTGCTGTGAGAAAAGTAAAGTTGCTCCAAGCATAGAACATCTACAAAAATTTACATGGTATCAGAGCTGAGGTGAAGACAAACTCTATCTTTAGCAATCACCACCGGAAGAAATGGGTTCTACAAGTCTTGAATTCAAGGAGAATGACAAGTTGACTGGAAGGGATGACTTCCATGCCTGGAAGATGATATTAGATCTCAAATTGGAAGACCATGATCTCTTAGACCATGTGCTGGGAAAGATTCAAGAACCTCCATCCAATGCCACTGCTGCTGCTAGAAACAAGTATAAGAAGGGAGAGATCAAAGCAAAGCTGATGATCAGGGAATCCATACATAAGAGTCTGGTTGCCTATATATTTGAACTAGGCACATCCAAGGAGATGTATGACAAATTGATCCTTATGTTCAAAGTAAACAATGTGAACCAAGTGCTATTCCTCAAGAATAAGTTGAAGAATATGAAGAAGGGCCGGGATGAGACTGTTCAAACTTACTTTCTGAAATTGACCGAAACAAGGAACAATCTGCTAGCTATTGGGGAGACAATAGCTGATCGTGAGATGGTTCTCACCGCACTTGGAGGACTCCCATATGAATGGCAAGTATTCACAACTACCATTCTCAATAATAATACCATTCCTAACTTTGATGAGCTTCTGTCTAGATTTATGCAAGAAGAAACAAGGATGCAGGAATTCGATAATGACAGAAATGCTGCCTATGGTGCTCATTCTCGAAAGAAGAACTCTGGTGGTCCTAAGGACAAAGGAAGAACAAAGGCTCAAGAAAAGAAGGCAAGTGTTTCACTTGCCATAGGCCTGGTCACTATGCTAGAGAATGCCCCTTCAAGAAGGATTCTCCCGATAGTGATGATAACAACAACAATCGAAGGAATGGGAATCGAAGAAACGACAAATCCAAAGGAAAGAGGAAGGCTCACTTTGGTGGAAACAATCAACCTTCTAAAAGGTCTAGAAACACCAGGTATGAGGAGTCTAATGCTGTTGATAAAAGAAATGAGTATATTCTTGTATCTGCTCTCTCTGTTACATCTCCGCCCGACACTATGGATGTCTGGCTGATAGATAGTGGTGCCTCAAGACACATCACTGGATTCAAGGAAGCACTCTCTGACATGGTTGAGAAGGATACTAATTTGGAAATTATCCTTGGAGATAATGCCACATATCCCGTGAAAGGGACAAGGACTGTGACCCTCCACTTGTCTCAAGGACAAGTCCTACACTTGCAAGATGTACTCTATGTACCAAAATTGAAGAAGAACCTTGTGTCTGTATCAGCCATGGAAGACAAAGGGTTCAATGTAACATTCTCTGACGGAAAGGTGCTCATGTGGAAGGAGAGCTTCAAGGAAGCTATCTCGATTGGTTTTAGAGTAGGTACACTCTACCAGGTTGGAGGAAGTCCGCTGGGAGCTATGACATGTGATACTATCCAACCAAACCGAACTATGGCACCGAAGATTTGGACACCTTCATTACAAGGCCCTTCCCGAAGCAAGGAAGGTGGTGACAGGGATGCCTGACTTTGGAAATAATCATGAAGGTGTATGTAAAGGCTGTGCCGAAGGAAAACATACAAGGGGACCTTTCCCCTCAAGTGTCACAAAGACATCTGATATTTTGCAATTGGTCCATTCTGATCTATCCGGTATGTTGCCCGTGACATCCTTGGGGGGATGTTCTTACTACATGACATTCACTGATGACTTCTCTCGCAAAACCTGGATATATTTCTTGAAGAAGAAAGATGAGGCTTTCATGTGGTTCCGTACCTTCAAAGCCTTGGTGGAAAACATGACCGGAAAGAAGATCAAAATTTTGAGGACCGACAATGGCACTGAATATGAGTCAAATGAGTTCAAAGACTTTTGCAGAGAAGCTGGCATTAAGAGGGAGACTACCACTGCATATACTCCTGAGCAGAATGGTGTTGTTGAACGCAAGAATAGGACTATTGTGGAAGCTGCCTGTGCCATGCTATGTGACCAGGGTCTACCAAAGTTTCTGTGGGGAGAAGCTGCAAATACTGCTGTGTACATTCAAAACCGATGCCCTCATTCCGCTTTGGACTCCAAAACTCCCGAAGAGGTTTTCTCTGGTAAGAAACTTGATGTCTCACATTTTAGAATTTTTGGATGTCCTGTCTATTTTCATGTGTCGAAAGAAAAGAGAAGTAAGCTGGATGCTTCTGGGAAGAAAGGAATGTTTGTGGGCTACAGTGAGACTTCTAAGGCCTATAGAGTCTATGTACATGGTCAAAGGGAAGTAGAGATATGCCATGATGTCACTTTTGACGAAGATGCTTCCCTGAAGAAAGTAGTAGATCTTCCAAGATCTGAAGAAAATCATGAAGAAAGGCTTGGAAATCAGGAAGAACCGCAGGATGAGACAATGCCTGATATTGAAGGACCAATGGACCCTATCGATCCATCTCCTTCACTGGGAAAGAGACCATCATGGCTCAGGGATACCCTCGAAGATGCTGAGGGTCATGCTGCCCCAAGGGGGACATTTCGAGAAAGCAAGAAGCCGTGTAGATACCAAGGGTATCTAGCTGCCATGAGTACTATTGTACAATCTGAACCTGGATCTTTTGAGGAAGCCGTAAAGCATCAAGTCTGGAAGGATGCTATGCACGAAGAATATGAGTCCATAATGAAGAATGATGTATGGGATGTGGTCCCGAGACCGAAGGACAAATCTGTTGTCACCGCGAAATGGCTCTACAAGATCAAACATGGATCTGATGGGAGTGCTGAAAAGTTCAAGGCAAGATTTGTTGCCCGTGGCTTCTCTCAAAAGGAAGGAATAGACTATGATGACATATTTGCACTTGTGGCACGATATACCACCATCCGATCAATCATAGTCCTTGCTGCTACGCAAGGATGGAGTCTTCATCAGATGGATGTCAAGACCGCTTTTCTGCATGGTGCAATAAAGGAAGAGGTGTATGTAGAACAACCTCTGGGATTTGAAGTTCAAGATCGAGACACTTATGTCTGCAGGTTGAAGAAAACCCTCTATGGGTTAAAGCAAGCACCCAGAGCTTGGTACGAGAGGATGGATAGTTACTTGATGAAGCTGGGCTTCACTCGAAGTAATGCTGATCCAAACCTTTACTTCAAGGTTGTGCAGGGGAAGCCTCTCATTCTAGTGTTGTATGTGGACGACCTCTTCCTGACAGGTGATGACCCTCTCATTCATCAATGTAAGAGGGAACTCGCTGCTGAGTTCGAGATGAAGGACCTAGGACTGATGCACTATTTCCTAGGCCTAGAGGTCTGGCAGAGACCTGGAGAGATTTTCCTTTCTCAAGGAAAATATATTGTGAAGCTTCTGGAAAGATTTGGGATGGTGGACTGTAAGTCCGTGTCGACACCGATGGAACTCAACTTTAAGAAGTTGAGTGGCAGCGCTGTTGGGCCTATCTTGGCCAATCCTACTGAGTATCGTCAACTCATAGGAGCTTTGATGTTCTTAGTGAACACCCGACCGGATATATGTTTTGCAGTGAACACTTTGAGTCAACAGCTGGTTGAGCCTCATCATTTTCACTGGGTTGGTGCCAAGAATCTTCTGAGATATCTTCGAGGCACGATAAACCATGGGCTGAGATACACTGCCGGGAGTGTGACACTCCGTGGATATACTAATGCTGATTGGGCTAGCAGTGTGGTGGATCGTAAGAGCACATCGGGATGCTGCTTCAATCTTGGTTCTGCTTCGATCTCATGGATGAGCAGGAAGCAGAAGTCGGTGGCTTTGAGCACCGCGGAGGCCGAATACATTGCTGCTAGTATGGCCTGTTGTGAAGCAGTTTGGTTGCGAAAGCTCTTTAGTGAGATGTTTGGACATGTGCTAGATACCACTGTGATACTCTGTGACAATCAGAGTGGGATTCGTATGACTGAGAATCTTGTGTTCCATGACCGATCCAAGCATATTGATATCAGGTACCACTTTATCCGGGATATGGTACAGCGAGGCGCCGTAAGGCTCGATCATATAGGAACTGATGAGCAGGTCGCGGATATTCTCACTAAGCCCCTGGGGAAGGTCAAGTTCCTAGCCTTCCGTGAGAGTGTTGGTGTCGTGGAAAGAGCCTATGATGTGGGTCCTGTTGGACGATGAGCTCTGGGAGCTCTGGGGGGCTTTGGGGATAGCTTCTCGGAGCTATAAGCACTCATAATGCTTCTGCCCCACCCTTGTGATTATTGAGCTGGTTCGCCTCTCATTTATCTATGCCCCGTATGCATCCTACCCATTGAGTTCAGGGCTCATGGGAAGTACCTCTCATTTGGCCAATGAGGTGGGAAAAGCTAGAGACTATTAGCAAAGACTGATGGACGCATCAAAGATTGCCGTACTCTCTATCTAGGATGGCACGGTCCAACCACTTGATCTGGGATCAAGTTTAGTGAGGTCTGGGACCTCTGCCTGACTTCGGGTCAGATGAACCAACTTTGAGTTGGTTGGATACTCTTTATGAGTTTGATAGAGGTTTCGAACCTCTGGACTGATTATGTCAGTCGGGGGATGATGTCTTTGTGACTGACCCACTTCTGTTCTGAAATAAAGAGGCCAGCAAAGCAAGTTACGGCGGGATGACGCACGATGTTTGATTGCACTGATGGATGGAGTTCACCCTAGTTGAGAGGGAGTGTTAAATTTGGACAACTAGGTCCAAACTCCATGTTGTGATGCTCGGATTAAGAGGCTAATATTTTTGTTGGATTCCTCTTTCGGAGAGGTGTAAAATCCATATAAAATATATCTTAATCCGATGAGCAGAACATTTATTTTGAATTTATTATTTATAATAAATTATATGTGCAGGTCGGCCTTAAGGTTTCACACCCCCAGCAGATGTGTCACACACCCCAATGATGGATATAAATACGGGCAAAGTTGGAGAGCATTTCACAACAACTCAACACACATCTTCTTCTCTCATCTAATTAGTTTGAGCTCCTTGGAGGGAGTGGAGGACGAGTTCGGCCCACACGTGTGAAAGAAGAAGGAGGAACCCAATCTGTACGGCTAATTTGAAGGGCAATTACTGCGGCTAGAAAGGGTTTGCGAGGAAGTTGATATAGTTGACTTTGGTCAACGCATGGTCCGAAAGGGCTGAAAATTGTTGGGAAGTTCGATTTTGGAAGGCCGTCTTGTTTGGCACAGAAAAATGAGGTCCAAAGGGTTGACCAAAGCTACTTTGCTCAGTTGACTTTTAACTGACGCCTCGTTGACTTTTAAGACGACGTTGACTTTTTGGAGTTATTTCGGTTCTTCGATTGGAGGGCCCATCGTGACACATTAGGTTGGTGACCCGAGGACATTTCTTTGGTTAAGGAAGCATCTTGTTATTTAGCAGTAGCACCACCACATTTTTCCTGTTTCTGATTTGTCTTCTATAAGATCCACTTATATGTTCTATCTGCATTTTACTTAACTATTTGTGTGATTGCTGTGAGAAAAGTAAAGTTGCTCCAAGCATAGAACATCTACAAAAATTTACAAGGTACCACTGGACTAGGGCTAAAGATTAACTCCCCTGGTAGGGTGAGAGAACACGTTTACAATCAAGATTAGTCAATCATCTAGATCACCCCTTTATCCATACTAAATGCCCAAAACATTAAGTAAACGCACTCGGTTGCAAAATGGTCAAAGTACTTGTTGAGTGGTAGCCCACCTTCATTCAAGAGGAATGTCGAATGGTGAGAGGTGTATGACCGGTGCATATGACGGATGAAATCAACATATTATCATCAATGAGTAAATGTGTAGGGCTGTTGGCTGACTGTCTCTCCAAAATAGGAGAAAAAGTTTCCTGTTATGGGGTTACACATTTTGGTGGGCATCAGCTGGCTCGAACTCGAGGAGCGCATGATGCATATGCTTGAACAAGGAGTCATGAGAAACCCAAAAATCCCTGGGCTTGCAGACCTGTTATTTGCACACTCAAATCAACTTGTTGGGAAGCAAGTGCATGGGGTGTTGATCGTCACCCTTGTTTTTATGTGATGTAATAAAATCCATATAGAAAAGAAAAATCTAACTAAATGCAATCTAATCTAGGATGCAACACAACATAAGTAAGATGCTCATAGAAAATGCAACACACAAATCTAATGCTACTACTTATCTACAATCCATCAAATTCTATTGAACAAAGTAAGGTGGTTTCCTCTTATAGGTGAAGGCAAGAGTTCACCATAAAGCTTAACTATGTAAAAGTATCCAATTCCTATATTTCCATGGACCTTAATTGGGATAGGATTACCATCAACATGGATTAGATCACCCACTTGAAGTTCTTTGCCTTTTCTTTGAACCGATTGTTTCTCTTTTTTGGAATGCCAACCTCATTTTTTGTTTACTTGTGGGTTCTTAACTTGGCATACATTTCTAAAGGTTCAACATCTTTAAGCTTTTCATGGCCTTTTCGCTCAAAGTGTTTTTGCTTGATATGCAAGTCTTTAGGAGGCATGCTAGCTTTGGATTCTCTAATAGGATTGAGGAATGGAAAGGGTTCTAAGCATGTGTGGCTAATGAGGTAGGGTAGAGCTCATGCTAAACTTTTTCCCACGTGCTAACACATGTCCCAACCATCTTTTGCATTTTGACTTTTCTTTTTCTTGATTGTGGCTATCTTATGTTTTTTCATTCTTTTTGCTACATCAATTTCTAGGGTAATGTTTTTTGGCCCAACTGAAGTATGTGGAAATGTGTGTGCCAAATCCCAGGGAACCAATGACAGTTAACCCAAAGGATGGAGATGATATGAAGGATAATGATGTGGCATGGAAAATGTTAATTATGGAAAAGGAGAATCGACATGCTACTTCAATCCAAGTTTCTTAAGTAGTGCCCCTCCTATTACCCTAATGCCCTAGGGGCGGACCCACTAGACTAGGGCTAAATACTAACCCACTGATAAGGTGAGAGAACAAGTTTATAAGCAAGATCGGCCGATCATCCAGATCACCCCTTTATCCATACTAAATGCCCAAAGGATTTAGTAAAAGCACTTGCTTGCAAAATGGTCGAAATACTTGTTGAGTGGTAGCCCACCTTCATTCAAGAGGAATGCCGGTTGGTGAGAGGTGTATGGCCAGTGTATATGGTGGATGAAATTGGCATATCATCATCAATGAGCAAATGTAGACTGCTGGCTGGCTGACTGTCCAAAATAGGAGGAAATGTTTCCTCCTATGGGGTTACCCATTTTGGTGGGAAATAGTCACCAAGATACATAGGTCTCCATCCTCCTAAGGAATTCAAATTTATTAAGACCTTTTCGTTCAACATTAGTTTTGTTTAGTGTAGTTTTGTCTCATTTAGCATCAGGATTGCTTTGTTCAATGTTTAGCACTATGTTGTTCAATGTTAGGGTTGTGTTGTTTAATATCATGATCACTATGTTCAGCATTGAGATTCTTATGTTCAATGCCAATATAGCTTTTTCCCTCCCACCATTTAGGATTGACCTTCTTTGATTGTGCCACAGAATCCAAGGCCTTAACCACTCAATGTCACAAAAAAATTAGGAAGTGATTTCACTGTTTACAGTGAATACTTTCCTAGGTCATTGCCTTTATAATCCAACTTATGCAACAACTTGGAGCATCTACCTTTAATTTGCTTCTCAAAGCAACTAAATTCATCATCTTGCAAGGAGATTATATTTATTTATACTTGGGCATTAGACATCTTGTGATTAGAATCTCTAGATAAATTTGTTGATATCAAGGGTCGGTGAGTAACTATGCAAACATGTAAGAAAAATCTTGTGATTAGAATCTCTAGATATTTGATATGAAGGTTAGCTGTGTAACTAGCAAAGATGTAACACAATAAACTAAGATGATGTCTACAATTATTACAAGTTAATTTAATTAACAGATCCCTGTATATCTCTTATTCTCTTGTTCTGTAGTGGGTTGAGTATCAACAGACGTTCCTCATTGTGTAAGCATCATAAGTCTTAACATCATTAGCATCACAAGTCAAAAGACCACTCTTTGTTCTTATGATTATGGCATCCAACATCAAAACTTCCTTAGCTATTGTTTGAACTTGATGCTTTCAAGTTTCAACATCATTGGCATTACCAGTGAAAACCACATCATCACTCATCATGGTTTGGGGATCAACCTTTACAACATCATTTGTCATTGTCTGAGCATCACAATAAAGGGGTTTTCTTTTCAATTCGTCAACCTCATTCATAAGCAAATCGTTATGCTCATGTGACTTGTGAATATGCCTAAGCAAACTAATATGTTTATTTTCTTTCCCAGGATGTTGTTTTTCAAACTTTTGAAGATAGTAATAGTCTTTTGCAATCATATTTTTATCTGAAGTCAATTCTAGTTTGAGTTGTTCATTTAACTTTGTCTTCTGAAGAGTTTACAATTTTTTTTTTCCTTCATCAGATATATGCACTAGCAACAAGAGAGTTGATTTTGCATCCTGTCATTTTCGTCCATTTTTCTAATGTCACATATCAAATTTCATATCTATCTTTCATTGCATTCCTTATATCTTGGAACCTCAAAATTTCTTCTTTTGTTAGTTTCCATCCCTCACTCTTTTCTTCTAGTTATTCTTGGAGAGACTTATTCTCTTCTTTGAATTTGGCAATTTCCTTAACACATTGATGATAAATTAGTTAAATGGGCAAACTTGTGTTGGAAGCACATATCCATAAGCTCCAAAAGGAAATATATATATATATATATATATATATATATATATATATATATATTAAGAAGTTAGCTTCTACTTACCACAATAAAGATAAACACCCGGAATTAATTTTACAGGGGAACCATTAGCATCTTTCAAATTGGTTGCATTTTGACTAAGTAGTCGTTGGTGGGAGTTATACATTCTACCACAATTGCACAGGATTCACACCTGGTCTGAATCCGTATTGTGTGTGCAGGCACACATCCACAGGTGCAACCACAAGAACAAGCTTTTCATTTGGATAGACTTGACCTTAGGTGGGGGCTATATTATCTACCTGTTTTCATAGACCAAAAAAACCACCATTGACATTGTCGTCTTGTTTTGCTGTATACATGCATTTTTTTAACATTTTATTTTTCTGCTTATTCTTATGTTTATCTTCCACTTTGGATGTATCTTTCAGTTTATTTTTCAATATTTGCACTTTTTTAGCTAAGGACTCGTTCTTATCTTTTAAGTTACCATTCTTAGAATTTAAACTTTAAGGTATCATTTTCATTCCTCAAAACATCATTTTCAACTTTCAAATCATCAACTTGGGATTTGAGGTGATGGTTATTCTCCTTTAGCTTAGCCACAATGTTAGGCTTTTTGATTGTTGTTGGCCTACCCTTGGTTCAGTGCTTCCATTGCTTCTCAAACCCAGTATGGACAATTGTCACATGCCAACCTTGTGATGACATGGTGGGTTAAGTTATGCTCTGCTACAAACAGTGAACCAGCTCCAGTGATTTCAATAGAACATAGCAGGGGAATAATCTCATTCGCTTGCTTGTGTAGCTAGGCTTCATCCCACATAGATGGGTTGGTGTGGACTTGGCGGGAGGCATACTTTGATACTCATCAAGAGGTCAGTGAAAGTGTTCCTCTTATTATATTCAAGCATCTCCAGGTGGATAGCCTGAACCGAGATTGAGATCTTAGCAATGACGTTTGATTTTTCAGATGCAATGATAAGCGGTCTGCCATGCTGAGCCTTGAGATGAAGAATGTGGAGGGTGGAGACAGACCATTATTGAAAGAAATCTCCCTGATTTTGTTGAGCATGCAGCGAGTCCTGGAGTGAGTTTACTTTTTTTTTTTTATCTCCAAGATGAGTAGAGTCAACTCATTTGGGTAGAACTTGGTCAAATCTGGTCTAAATTTCCAAGATTCTGCTAGTTTGATCAAGACTAAATGAGTTTGACTATGACCCGGTGACTTAGACCAAGTTTGATTGAGTTGCTCGACATTTTTAATTGTGTTTGACCGTTTTGTTGACCTCGATCTATTTTAAATATTTTTTAATATTTAATATATTTTGGTTTTATTCCAAGTAATTTCTGCCCGAGTATTCACAAATTTGAACCATGCTCTTACTGTTGGGCTTGTTGAGTCCTTTGCACGTTTCGTGTTGTGCAACTATGTGATAAACTATATATAGAAAATATCCATCTTTAATCTTTTGGCATGACAGATTGTTCTCTTGTATTGGTTGTGTCAATTTGGGAGAAAATCAACTATAGTTAATTACAAGGTATTTTGGTGCTTTTCTCCCTTTCCTTTCAAATCACTTTTTTTATGATGGTTGAATATGCAACTTTATTGAAAATATTTGATCAAACTGTTTAAAATATTAGTCAATATTTCTTCCATCAAACATCTTCACTGAAAGAAGGTAGTGGCAGTGAAGATATTAAATGCATAAATATTAAATAGATAAAATGTACGAAATTGAGAGCTATCAGCGGTTTGGAGGATCTCAAGAACAGGTTTTGAGGTAGACGGACACCATGACCGACACCGTGACCATGAAGATAAGAATGGTGTTAGAGAAGAAACAAGGTGAAAAATGCCTCAGAATTTAATACATATTTGCAACAATGATGGTCAGAATGGGTTTATCTTTTTGGCAAACAATGATGAAACAAGTCCACTGTGGCATGCTGCCTTGCATTCTTGTACTAAAAGTAAAACAAGTTATATTAAAATCACATATATAGTACATGGCCTTGAAAACACCTGCAAGCCTTCTAAATTTTAGAAAATCAGAGTACCTCAAAGACTCTCCTTGCTGGAGGATAGAACGGTAGGACTCGCACTGTCAGGGGCTTGCATTTTGGAGTTTCAAATGTGCTATTCTGCCCATCTTCTTCCATGGTTCTTTATTTCTATTTGGTTGGTAATCTTGAACTATTGCAGGAGTTTGTCTCATCAATGAGGTTGTCGGCTTCAATTATCTTCACCTTCTCTGCAATATGTTCAATTTCGTCCTCCAACTACTACCTTTTTTTGTGTCTAAATAGTAATTTGATTAGTGGAATCGGCAACTGGGGTGATTAATCGGACAAAGGTTAATCGGAGGAAATTGACAAGGACCTCATAATATTTTACATAACATTTTTACATGCTTTGCCAAGTGATCTCCCCCACTGGCGGCTCATCCTCTTACTTTTTTATTCTTTGTTTTCGGATTCTAAATACCCAGGGGAAGGCCTCAAAGTCATCTTTTAGGTTTCCATCTTTGCCTGCCCTTTCTTTCCTTTCTGTGTCGTTGATTATGAAGCTGCTGGTGACTCAAGTCAATTGACTTATCAAGTTCTTGTTTCTTACAGTCCTTTGCCTACCCAGATGCCCCTTTATTCTTTTACCTTTGGTCATTTTTGCCAAACTGATTTGTGTAGAAATGGTTGTAGGATTTCTATGTTATTCAATGGGCCTAGAGAGTGACAAACTACAAAGTGAAATGAGAAGTTGGATGCACTGTAGAGCTGCCAAGTTAGCTAATTTGTTATTGGGTAGTATTTGACCTAGTAACCTTTATTATATTCTCACTGTATTATTCCTGCCAATAATGATGGCTGAAAATCCCATGGATTGAAGCCTGATTATATTCTCACCTTGTTTTTCATTATTCCAGTAATGAGGGCTGAATGTAGTTTAAAGCCAATCGATGTTGTTCTATCTAGCCAATTGCAATCCTTTTATCAGTGCACATGCTCAAACATAGCTGTTGGATGCTTCTCCAAGGTTCCTGTCAAAAAAACAATTATTTCCCCTATGAGTCGCCCTGCCTTCGCTATTTTTGGATCTGACCCAATGCATAGAAGTATTTTTACTGGAAACACATTATTATTTTTGGGAAAGGCCATATCTTGAGTTGTCTATCTCATTTACATCTTAAAGTAGGCATCTTACAGATTTGTAGATGGAGGCAGTGAGTATGATTCTATTTGTATGACGACAATCTTGATTTAGCTGTGGATTTTAAATTTAAACTAATCAAAGGGATTGACTGATATTTTGCAGTCATAATAATGATCTGCAAAGTTCAGTATAATGGACGAGAGGGCATTAACCTGTAAGCCAGAAGGAGGCTAAAACTCTTGTACTCTGCTAATTAATTATTCTTATCCCTCCTGATGAGCTTTCTGATTTCTGCTTAAAGAGTGAAGGGGGCAGAAATAACTGTAACAAGGGCAATGATTTTGGAGCAATGTTATCAGAACCAGTCCGGTCATTGAACCGGTAGACACACCGGACTGGAACCAGTAAAAAAATCAGACCAGAAAACCGGTCAACCAAAAGCACATAATATATTCAATTTTTAAATAAAAACATTTATATTTATGTGAATCCATATGAATCCAAACAATTTCTACACGAATAAGCAGATGTTCTTATTTATATAGCATGTAAGGGTGCACATAACCAAAATAGCACTGAGTGCAATCCATCTCTAAGCTGAAAATACATCAACAAAGAAGCTCCTGATGGCCTATATCATACAAAAAAATCATGCTATAACAAATACCTACATATCATTAAAATCATTGCCTATATTGGGATTTTCGTTATAAATATCACCCTCTAAGCATTAAAATAGGATAGAAAAAACATATCATGTAAAGTCAAAATTTTGTTTGAGTGATGGATACTTTTTTAGTAGTGTCATGATAGAGGAGTTCGACAACCAATGCCACTAACATCAAGGTGTGAAAATCCTTGAAATGCAACAACTGGAATTTATTCTTCTAACTGATTAATTATGTAGTTTATTTTGTTATGACAAAATAACGAATAAATCACACTGCAATTTCTTTAACATAAAAATACTGCGGAAATAAAAACAGGAACTGAGAAAATAGAGCACACACAAAATAAAAATTAACACCATTATTTTTGGACAAAAGTCCTTGGAAAAACCCAATGTGGTAAAATCAATGTAGTAGGTGAGGGTTTTATTATTATTATGCAACAAAATATCAAGTACAAATCTTAATGCGAAACTGGCAATCCTCAGCAAAATAATCTGGCTAAAATTATTAAGGGAATTTTGCCCTCCTCCACAAGCAATCCTGCTACAAATTGACCACTAGAATTTGGCTATCCAAGAACCCTGCACAAATGCTGCACAACCTGTAACCTCAGTGACCAGGTTTGTGTTCGTGTTCGAGTTTGGCGACGTTGAAATTCGAATAAAGTTCGGCACCGAAAATTTTGCCTATAAAGTTTGGCATAAAATTCGACATATAGAAATTTGAAAAATAAATTATATATATATATATATATATATATATATATATATATATATATAAGCATGTTGAAAGATAAATATGATAAGCATGTCAATTTTCAAAGTGCATAATGCACATTGCAAACACATAGATGATAGGATTATTGCTCAAACATTTACATCATTTCCACATATAAACCATGAAAGTGAGTGCCAAATTTCCAATAAATAACCAACTTCAGTCTTCCATACATAGTAAACAAGGTTAGAAATTCATCATAGACATTAGCAGTAGGCTAGTAGCACTATAAGAATATCAAATTCAACAAAACCATGGGCCATATCAGATTTCATATATTGAAAACAATCTGATAAAAAATTATTCAAAATATATAAACTTTAAAGTAGTTTGGCAGTTTTAGAATATTGTTCATGCAAAAAGTAAACTAGAAGTCTAGCAAAAAGTAAACTAGAAGTCTAAAACGAGAACACAAGTTTTATTCTTGATGTTCTCGTGGCCCACTTGTGATATCAAAAAGTTCTATATCATCAAGAGCAATATGGGTTGTGAATCCGCTAGATGCCTCAGCATCAGATTCATCACTCAGTTCCCTGTCAATGTCACTATCATTGTAAAAATCAGCTTCATCCCTTGATGCATTAAGAACAGGATCGATGTACGGAGTAGAGGAATTGGATGACTCTTTTGACACATTTTTCAAAGCCAAGTGCAAGTTACTACGAACATAAACAAGATCTTCTAATCTTCCAGATAACAATCTATTTCGTTTCTTGGAATGAATGTGGTCAAAGGAACTATAATTCCTTTCACACGCTGATGCACTTGATCCCTGACTTAAGATACGAATTGCAAAAGTTTGCAATTCTGGCGCCTCTGGACCATAAAATCCCACCATACTGCTGGATCACTTTTGCTCCTATCATACTTTGTTGATTGTGTACCAAATAGCCCTTCTTCTAACCTGTATGCCCTCAACTGAGATCTGACCAAACCTGCAATTGCTAGATCTGGATGTAGCTTCTCAATAGCATGAATAAGTCAATTCATGACTTATGCATCCTTATGTCTTGGTAACCCAAACAATCTAGGGTCCAAATAACATGCTGCTGCATGTAATGGACCATGCATCATCTTCCATCTTTGATCAATTACTTCCCATATCTCCTGGTAATCAGCTTCCACATTATTAAAAGCACTTGCAATGGCCTCTTTGCAACGATCAATACTTTCATAAACAAAACCCATACAAGTTTTGTCACCATCAACCATGCGGAGCACATTAACAATTGGGCCACATATTTTTAAAACCTTGTCTGCATTTTCCCAAAAGCCATTATTGAACACTATTTGTTCAAAATGTTTCCCCTTAGATTTCTTTGAAAGGGGAGATCTTTCCCACTCAGTATTGCAGAAAACAGCTCTTAGGCTTCCTTTTTCCTCAACAACTCTTTTCAAAGTAATATAGAAAGTAGCAAACCTTGTATCACAAGGCCTCAACAACTCTTTAGATTCATTCTTCCTGTATATGCTCAAAGTGAGACGATGGTTGATGATGAAGTTTGCAATTGTTTTGGCTCTTCGTATTGTTTCATTGACCCAAGGAAATTTGGCTAAATCATGCAACATCAAATCCAAATAGTGAGCTGCACAAGGGGTCCAATAAATATGATTATACTTTTCCATAATCATCTTCCCTGCACCAACACAATTTGATGCATTATCTGTAATAACATGGACCACATTTTTCTCCCCAACCTCTTGAAGTGCTTCATGCAAAATTTCAAAAATAAATTCTGATGTCTTCCCCTGATCCATTGCATTAACTGCCTTCAAGAAAAGTACCCCTCGAAGACTGTAAACAAGCACATTGATCAATGGGCGATGACACAAATCTGACCAACCATCACTCAAAATTATGCATCTTGTATGCTTCCAAGACTCTTTAATCTCAGATAATTTTTCTGTGACTCTGTCTCTTGTTTTCGTTAGCAAAGTGGTCCTTAAAGCTGCAGATTCGGGAGGAACATAGCCCTTTCCAAAATCAATGGCCCTTTTAATTACATTTTTAAAATATGGACTCCTGGCCACATTAAAGGGAATTGCACATGAATAAAAAAAATTCTGCAATAGCATCATCAACTTCTTGTCTCTCCACAGGTTTCCAGAATTGATTTAATGTTTTGGTTCCACCTATTTTTACAATAGTAGAACTTGATCCACCAATGGCTGAGATTGAATTAATGGTGTTTGAGGAAGACATGGCAATCTCCCTCTCAATATGCTGCCTCTTCTGCTCCCTTTTTTCCTTTTCCGTCTTTGAAGAGGAATAGCTTTTCTCCACTGCGACTTTTTGTTCATCTGAGATCTCAGTGCAGCCCTCAACACCACCTCCACTTCCATTGCTAATACTGAGAAGGTGATCCACGGCTCTGGTTAAAGAGCCAATGAATTGATGTCCACAAATCTCACACAAAAGATTTTTCCCATCTTTTGTGACAATTCCATGCTACAACAGTTGATTTTGGGGGTGCCATTGAAGTTTAAAGGTTCTGAATCCTGATTGCTAAAGTGAACTGTGAAGGGTGAAATGTTTGCAATTTTTCTTTTAAATTACATTTGAATTAGTTCTAAATTTTTTTGCATAATGAAATTTCATCTAGACTGTAATTTAAATTTTTTTAATATACAGACTTACAGTATATTGTGTTTGGACTGTCTGGTTTGACAGTCCAAACACAATATATTTAAAACCTGTATATGTTATTTAAATAAAAATGCAGTAAAAAAATTGTTTTCTTACCTGGACAGTGGGACACTAGACGCTGTAGCCTGTAAGCCTGCGCTATAGTGACTAGTCTATAATTGCTGCTTGCAGGTCATTACACCACCTATTAGATTTTGTATATACATATTTTACTAATTTATATAAACCCACTTGAAATGTTTTTATGCCAATTTTATGTAATTTTTCTATCACTGGTAGCTGCCTGCATTGTGATTCCACCACTTACTTCACAGCCAGTTCCCTTAACCATCAAGGTCATAACTACTGGTTACCACAACAAGACCAATCTTAACAATTGTGGTTCAAGCCCAACGAAAGTCTCTTAATCCAGTTCAGATGCATTTAGAAATTATGCATAAGATTAAAAAAACTTTATTCTCAAGTTAATTTTGCAGTGATAGATTGTTATATGATTGTAATTTGTAACATTGTAACCGTGTACCGTGTGAGCCTGCGGAGAGGTTGAGCGTCGGCGAAGCGACGGAGAGGTGAGGGCTGAGGCTCGAGCTGTAGCCTATAGGCTGTAGCCTGTGGCCCGTGGCTCACGTCTCAGCGTGGCGCGACGTCTCGCAAGCCTGAGCCGAGAGAGTTGTCACCTGTGAGTTGTGAGCCGAGAGGCTGTGAGTCCGAACTCGTGAGCTGAGAGCTGTGGCATCAGGCAATCGCAGGAGGGCCAGCGAGCTATTCTGAAAATCGTGAGCAGCAGGCTGTGGCGTCGGCGGTCGAGAGTTACGAAAATCGAATTATTACCAATGCCAATGCCAATGCATTTTGCGCCAAAATCCCAAACCTAAACGAACAAAATCAATTTTAAACCAAATTTAATTAAAAAAAACGAACATGTTTGGCTTTCTGTTCGGGTTCGGTATTTTGTTCGGCTTTGTGTTCACCGAACAAAATCGAACATGTTCGAATTCGGTTGAAATTCGCCGAATTTCGAATTTCATCCTTGATATTCGCCGAACCCAGTGATTGAGCCTGTAACTCACGCTGCCTGAATCTACCTTTGATCAAGACGTCCCGCCTGCTGCTATTGCAGGAAGTGATTCTCTGGACCTCTAGAAAATTATCTCGGCCTCTGGCACCTGAAACAACCTCCAACCCAGCGAAATTGAATTGCTCTCTGAAGTTGCCTGTGCAACCTCATTGAGGAAAACTCGACTCTCTTGTTGTTGACTCTTCGACACTGGAAATCTACACCAGGATCTCTGCTGCTACTTTGCTATTACTGCTTTGCCTCTTCTGGCTCGAACTTCCCACCCTTGCTCGATCTTTGCAACTAGGTAGCTCGATCTGCTAAGGAACTTGCTCTACTAGTATCTCTTCACCATCCCCATTGAGTTGCTCTTATAATCTCTCATTGGTGAACCAACGACCATGATTACATCCCCATCAACAACTAAGATCATCTCAAACTCAATCCGTGTGAGTTTATAGAGCATTATCACTTTTCTCAATTAATTCTCTTTAATTAATTGATTTCCCTAAGTTAGACTTAGGCATTTTTAATTATTGATCAATTAATTTAATTGAGTTGTTTCTGGGTGTTTTCTCCCAAATTTTTTTTTGGGTTCTAAAGATCTTGTGTTCCTTAGCCTCTCTGACCAAAGTTGAGACTAGAATACATGTCTGATGCTACAAAAACTAACACTCCCTCTTAGCGAGGAAAGTGTTCTCTCCCATAACATCTTCCCTCACGCTGCTGATGTCTGACATATGTGAACAACTGCAACTGCCCACCAACTACTGCACATACTTTGATTCATCTGCCACTCTGTAGTTGAACCACGCTGCTGTTGACATTGCACTGTACCATCTATATCGTTGCCAACTCTACTATGTGCTGCAACTGATTTTATGCTGTTGTTGTTGCTGCAACTACTTAACTGAGAAATAATCTTTGAATCAACTGCCATTGCTATTGAAAGGGGTTCTCCACTATACCCATATGTTCTTTGAGATATACGAACTTAGCTCTCCCTAGAGCTTTTGTGAGCATATCTGCAACTTGCTCTTCTGTGGGAACATGTTGTAGCTGAACTGCTTCACGCTACACACAATATTTAATGAAATGGTATCGAATATCTATGTGTTTCGACCTATCGTGAAACACTGGATTTTTAGAGAGCTTGATGCAGCTTTGATTATCACAGTAGATACTAGTCGCCTCCAACCTCTAACTGAACAGGCTCACCATTAGTTTCCAAAGCCATATAGCTTCACACGTAGCTGTGCTAGATGCCATATACTCTGCTTCTACATATCTTAGTGCTACAGACTTTTGCTTCCTGTTGCACCAAAAAATAACACCCGATCCAACATTGAAGCAACACCTTGATGTGCTCTTCCTGTCCATTGAACTTCCTGCCCAATCAACATCTGTGAATCCACATAGCTTGACACCATCACCACGGGTATACCTAAATCCATACTTGATTCTGCCGTGCAGATACATCAGAATGTGCCTCGCTGCTGTCCAATGTACTCTCTTAGGTTCCAACATAAACTGACTAAGAGTGTTGACTGCAAAGCAAATATTTGCTCTGGTGTTGACCTGATACATGAGGGAACCAATAAGCTTTCTTTCTGTGGTGGGGTCAACGTCTTCGTTCTCTGATGCATTGATCTTCTAGACATAGGTATACAATCTTGCATCTTGGATCTCATCAAGATATCTGTAGCATATCTCCCTTGACCAAGGAAGATCTCCCCGTTTTTATGTGGTGGGGTCAATGTCCTCGTTCTCTGATGCATTGATCTTCTAGACATAGGTATACAATCTTGCATCTTGGATCTCATCAAGATATCTGTAGCATATCTCCCTTGACCAAGGAAGATCTCCCCGTTTTTATGTGGTGGGGTCAATGTCCTCGTTCTCTGATGCATCGATCTTCTAGACATAGGTATACAATCTTGCATCTTGGATCTCATCAAGATATCTGTAGCATATATCCCTTGACCAAGGAAGATCTCCTCGTTCTTCCGCCATACTTCCAAGCCTAGGAAGTAATGCATCAGCCGAAAATCCTTCATTGTCAAACTCTGTTGCCAGGTTTCTCTTGCAGTTCTCTATGAGCCCTAATGACTTTTTCAAGAAGAGGTCATCCACATACAATACTAGGATGAGTGGCTCATCCTCTATGATCAAATAGTAAAGGTTGGAATCTACACCATTCTTGACGAATCCCATCTGCTGCAAGTAGTTGTCAATTCGACTATACCATGCCTTGGGAGCTTGTTTGAGCCTGTATAAAGCATTTTTTTAGTCTGCACACATGCGTGCCCCTCTCATGTGTCTTGAAGCCCTCTGATTGTTCTATATATACCTCCTCCTCTATCACCCCATTCAAGAAGGTTGTCTTGATGTCCATTTGGTGAATCTGCCATCCCATCTGCGCTACTAGAGATATAACCGATTGGATAGACGTATATTTGAAAACTGGGGCGAATGTCTCCTCACAGCGTATCCCTTCCTTCTGCGCATACCCCTTTGCCACAAACCTAGCCTTGTACTTCTCCATGCTCTCGTTTGTAGCGTACTTAATATTATAAATCCATCAAGAGCCCACAACTGACTTACCCTTAGGCCTCAACACTACCTCCCAAACATCATTCGTCATGATAGAAATATGCTCTTTTACCATGGAATCTACCCAAACTTGATGTTGTGTGACCTCTTGATAGTTGGAAGGTTCAACAACTTGTGCCACCAATGCTTAGTACCTGTCTCATTGTCTACGCTCTCTCCTGTTTGGCCTAGGAGGTCCAACAAACTCCTCTGCATCTCTCAATGTCTGATGAAATTCCCTTTTGGTTCGACCACTAGTGGTGGGAGGATTGACCAACTCATCCTCCCTCTACTGCGAACTCACAAGATCTCCTGCACCTAAGGTTGCGCTCGTACTGGTAACTGTACTAGATCCCTGTGACTATCCCTGCGGCTATCCCTGCTGCTGGACTAATGGAGCTTTTGTCGGCTCAGTCTGATCACTTGCTGGCAACTCGCAAGATTTCTTGAAGTCTTTGTCCTCCATAAACTTTATGTCACGTCTCACAATAATTTTTTTACTGCTAAGAATGTAGATCCTGTATGCCTCAGAGGTCTCACTATACCCAATGAAGTACCCCTTCACTGCAGTTTGACGCAACTTGGTGCGCTTCTCATCTGGTACATGGCAATAAGCTATGCTACCAAATATCTTGAAGTGGTTGACTCTTGGCTTCATCTCTGAGAAGACTTCTTTTGGCGTTATCTTCCCTAATGCCCTGTCAGGAACCCTGTTCTGTATATACATAGTCGTGTTACATGCCTCTTCCCATAAGAACTTGGGCAAATTCTGGTCATATAAGATTTTGCCTTTGCAACCCCAACTATAGACCTTTCTTCTGCTCCGCTATCCCATTTTGCTGTGGACTGTATGGAGCTATGCATTCTCTCCTGATGCCTTCCTTTGCACAAAAACTCGTGAAGTCACTATCTGTGTACTCACCTCTATTATCCGAGCGAAGCACCTTGATCTTCTTCCTAGTCACATTCTCCACTAGAGCCTGAATCTCCTTGTAGCAATTGAAGATCTCATCCTTGGTCTTCAAGAAATAGATCCAGGTTTTGCTGGAATGGTCATTGATAAAAGTGACAAAGTACTTGTACCATTCGAGAGATCTAGCGGACACAGGGCCACAAATATCTGAGTGTATAAGTTGTAACACACAATCTTATTTGGTGTCACTTCTTGGGAACATCGCCTTAACATACTTCCTAAGTACACACCCTTTGCACACATCATCGTATTCTATGCCTAATTCTGCAACGTTTGTCACTGTCTCCCTGAACATTCTAAGTGTTCCATGATGTAAATGTCCCATCCTTCTATGCCATAACTCGTTCAGGTCTCTCCTACTATCACTGCCATTGTTGACTAGTGCCATTGGAGAGTCGAACTACAACCTATATAATCTGTTGCTTCGTACTCTAATTTGTTTCACCTTTTTCCAGTTTTGGTGTTTGGTGAACACCTTCTTCCCTACAAAGTGGACATCATATCCCTTATCCTATAATTGGGATACTAAAATTAGGTTCATACCTTGTCCCAACACATGCAATATATTTGTAACACAAGTGCTTGCTCCTGACTCCCTTTGAATTTCAATGGTACCTCTTCCAACTGGAGTACATTTAGTCCTGTTTCCCATTGTTGTATGGAAGTCCATCTCCTCCTCACTATAGCTGGTGAAGTATTCTTTAACTCTTGTCATGTGAGTTGATGCTCCACTATCTATATACCAGACTTTCTATGAAGCTGAGCTAGATAGGTAAGCTATTTGAGCATCTTTGTCTTCCAATCTAGAAGACAAATCTGTAGCCTCCTGAATATCAAATATGTCTGTGACCATCTTGGAGAATTTTGAAAAACTTACTGAAGGCATCTTGAGTATAATTTCGTGTGCCTTTTCTCTTCCACCCAGTGTTGATATGCTACTGCAAAATCACTGCACCCAAATCTGCTCAACAAAAACCTTGATTTGTTCATCGAAACTGCTCCCCTTACAAATCAATTGCCTACTGGAACAACTGTTTTAAAAAACGGCTGAGCTAGCTCGGATTCGGCCAAGTCGATCGAGCCAACCCCTTGGCCGGATCGACTTAGTATAAAACCGAACCAGAGGCCGGTTTGTTATCGAACCGACCGAGCCGGTCACCGACTTGGCTGGTTTGTTAACAAATCGATCACCTTGGGCGAGTATGACTTAGCTCGGGCGAGCCAGTCAAACTCGGCCGCGACCCACAAAAGTGAAAGAAAATAGACTTCAAAACAAATTTGTACTTGGTTTTAGGGTTTTGGTATGCCCTTCTAACCTCTCCCAAGCCTATAAAGCTATCCAACCCCTGGGAGCATAGCTCGTCTATCTCAGTGTGCTAGTGCTACTAATTTTGTAGCTCCAGTTGGAGATCTTGATGAGGAGGAGCCATGGGTTTCCTCGTCTCACTTTGATTCAGATTCTGCGACAGATGTTTGGCTTCTCTAGCAGTAGTGACTAGTGATGTTTTGTTGTAGAGGCCATTTAGAGCCTCCTTGGTTATGTGTTTTTGTTCTGCTCTCTATGTCATGTATGTATTGGACAATGCATTGGGTTCCATTTTGATATAATGGATATATATTCATGAGCCTACTTTGATCATATGTTGTCTTCTCTCTAATACCTATATTCTAATGCTCTTTGTGTTTTGAAACATGAATGAAAATCTTTAAGATTATGTTTTTTTATAAAATAAATAAATATTAAATGTATTTTTTACAAAGACCGAGTCATTGAAATCGAACCTGCTGAGTCGATATCTAGTCGGAGTCGACCTCGGCCGGTTCTGAACCCGAGTCGGAGTTTTAAAACACTGGCTGGAACTGCTACTGAGCTTTTTCGAACTTTTCTTGCACTTGCAACTGCAAATCGAACCCTTGCCCAACAATTCAAGCTGCCTGGCTAGACCTCTGCACAGATCTAGAAGAAATTCGCTTAGACTCCCTCTTAGCCGTGGAATTTCTCCCTCTTCGCTACTGAGCTCTTGATCTGGTCAAAACTGCTCTGATACCATGTGAAAATTCCTTGAAATGCAACAACTGGAGTTTATTCTTCTAACTGATTAATTATGCAATCTATTTTATTACGACAAAATAACGAATAAATCACACTGCAATTTCTTGACACCATTATTTTTAGACAAAAAATCCCTGGAAAAACCCAATGTGGGAAAACCGGTGCAACAAATGAGGGTTTTATTATTATAATGCAACAATGAAAATTCAGAGTACAAATCTGGATGCTAACCTGACAATCCTCAGCAAAATAATCTGGCCAAAATTATTAAGGAATTTTTTTCCTCCACAAGCAATCCTGCTGCAAACTAACCACTCAAACTTGGCTATCCAAGACCCTGCGCAGATGCTGTGCAGGCTGTAACTCGCGCTGCATGAATCTGCCTCTGATCAAGATGCCATGTTTGCTGCTACTGCTGGAAGTGATTCTTCGGACCTCTGGAAAATTATCTCGGCCTTTGGAACTTGAATCGACCTCCTCCTTAGCCAAATCGAACTGCCCTCTGACGCTGCTTGCGTAGTCCCTGCACAACCTCATTGAGGAAAACTCGACCCTCTTGCTGCTGATTCTCCGGCACTGGAAATCTGCATCGAAATCTCTGCTACTACTCAGCTGCGTCCCTTCTGGCTCAAACTCACCCTTGCTTGATCTCTGCAACTAGGTAGCTCAATCGGCCAAGGAACTTTCTCTACTAGTATCTCTTCTCCATCCCCATCGAGTTGCTCTTATAAGCTCTTGGTGAATCAACGACCATGATTAGATCCCCATCAACGACTAAGATAATCTCAAACTCAATTCATGTGAGTTTCTAGAGCATTCTCACTTTTCTCAATTAATCGATTTCCCTAAGTAAGACTTAGTCATTTTTAATTATCAATCAATTAATTTAATTGAGCTGTTTTTGGGTGTTTTCTCCCGAAACTTTTTCTGGGTTTTGGAGATCTTGTGTTCGGATGTTCCTTAGTCGCTCTAACCAAAGTCGAGACTAGAACAACTGTCCGATTCTACAAAAATTAACACAAGGTACACAAAGGGCTTGGTGCTCTTGATTAAATACTAGTTCTATACCCTCGCACACGACAAAATCCAATGGAAATTTTGCAATCCCCCCAATCTTGAAATCCTAGAACATTATTAAGTCTGCTGGATTTTGGGTGAGATCTTAAATTCTATTTTCTCCATATGAAATCCAATGGGGTCAAAACCACTCTTAATCATCCCTAGTCAATTCATGCTAATTTTAAAAATTTAAGTAAAAGGAGGTCCTTTTATTTTAAGAATTTAACATTTCCATGAATGGCATAGCATTAGTAGGGCAATAGGGTCAAATACTAGGCTTCCCTAGTCATAAGTTAATTTTTTTTTTTTTGATTTTTTTTAATTTTTTCATTCAAAGGGTCCTTGGCAGCATTGTACAAAACTGGCTGGTTTGGTACTGAATTGGCCAGTTTGTACAAGAACCAGCTGGTTCGATATGGTCTGGTTCACCTGTCCGAACCAGATTTTCCCTCCAACTGGTCCAGTTCTGATAACATTGTTTTGGAGTGCAACTGTTTCCAATAAATAACTAGCTTAGAGAACAAATTGATGGGATGTAAATCAAACTGATTTGTAAGCTGTTTGATGTTTAGTTCAAAATTGGTGCATAGTTTGTGTCATATGGTGACAGTTATAACTAGAGATGCTAAACTATTTGAAATATTATGAAATGTTTCGTTTGTTTATGGTCTCACAAATTCCATATTTTATTTTGATTTTTCTACTTGCATCAATGGGAAAGAGTCTCCAACAAAGGAAATAAAAAATAAAGGAAAGTTAAAGTTACATCCTATTTTGCTAATCAATAATTTTGAATACTCCATTGTTTTGTTAGTACATCCCAGCAACAGAAGATTAAATGTTGAGAATGGGATCTAGTGGTCTCTGAGGTGTTAAATTTTCCATTGCCTTGTTAGATCATTCACCATCAGCTAGTAACAGGGCATATCTGATTGCAGGTTCATCGGTCTGATCACCCTTTGGTGGATGGTGAGGGGCAGTGTACTTGTGTTTTTGAGGTATTATGGCAAGCTGGCCCATCTACAAATAAAACGACATCTGTTTCTTGCGAGAACATCTGCTTGTTGACTGCAGGAAGCATTGAAACTCATCCTGTAATTAATGATTTGCTAAGGTTGGTGGAGGAAAAATTAGCCTCAAAGACACGGTCTGTTGGCAGGAATCCTTCCAGTAGCAAAAGAAAAAATACGAAAGGTTGGTTGTGTAAAATGGCCAGCGTGTGTACATGTATATTTTATCATATTCTATTCTTTCATTAAAATTGAAGGCAATGTTTTAAAAAATATAGGTGTGTGGAATGTTTACTAACAGGTGGAAACTGCCATGTAAATGTATTGCAGGAAAATATGTGACAAACTTCAAAGGAAGACAGGCACAAGAAGGGAAGAGAGCAGATGATATGGTAAGCATCAGTGAGCTACAATTACCTAAGTATTTTTAATAATCAAGTATGAGAGAACTAAGAAGCTTAATGGTATGTCTAAGCAGCACATGGATTGTGAGACCCCTACCAGGAGGGATGATGTATCGTTTTCTAATGGAAGAGAGGTGGGTGATATAACTTTGGTGAGGTTAGTCTAGGAACAATTATGAATTCTTGACGTTGTCAAACATTGGCCTTAATGTGTTGCATAACTTCCATGCAGGTATCTGACAATCCAGGGTCTATGTCATCACAGTCTAAGGAAAAAGAGAAGAAATGTGAGGAGGTAAATGCCACAGAGAATATTCTCACTAGTTACGAGGTTTTGCTTCAAGAAAGAGCTGCCAGTGATAATGAGCTGAAAAGTTCTGTTGAAAGTGAGTACGATGTGGACCCAGAAACAAATATTTCCGGGTATTCACATAGAGATACTATGCTAAAAGAAGATATCATATTGAGCAAAACAAGTCTTGAAGGGGAAGATGATATATGCAAGAAAGATTCTCTTCCACCTGATGCGGCATCTCTATCCTCACAGAATAAAAATATTCAACATGAAATTGTACCAAAAAATAGTGAGGCTATTGATGCAGAAATTCTCAATGAATCTAACGAAACAAATTTGAATGTTGGAGGAAAGGAAGAAAAGCCTAATCTTCCTGATCTGAATTCATTGCCAGTCGAGTTAGAAACAGAGAATCCATGTACTGACTCTCTGTCATCTGCTATGAGCTATACCAGTACTGTTGGTAACAACCTGAGTACAACAAATCAAAATTTTTGGGAGTTGGATAATAGTGCAGTGATTATTGAAAATTCAAGGACATGTCATAGTAGTTTGTTTGAGGCAGAAAATGTAAGGCCATGTCATAGCGGTTGGCTTGAGGCAGAGGATTGTGACAACCTTATTGAGGAATGTACAGATTACAATGTAGTTCACAATATCATTGACAACAGTGGAAGAAAAAACAATCTATTGGCAATCAGAGAGAATCAGCAGGGTCAAGAAATTACAGAGGATAAGAGTGCGAAAGACAATTTCCTTTGTGCTTGGGGCAGGGGTAAGCGGCACAAGTTTGGAAATGAAATGCTTGTCAGCGAAAGGCCAGTTCAGCATGAGAGCCAGGAAAGTGAAGATACAAGAACTTTGAAGAATTTCTTTCAACTTACCAGTGGTTCTGATGGAGTCGATCCTTTACAATCAAGTTTGACAACTTTACCTTCAAAACCTCACAATACAAAGGAAGTTGAGGAACCTATTGATTGCTATGGAGACAAATGTGGAATTCAAGGTCAGCCTTTGCAGAGTGTAGAGGAGATTGGAAATGGAGTATATGAGGATGAACTATCTATCAAAAATCTCAGAAGCAATAAGGTGCAAACACATAAACTTTCCCTTGGAGGAGTGTACAATAAAAATGGAGAATTCTTAAATGATGCTATTGACACATTAAAATGCAGTTGCTTGACAGCTTCTTCTTTGAAACCTGTCAAAGGAAAGGATCTGTTTGATAGATTTAAAGACTTGAGTGGTCCTCTAGAAGAAACCGTCAAGGAACCTCTTGATTGCTTTAAAGATGAACATGGAATTCAAGATCAGATGTCGCAGAATGTTGAAGAAATTGGCAAGGATGTATATGGGGATGACCTACCTGTCAAACACCTTGGAAGCAATGAGCTGCAAACACCTAAAGTTTCACTTGGAGCAGTGAACAGTAAAATTGGGGAATTCAAAAGTGTTGATATTGATGAATTAAAATCCAATTGCTTGATAACTTCATCTATGAAACCTATCAAGAGAAAGGAAATGTTTGATAGTTTTAAAGACCTGAATGGTCCTCCAGAGCAACCGATGAAGAAGGTGCATATTGATGTGTGTGCATTCAGATGTGCACAATTTGACTGTGATGTTGGTCCACTAGAAGTACTGCCTGAAGCAGTGGTTATTTCATCCGATGATGAAAGTGACCTTGCTTTTGTAAGGAAGGAACATGATCATCGAAGTAGGGATTTCATAAGGCAACATAGTGATCATATTTATCTACCGAAAGGTGTACATACAACTGTTGATCCAGTAAGTAAGTCTGCTTTTGTTCGAGAAGAGAGTTGTAAAAGGAGAACAGAAGATGAAATGTACCATACATCTATGTGTAAAGATAATATTAATGAACCAGCTGCAAAGGAAGATGGATACTACTGTACATGTAGGTCCAATTATCCAAAGAATATATCAGCAACACAAGATCAGTGCAATGGTCATTCTCTTTCAGAAAAGTACAAATGTTTTTCAGTTGGTTCAGATTCTGCTCACACCCCTTCCCGTTGGAAAGTTGATCCTCAGAGGTACTGCTCTCATTCAAGTTCTAAATATTGTGAACAATCAAGGGATGGTCATATGAATGAACCAGGCTTAATGGAGGACAAATCATACTGTACATATTCGTTTAAAGGTCAGAAGAATGTATTTGTGACACAGCATCAGCACAATGGTCATTCTTTTTCAGAAAAGAAGAACTATTGTTCTTCAGGAGGTCCATCCCATGGTAAAGGTGATCTTCAAAAATTTTGCTTTCATTCAACTGCTAAAGAATGTGAACTACCAAGTCATGGCCATTTTAGTAAAGATCTGAAAGTTGAAGAGAGAGAGTTTTATTTATCAGAAGTTCTTGTTTTGGATAATCTAGAAAAAGATGTATCCCATTCTGATGTAATAAAGGTCATGTCTACAATGGGTTGTGGTATTGTTCAAGTTTATATTTTCCCATGTCTAAAATTTGAAAAGTTTACAAGAGGATTTATGTGGTTTAAAGATCATACAAGTTTGATGAAGGCGTATGCTCTTTTGCAAGGTGACAACTTTTTTATTGTGTCTTCAAATGGCAGGTACGTGATTCGGAATATTAAATATCATGAATGACTTGCGCCTGTATTTCAATAAAGCTTATATAAGAGGTTGTTTGTTTAAAAAAAATAAAAAAATTGGAGTTGGAACTGAGCTGGACATTGCTTCTATATACACACACACTTCTATTGTTTGAAACTTTTCAATGGAGAATGTTGGTATCTTTTCATTATCTACTTTTAGTTTTCTTGTGTCTATGGCCTTGTCTTGCTTTGGCTATATTATTTTCTAATAGACTTTAAAATTTAATTTATGAACTGTTTCCTTGCCTTGGTTGTGAACCATCCCAAACTTTTTTGAACTTCTATTGTTCCAAATTATTGCATTGATCACATCTTGGTACTTGACAATCTTCTTTTAATTGGAAACATCTTCTATTCCTACCAAGGTAGTTGCAGTGCTTTGCTTTATAATAAACTTGCAATTTCCAACTAGCACAAGAAATGGATGCATGAATATTTTGACTGTGTTTTGCAGGCCTTGGGTTGTGGTTGACATAGAGGATGGAGTATGTGAAGGCACCTTTGGACGTTTCACCGTAAATTCACAGGTAATGTAAATCTTGTATTGTGTTTTTGTTGTTTAAAATTGGGTTTTGTTTGACTTGATTTGTAAATGAACTGCTGTTAGTTTTTCAAAGTCTATTTATGTGGTCACTGCAGTTCTGGAATTTTGAGTTGAAGGTGTCTTATTTGTTGCATTTAGTTGTTTAAATAGAATAGGGTACGAGGCAGGTAGCCTCAAAATAATGAAATACATGATTGAAACACTTTGTGGGATTATGTGTAAGTTCAACTAAGAAGCTTATGTTTTTTACCCCTTGGACCTTTGATAAGATTTAACATTGATCTTGAAATTTGGGTTGTCTAGTTTTGGTTTTGATATTAATTTCCTTTTGCTTGTGCCTCTTTTACAAAATTATTTTGAACTATTGGAGCTTTCTCTTATTTTATAGGATCTTTAGGGATACCTTTAGCCTAGTTTGTTATGTTTAATTCAATTGGGACAAGGGGTGTGGAAAATCCATGAAATTCTGCAACTGCTAATATGAACAATCTGAAAACTAGTTTCTTTTCATATAGACACAGAATTTCTCTACTTATTTTGCAGCGGAATAGGAACAGAAATAAATACACAATCACACAATTCAACAACACAAATTTTCTAGGGAACCCAACTGGGAAAACCCTCCGCTTGATTGAGAATATTATTGAAGAAGAATGAGTAATAAATCTCTTACAAGTACAAACAATCTTTCTTTCACTGGAGAATACAATGGTTCTCCCTTCCTCGGCTTGAAACACCTGCTTGATCTCTGATCCTGCCTCCTATTTTTATGCGTACTAGAGGCCCTATTTTATAGCTGTAAATTTCTGAACATGTTCTATGCCATTTCAGATTAGGGCACTCAATATTGAAGCAGATAGAACATACTAATAGATCGATGGAAGACCAGCCAAAACAGAGATAATGAATGGTGACGTTACGACGATCAGCAAGATGCTTCTACCAGCAAAGTCTCCAATAGTTCATTAAGCCAAGTGTGTCACACATAACCCCAGAACAACCCAAACAAAGAACACTTCATAAATACGCAGCACCAAGAACGCAGCTCCATCTCCATCAAGAGAGAAGAAAATCCTCCACACATTGTGTGTGTCTAATGAGCTCCAAGTCTGTCCAATATATAGGCATCTTTGGGGGTGTGTGACATGCTCTTTAAGACATTTAAGTCTATATTATATTCCAGGCCGACCTAGCACATAAGTGGAATAAATCCAAAGTCCATGTTTTGCTCATCCGATCAAGATGATCTTTAGATCAATCTTACACCTCTTCGAAAGAGGAATCCAATAAAAATATTGGGATCATCATCTGAGCAGCGCAACCTGACGTTTGGACCTAGTTGTCCAATTTTAACACTCCCTCTCAACTAGGGAGAACTCCGTCCACTAGTGCAATCCAAACATCGTGCGTCATCCCGCCATAACTTGCTTTGCTGGCCTCTTTATTTCAGAACAGAAGTGGGTCAGTCACAAAGACATCATACCCGACTGACAAATTCAGCCCAGAGGTCCGAAACCTCTATAGGACTCACAAAGAGTCTCATACCAACTCGAAGTTGGTTTACCTGACTAGAAGTCAGTTGGAGGTCTGAAACCTCACTAGGACTCAAGAGAGTCATATACTAACATGAAGTTAGTTTCACTGACCCGAAGTCAGTTGGAGGTCCGAAACCTTGCTAAACTTGATCCCAGATCAAGTGGTTGGACACGTGCCATCCTAGACATAGAGACATAGAGAGTACGACAATCTCCGATGCGTCCATCGATCTTGCTATGGTCTCTATTCACATTTCCCACCTCATTGGCCAAATGAGAGGTACTTCCCATGAGTCTGAAACTCCATGGGTAGGATGCATACGGGGCACAGATCAAAGAGAGGTAAACCATCTTAATATCATGACTGTGGGGTAGAAGCATACCAACTAGGTTCGGCAAGCCTAGCCCTGTGGTTGCTTATAGCACCATAGCTATCCCCAAAACCCCCTTGGAGCTCCCAGAGCTCATAGTCCAACAGGACCCTCAGAATAGGGTCGTTCCATGATTCCAAGATTCTCACGGAAGGATAGGAACATGACCTTCCCCAAGGGCATTGTGAGAATATCTGCAATCTACTCATCAGTTCCTATATGATCGAGCCTTACGGCGCCTTGCTGTACCATATCCTGGATAAAGTGGTACCAACCATCAACATGCTTGGATCAGTCGTGGAACTCAGGATTCTATGACAAATGAATCCCCCTTTGGTTATCACAAAGGATAACGGTGGCATCTAGCACATGCTCGAACAACTCACTGAAGAGCTTTCGCAACCAAGTGACTTCACAACAGGCCATACATGCTGCAATGTATTCGACCTCAGCGGTGCTTAAGGCTACCGACTTCCTTTTCCTGCCCGAAGCATATCTACTTGTGAAGTACCATCCAGATGTGCTCTTACGATCCACCACACTGCCAGCCCAATCGACATCAGTATATCAAGGAGTGTCTTGCTCTCGGTAGTGTAACTCAACCCATGGTCTATCGTGCCACAAAAATATCTCAAGTTTCTTGGTACAAACCCAGTGAATGTTATGATCAACCATATGTTGACTCAAGGTGTTCACGACACAACATACGTCCGGACTGGTGTTCACTAAGAACAACAGAGCCCTTACGAGTTGACGATACTCAGTAGGATTTGCTAACATGGGCCCAGCTGCGCTGCCACTCAACTTCTTAAAGTTGAGTTCCATCGGTGTCGACACGGACTTACAGTCCACCATACCAGAAGCTTCATAATGTATTTTCCTTAAGAAAGGAAAATCTTGTCAAGTCTCTGCCAGACCTCTGGGCCTAGGCATTAGTCCTAGGTCCTTCATCTCGAACTCAGCACCAAGCTCCCTCTTACATTGATGAATGAGAGGGTCAGCACCTGTCAAGAAGAGGTCGTCCACATACAACACCAAGATGAGAGGCTTTTCTCTTGAAGTAAAGGTTCGGATCAACATTACTACGAGTGAGGCCCAACTTCATCGAGTAGCTATCTATCCTCTCGTACCAAGCTCTGGGTGCTTGCTAAAACCCATAGAGGGCTTTCTTCAACCTGCAAATATGGGTGTCTCGATCCTGGACTTTGAATCCCAGAGGTTGCTCCACATACACCTCTTCCTTTATCGCACCATGCCACAAAAAAAAACGGTCTTTACATCCATTTGTAGAAGCAAGGGAAATAATAGATTATAGTTGTAATAATAATCAGTGCCTTCAGGCAACACATTTTCCCATCAGATCCATGCTTGATCTTATATTGAGGTGACACCAGCTTTGATCGGTGGTCTAGGAACCATATCCTAGACATCACCCTTGCATCCATGCAGACTTTGATGCTTTCCAGTTTCTGCAAATGATCCAGGCTCATATTGTACTCATGGCAGCTAGATACCCCTGTTATTTATATGGCTTCTCAGTTTTCTTCTGGAATTTTCCCCTCTGAAGCCATATGTCTTTGAGCCCTGAGGATCAATTTTTTTTTTTTTTCTTCGTTCAACAATGATATTAGCTCAGGAGCATATACATATGTATTCTCCCTCTTAATGCCAGCTTCTCTCTCAAGAGAAGACATTTATTTAAAATGAGGGCATCCCAGACACCAACTTGGAAAAGGGGTCTTATTCTCCCACAGTCAAAACCATCCAAACAGGCTTTGCTGATCATGGTTCAAGACTCCAACAACTTGACTGAAGGCTGCAAAACTTCTCAGTTCACACTTGCAAGTTTATCATTACACTCCAATGTAAGGCTGATACTGTCACAAGCTTACAACTATAATGAATTTCGTAAACATGGGTGTCTATCTATGTCACTGTCATAATGACAGTGACATAGAATCATAGATTTAGAACTATCACCTCTGTCATATCGCTGATTACGGTGATGACATAATTTTATCGTACCCATCACTATCTTCTTCATCATTGTCATATTGCCAAATAGTATTGAAGATTTCAAACTTCATGGTCATACAGATTCTGCCATATATCACTGTCAAACAGGGAGAGTATATCATGATTCCTTCTCTCATGATCCTGCACTGCTTCTTATTTTTCAGATCTTGTCCAACTATAGTTAATGGTTGACTGATCTAGGGCGCAAATCTTTAGATCTTAGTTCTGCAATGCAATTTGAGAATGAAATCATCCTTTGGGACTTCATGCTCTTCTGTCCCTGTAGCATTGTCTTCCTTGGAACTAGGGGGATTTATCACAAAACATCTGCACATAGCTCTTATATGCCTTTGAAGGTATGCTGGAGCCCACAGACCTTCCTAGAGAAGACGACTTCGGGAATGAGGGCATCCTCTAGAAATTTCAGCTTCTCACTGTAGAAGCTTCCATCAATCCATTTTTGCTCAAGAGAATAGACAGATAGAGGTCTCCCTCTTAATCCCAGAAAATCTATAGGTGCCATCATTTTGATTCCATAGATGGTATTATGACCATTTTCCCACACAGACAACTTGAGACAACTTTCGAGACTATGATCTTAGCTTATAACAACAGCACATCCCCACTTCAAGAATGATGATACGTATTTCTAGGCTAAGTTGCTACTAGCAAGGTATATGTCTAACTCAGACCTCCTAGAATGATATTTCAGCACACAGTCCAGATATGGTTTGTCAGCTCAGACTAGTACTCAGCCACTCTGTTAATACCACACCTTCTCCTGCTCCATACACACCGGTGTTGTTCCTGCCTTTATTATAGCTCTAGGAAAAATTTCTGGATGGACAACTTATCCACGATCTTCAATGATTGCTATACTTGCTTTTGGAATAGTTCGCTTCAGCCCTGAAATAATGGACTTTCATTAAGCACCTCACCAATAAATTGAAGACAGTACACCATGAATACTTATGGGCAATTGATACACCGTCAAATCCTTGTAATACGATTTCAACTTGGTTCCTCCAGGAATATGGTGACTTTTAGCAGGTAAGTTTGCTTGGTGAGAATTCGACTTAGATATCAAGCAAAGATATCTTCGACGTCTATGTGCAGAAAGCGAGATGCGTAGTGTACGCTGCTTCAGCTCCGCCACGTCCCGTAGAAAATCGTTCCGCTGTCCTTCAGTCAAGCTTTATGCTTTCCAAACGTCGACATCTTTTAAGTCACCCGTCATTGTTTCCAGTCGACGAAACACTTCCGCCTACGGAGAACCAATTGCTTTACTAACTTACGCCCCTCGAAAATCGGAATCCAAACAACTGAAGAATTATTATTGTTACTTGATCAACCGATCTAAGTGTAACCAAGGAAAACGATACCCAAACAATTCGAAATGAAACGCGCACAAACATATCTTCCACAGTCAGAACGACTCTTCCCTCTTACAGCAGCATACGCTGCCCTTCCATGCAGGCTGAGAAAGACCTCTAAACCCACGCTGTCACCTACAACACTTGGAAGTGCATTAATTCTCAGTTCCGCAGAGATTTACTGATAAGGGCCGAGATTTATTTGTTGTGTGCTCGAGCCAAGAACACATTTTCACGTAAGTTGCAAAGAAATGATTGCAACATGACTTTTTAATTGAATTTGGTGGGCAGGAGACTCGCGGAACCCTCGGTTCACCAAAAGAAATAAATTAATTGTGAAAGTAGCAATCATCATAAGCAACGATGTTGTGGTTGTTACTAAGGTGAACATTGAGATCCACAAAGATACTGCGCACATTCGCCAGTTCAATTGTTAGTATTCGTTGAAGTCTGCATACGATTAAAATGCGATCTAGTGGACGAAGCATCAAGGAAGATCTGGGTGAGCGTTGAAGGCTGATTTATGGTGAGTGTACTCTCACCTAACAGATCTTACTGTCACCTAATAGTCCCATCAAAATAGACCTGTGTAGACTCCTGAAGATGCTCGACCTCCTTGCTAAAGCAAACAACCCTACAAAAGGCTTCCTTCTGCTACCCTCAATAGAATTGCCCTAGCTGCCTTGATTTGCTGCGGGTTCCTTTCTTTGAGAGGCTGCTCCTATGCACTGAAGTTCTAGGCTATTTCTGGCCTTCCAAACAGACTTCGGCCCTCACCTATGGCTGCGGCCTTCTTCAGATTTTCCGCACAGAATTGCGGCTCCTTTTACAAGAGTTTGCCCACCCAAAACAAGTCCAATTGTTCTCAGAAAACTCCCTATGGAGTTCGGCCTTCTTGTAAGGTTTACTTGGCATCAAACAGTCAAAGAGAGACCTAAACTCAGCCTCTTCTCCTTCGCTTTGCCTTAATCGAATTCCTATTCTTGTCCTTCAATCAAGACTGCAAATATTTAAGCAGTCTCAGCCTTCCAGCTCTTCTCCTTGTCCTCTAACAGCACGTTGGGCTTTGTCTTCACCTCAGCTCTGATTCCATGTAAATTTCTGAACATGTTCTATGCCATTTCAGATTAGGGCACTCAATACTGAAGCAGATAGAACATACTAATAGATCGATGGAAGCAAGCCAAAATAGAGATAACGAATGGTGGCGTTACGACGATCAGCAGGATGCTTCTACCAGCAAAGTCTCCAATAGGTCATTCAGCCAAGCGTGTCACACATAACCCCAAAATAACCCAAACAAAGAACACTCCATAAATACGCAGCACGAAGAACGCAGCTCCATCTCCATCAAGAGAGAAGAAAATCCTCCACACATTGTGTGTGTCTAATGAGCTCCAAGTCTCTCCAATATATAGGCATCTTTGGGGGTGTGTAACATGCTCTTTAAGACATTTAAGTCTATATTATAATCCAAGCTGACCTAGCACATAAGTGGAATAAATTCAAAGTCCATGTTCTGCTCATCTGATCGAGATGATCTTTAGATCAATCTTACACCTCTCCGAAAGAGGAATCCAATAAAAATATTGGGATCGTCATCTGAGCAACACAACTTGGAGTTTGGACCCAGTTGTCCAATTTTAACAATAGCACATTTGCAGCCCCTATTAAATAGGAAATCCTCCTATTTCTATGCGCACTTCCTTTCTCCAACAATTCACACAAGTTCTCTTGGCACCTTTCTCTCACAAGCTCACACAAACCCATGGTTAATAATAATACCTTGAGTGCATTCGTTCCTCCTTTTAATGCAATTCGAATGGCTAAAGTTAACAAGTTTCTAATTGAGGAAAGTTGCTTTTGTGATTGATTGAGTCAACTGAGTTAAATACTCATGCAACTTGTTCCCTCCCAATTCTAGAACTTGGGACTCAAACACTCGTCCTTTTCCTCAATTAACTTGCACTAGAAGACAAATAACTCGGCCTTCCACTTTAATGCATTAGTTAACTGCTTCATAGCTCATCCTAATTTTTAGGAACTCTCCTATTCTTTAGGAATTTGAGCATGCTAAAGGAGAAACTCGTTGTGGCTCCTTGAACTAAGGCACAAATCAAGGAACCCCTCTTCGTGTTGATTTTTGAGTAGCTTGGGAGGTACTCCAAACCCTAGGGTTCGAAGGTTGGAGGACAAAGCGCCACAAGAGTCACTTGTGGGCTTGGAACCCAAGGTAGGGGTTTTGCACCCATCGGGATTTGGGCCAAAACCATGAGCACATTTTGACATATGATGGATGAGTATGATAGCTCTCAGCGAGGCAAATCTAACGCAACTCGAATCATCCGATTCCGAGCTGTAGAAATGGAGATATGAATTTTTGAAGTTAATTGTTGGGTTTTGCACATGTATGTCTCTGTCCGCTTGATGATAATAAGCCATGAGACAATTGTAAAAGCCCTTAAATGACATTGGAGGAGCCCTTCTATTGGTGTATAAATAGAAGGTGTTGTGGAGGACATTTCCTCATTCATTGTGCAACACACATCGCTAACAAGAGTTCGTTGGAGAGGAGATCTATCTCTGTCTTATCCAGAACAAGGAGGAGGACAAGAGCAGGAGGGCTGAGGGCTGTTTGAGGCCTGTCTTAGGGTAGCTGAGTCGCTGGTTAGAGGGCCGAGGGCCTGTTCTTGAAGGTCGAGGTAGTGGAAGGTCGTTTTAGCCTGTTTTGAGGTGGTTCTTGGGTGGAGAAGCCTTAGGAGAGGCAACAGAGGTTGTTGTGGGTAGGCTGCAGGCCCTACCTCAGTGTTTGAGGGCATCGTAGGGTGTATTGAGGGTCGTTCATGCCTAGAACAACAACAAACCGGGTGAGAATCTCTCTAAGGGTGGGCCGCAGTCAAGAAAGGTTGTTTGGGTGACTGTTTAGGGGCTGTTCCAGCAGTCCAAGATGCTCTAACCAGTCACAGTCACAACAACAATATTGTAGACTTGAAACAACAATGTGATGTGTGTTGGATCCTTGTTTTTGGGTTAGATTTGGATCTGTTTTCTAGCAGCCCGTGGGAGCCAATTTGGAGGCATTATTCAGTGATCAAGAGCCTTCATCGATGCAATCTTGCAGTGTACTATTGGGGGCCATTGATATGGTGGAGGATAATGTGTTGGCTACCCAAAGTAACCCTAGACAAGCAGTCTTGAAGTGACGAAGATAGTTGAAGGTTGGGTGAAGATTGGTGCCGAAAGTGCAACACTTTGATGGACAAAAGTGACTGCTACCCTCGCAGATTGGAGCTCAGGTATTAGCCAACCTAGAGAGTAGATTGGATCAACCTGTGTACATGCAACAGAAGTGACTTGCGGCAGTGTTAGGTGGCAACCCTCCTGGAGTCTTGATGTGTTGTCCTTAGAAGGACTAAAGGGTAACTAGTGAGCGGTACAGAAGCGAAGGACCGTAAGGACAAGATACGACTTTGTGTCTGATCAAAAAAGTTTTTCATTGTATCTTGTATACCATAGACTGTTGTATTATTCAAATTTGGTTTAATGTAACGAAGATTGGGTTGTACATTATTGTACAATTTTGTTAAAAGTTGTGTATACTTGTGCATGTGTGATTTCTGCTTTATATTTTCTGCTGTACAAATTAATTCTGGTTGAGATTCTGGGTTTGGTAGCATCAGTGATTTCAAGATTCTAACCTAGACCCAAGATCGTGGAAATTCAGCACTTCGATACTATTTTCAACAAGGGGTTCATAGCCACACACATATTTGAAGAGGGTGTTATAGTAAAATCTTGCACCCTTGTGCAAAGTCTTGCTAGGTTGAGTAACATGGGAGAGTCACCAATGTCACCCTAGCAACCACTACTCTCATTTTAGTGATGGATGGAATCCAACACTAGGGAGGTTTCCCTAGTAGATCACAAGATCATGTGGCCCAGTGAAACCATGTCAAGAGCCCCCTAAGGCTTCTACTTCCTTCACCACCAATCAAGAGAGGCTTAAACCAAAGGTTGCACAGAGTGTGAACATCATTTTCCAAAGATCTTCATGAGCGAAGTGTCTCAGGAGTGCATTTATATTAAAAAAAATAATCTAGAATGCCAAATTAGTTGTAGTAATATATGGAGACTTGCATATTTATACATCAAAGAAGATACAAATGGCATCCATAATACATTAATGATTAATCGTTCGAGCATCAACCATATAGAATCTAGATTCTATCAATTACAAACAAGCATACAATTTTTTAAGCATATAACAAAATGTAGACCATTAACTTTTGGAATGAAATATGTTATATAGCAACTATCAACTTTAACAATTACAAACAAGCATACAAATTTATAAGCATATAATAGAATGTAGACCATTAACTTATGGAATGAAATATGTTATCTAGTCAACACTAGCATGACCAAATAGTTATATTTATGAAATAGGCCATCTACACATCGAAATATGAAGGCTGAAAGGTCCAAAACAATAAATTGAGCTATTTGCTAAACACCACTCTACAGAAGTAGTGCTCACCAATTGTGCAAGAGTAGAGATGACCTTGATGCTTTAGCATTGCCGCTCCATAGATGAGCGTTGGTCTCTGAGATGATTTCACTTGGTATTACATCCCCTCATGTGCCTCCAGAGGTTGAAACAGTTAGCCACAAGGCTTGGACGTTGGACTACTTGATGATGTGCCCAAATGTATCTTTGATGCCCCCGAGGCTGGCCTTGACCATGTTTGATGGATGTTGCTTCTTTTGGAGCTTAAATGAGGATGATTGTCATTGAGATGACCTAGGAAGACTTGCATATTCTCCCTAGACCCCAACACTTGCCTTGCATAATGCCATGTCACTCCCACAAATCCTAGGAGGGTGAGATAGTTCTCTTTATGGATGACATAATGGTTGAGGAGGGACTTTTTGGAGATGTACACATGCTTCTTTTGGAGATGTACACATGCTCTTTTGGAGATGTATGCATGTACACATGCCATTGAGATGACTTGGGAGGACTTGCACATTCTCCCTGGACTGTAACACTTGTCTTGCATGATGCGATGCCACATGCACAAACCCTAGAAGGGTGGCGTAGGCCTCGTTATGAATAACATCATGGTTGAGGAGGCACTTATGGTGATGTACTCATGCTTTTTGAGGATTTCTTGGAGTGGGGAACACTCGTGTACCTATTCATCACTTGCTTGATAGATATTGATTATTTCTAGACGATGATGTCATAATGTAGACATTTATTTCCCGTATGTGTGGCCTATTTTTGCTGTTTTGTTATGTTTTTAAGCTATTTTAAGGTAAACTTGTGACCTTTTGAGCTTGTTGAGCGTTCAAGTGAACTTCTTCAGGATTTTGCTTGTAAATTGTGAAAATGAGACTTGGTTGCCTTCATATAGATAGAGGGAGGTTTCAATTCACTTGGGTCATCATTTGTTCACCATAATTTCCTCTCTTTGGAAGTGCGCATTAACTCTTTGTCTCTTCTACTCATCTGCAATGTGATTTCTATGGAGTTGGAGGTGGAATTTTGCTTGAAGTTGGTTTCTTTGGATTTATTGAATAGGTTTTTATTCTTTTATAAGTTTATTACATATTTTCTATATTTTGAATGTTATATTGTTTGAAGTAAGGTTTCTACATGTGTCATGGTTAAAATTGCTAAATTTCTTTAGAAATCTTGGTCCTCTATGGTATGCAAATTATTTTCCTTGAATCCTTTAAGAAAGCTTTGAGTTGTGCATCACTTGAATTTAAAATCTCCGTAAAAGGGATGTTTGTAGGTAGATTCCCTTGCCATCTCATCCTCTTCAACAAGGTTGTCTTCATTGATTGAATTTTCCCTAGAAGGCTCCTATGTCCACTTAGATCAAGGAACTAGTCTGGGTGGTGATGATCAAACCTACTATTTTGATTGGTTCCTCTCTCTTCTATCTTAAATTCTACATATTTGGGGTTAGGATTAAGGTTTATATGAAATATTGCTAAAGAGGTAATTTTATTTGATGCGCCATTGCTGTTTAACTAGGAATTACATTACATAATTGTGAAAAAGTAAAATATAGCATTTATTTCATGGTTAAACCCTATTTCTAGGGATTACATCATCATTATGTTGCTTTTTTATGCATGTTTCAGCCATAAAAACTCATTTGCAAACCCTAAATTTTGCATATTTAATTGATAGTCTTGATCCTTTGTTGATTAATCATTGGAAGACTATTTATTTGTGAAACCCTAAGTTATAATAGCCCTATATTTTGTTTAAATGGTATATGGACAAAGTGCGTGTACTTTGGTAAATATATCTAAGCCCTCAAGGCTTTGTCGATACTCTACCACAATCATTAGACCTCATCAATCACCTTGAACCCTCCTCTTTGAATATCCTTTAGGTGATTTATAGGGAAGCCTCTGTTGTGGTTTAAGCACCACTAAATAGTTGGAGAAAGGGTATTGAGGTGATAGTGGTAGCCGATCGTTTGTTTCCCCAAAATTTGGCTCTGCCTAGTGAGGCTTTGCACTAGGCATGCTAGATTTTGTTGTAACATTTTTGGTGTCGTTGTCGGGGAGGAGTTGAGTCCACCTCCTCGTGATTCGAAGTCTATGTATGAATATTTATTGATGAGAACATCCCAAAGCCTAAGCTAGAATTTCTCATTTGGTAACCTAGACCAATTCTCGTTATCAAGTCTCTAATAGTCGGTCAAAAGCAACCATTCCTCCTAGAAAGAAGACCACTTGTAAGATTGTTGTCTCTTCTTCTTCCCCTAGAAGTTTCTCCTCCCCTATAATCAAGAAAATTGTTGGTAATCCTTGTACCTCAACCATAATGGCTGAGTTGTGGCTCAACACTGAATATAAGCCCCTTGATATGGGTGCCATTCCAAGTTACCTCCACAACCTTCGTGAGAAGTATGAAGAATGGTTGCCCACGTTTGATGGGATTGAGGTGATCATGACTGAAAAACATATGGATGAGTTTTACTAGAGTGTTGGCGGAAGGATGATTGAAGAACAAGATGTGGTTATGATGTTGTTTTCCCCTTCCTTGGAAGGAAATGCCAGAGATTGGTACCTACATTTACTTGTAGGAGGTATTAAACATTGGGACCAACTCCCTGAAACATTTAACAAAAGATGGGCCACTATTAATGAATGCATGCAACTCTTAGCCAAGTTTTAGGAAGCTAAAAAGACAGACAATGAAAGTGTTAAGGGGCAATAAAAAGGCAGACAATCAAAGAAGTACCCAAAATGTACAAACCCCACTGAGTAGACCATCCTTGCATTATATGTTGATGCTTTCCTAGGAAACATATCTTATGCCTTGAATGATAAAGATCCTTAGAGCCTTGAACATGTTAAAGCCTTTGCTATCACCATTAAGCAAAATTCGACAACATCTAAAATTGACCCTTGATATCTGTAGCAATATGGGAGGGGACCCTAAGCCTGTAAACTTGTAGGTAGCATGGAAGCACTTTGGGCCTAACGTCCTCTAGAGACGAAGGGAAGTTGAGGAAAGTTGAGAAAATGTGTGCCTATTAAATCAATTGCTTTCCTGCAAAACCAAAGGGTTGAGAGAGAAGGAAAATATTTCCAAGCAAGGGATCTAGTTCTTCTTTATGATGATCCTTATCCATAGAAGGTCCACGGAAAGGTAGAGGTTAACTATTTTTACATTGCCGATCTTGATGGAGAGTCCTTGTCATTAACAATGGATGGCAAGCACCTTCCACCTTTTGGTGGAACCTGATGCATTCATTTGTAGATAGTTAGCATAGGGTTGTGTGCATTGCATTTTTGTGTGTGCATCCTTCTTTTGATGTAGTTCATGCTAATGTGTCTACATGATAGTTAAATTTAGCTAACATTTTACTTTAGTATTATCTTATCTAATATTGCAAGGGTGACATTCAAAGCCTTGCGCAGTTGCTATGAAGTTGTTGCAAGTGTGTAGGTAACAAGTTTTTGAGAAGCTGGGATTGCTTGGTTTCTCATGCACTCCTCGTTCGAGCTCATGGATCATGCGCTCTATAGTGACCAAATGTCCTCGAGTTGGAACTAGAGTTACTCACCAAAAATGGGTAACCCCTAGGAGAAAAAAAATCTCCTCATTTGATAGCGAGCCAACCAATAGCACCATGATGGTTAACACAACACTATGCTAGATTTCTCCCATTATTGCTCTGGTCAAATCTCTCTTATTTGACATCTTTTCTTAAAGGATGTGGGTCATCAATCGATAGGTACCGTAACCATTCTTGTAATCACATCCTTTTATTTAATGTTATGGGCATGGTAATATGGATCACAGGGCAAATTGGATGAATGATCGACCTCGATGTTAGAATTCCATGCACTCTAGGTCTGGTTTATGTTTTGGCAGTTTCACAAAACATGACACATTAAAATGCCTAACTTTAAAAACAACATGCACAACGAAAAGTACACCAACAATTAGATTATACACATAACCCACAATTTAATGCCCAAAAATGAAATCTTATTAGTCATTTAACAAGAAATACAAGGGCTCCAGAACTGGGGAAAGTGTTACTTTACAATCCTTGTACAAAAATGCCAAAAATGCAAGACAACTATCCCTTGTTTTCCTGGGCTAAGGCTGAGTCCTTCCACCTCTCAATTGCCCCTCAACACCCACTGTCCAATTGTTCCTTTAGTAGATTGTCCACACAACCCGCCCTTGGTTGTGGCACTTGCTCAAACTTGCATAACCCTTTACACCTGCTTTAACAGTCCTGGCTCCAACATCCACCATAGAACATTACCGACTCTCAACTAACCCTAGGCTCATTCCTTTAAGCCTTGTCCTCCCTATTATATCTCTTGTGGTCTACCTAGGGCTTTCCCAACCCTCCTAAACCCTTGGTTAGCCGTCTGTTATCACATAAAAACCACAAGGTTACTTCTTGTTTACCTGCACATTAGTGACAACAACCTATCTAGCCCCCTGACATCTTTATTAGCTACATATTGCTCTTTGCGGGTTACAAATGGTCTCTTCTAGTTTGCAGTCACCCTACAGGTCCTCAACGTCTCCTTCCACATAACTCAACCCCTTTACCTCTACTGTGGATTGCCACAGGCTTGCGGCTAGGGCACAACCCTCGACCCTGCCTTTTTTCTTTTGTGATTCGTTGCATTACACAGGCCCTAAATATGAAATTTCCATGAAAGCACCAACTGGATATTATTTTCCTAACTGATTAGCAGTTTATTTGTTTACAACAAATACCAAATAATTCACTAATGCATTCTTCGTAAATAAAATTCACTACGGAAGATAAAATTCAGGAACTGAGAAATAGATGCACACACATGAAAATCGACACAATTATTTTGGGCTGAAAAATCCTTGGAAAAACCTCGAAGGGAAAACTAGTGCAACAAAAGAGGTTTTATTTTATTATTAAGTAACAAATTTTGGAGAGTACAATAATCTGGATGCCTATGTGGCAAACTTCCGACAAATATATAGGAAAAATAACTGGGAGATAATTTTCTCCCGTAATCCAACTCGACCTCCATTGGCCTACTTGCACTCCTCATTGGAAACTCGGCCTCTGCCAGAAATGCGCATCGCTGGCTTAGAATCACACACAATTCCTGCAAACTAGCTCCAAATGATTTGTCTTGCCTCCCTCTGCCACTGCAAGTGACTTGCTCTGCCTCCTGGATGATCTTCTGTTCTCCGACAACTGAAATGACCCCTTTCTAGCAAATTGCACTTGGGTTTTTGGTTTCTCGCACTGGTTGCACGACCTCTCTGCAGATGAATTTCAGCCTCCCTTTAAGTGCTACTTTGCTGCTGAAAACTACTAGGAAACTCTCCGAAATTCTTCTCACAAACTATATGTGACTCACTTGATCTCTGATGTTGGTCCTCTGGCTCGAATTTTTCCCTTGCAGAATCACTGCGCATTGGGAAATTCACATTGCCTTGCTCTCACTGTCAAACTGTCCCTCTCTCCATCCCATCGACTTGCTCTTATAATCACTAGCTAGAGCATCAACGACCAAGATTTAATTGTGATCAATAGCCAAGATCATCTTAGACTTGATCCAAGTCATTTTCTGGAAGTCTCTAGACAATAAGTCCATCTCCTTAATTAAGGCCCTTTAATTGACCACTTTTCCTAAGTTAGACGTAGGAAATATTTAAATGATGGTTAATTAATTTAATTAAGGTGTTTCACAAGCTTATCTCGTGAAACCTTTTCTTGGTTTTGGAGATCTCGTGTTCCTTAGCCTCTTAGACACAAATCGAGCCTATAACACTTGTCCGATCCTACCATATCATCCAAAAACTAACACTCCTCTTAGCGAGAAAGGTGTTCTAGAAAATATCTATGGTGGACTGTCATACACTGCTGATGTCCGACATCACTACCTATCAAGCTACTGCTCATACTCTGATCTATCTCACATTGTTGCTGCTACTTGCATTGTTGTTGCAACTACTGCAATAGTGATTTTGATCTCATCTGATCTGCCTCTGAAACAAAACTGGGAAATCTCTCCTAGATGGAAACTCTCTCTAGGAGTCTCACTCTAGATGGAATTGCACCTGCAACCTACAACTGGGAAATTCACATTGCCTTCTCCAAAATGCGAATTTCCTGTAGCTGGAAACTTGATCTCTATAGATCTATTGTCGTTTCTGCACTGGCTCCACAATTGTCACTTGAGTCCTTGACTGCAACTTGCTCTGCTTTGTTTACTGAGCAATTGACTGTGCCCAACGATCTCTGCGCCTATCTAGTATTTGACTGCCACTAGCTTTGGACTGTCCCTCAAGATTTGGCTGTGCCTGTTGACACTGATACTCCTTCTACTGAATACATTAGGCCCCTATAGCAAAGATAATGATCCAAGAGGAAACATCTATCTGATGCTGTGCCTCTTTGGACCTTGCTCGATCTTGCAACTCTGAAGTATCACGCTCCTATTCCATCTGGAGGTATAGCTGTTATCAATGCAAACTCTTCCAACGTGGAGGTCAACTCATCTATCTCTGTCCAAGCTACTGTTTGTTGCTACCATATCTTGTCCTTCCTCTTGGGACACTGATCAAACTTACCACATCCAAAGCATCAGAGAAATTTTGAGGTAAGAAATGGGCTTGAAAACAAAAATGTTCAACAAAAATCAGCTTTATAAGAGTCAATAGGATTCAATATGATGATGTCAACTATGGGGGATGATTCACCATTTTGGAGTAGAAGGGTAAAAAGATTTAATAATTTTATTTTTATTTATTTATTTATTTCCTCAACTCGTATTTTCAACTTATCTCCCAACGATTTTAATCAAATTTCGAGTAGGAGCATTCGTTGGATGCATAATTTAATTCCTCATCCAAGGAGTAACCATGATCCAAGAGGAAACATCGATATCAGATGTTGTGCCTTTTCGGACCCTGCCCGATCCCGCAACTCTGAAGTATCCCACTCCATTTGGAGGCGTCGCTAAAACTCCTCCAACCTGGAGGTCAACTCATCTATCTCTGTCGAAGCTGCTGTCTGCTGCTACCACTTCTTGTCGTTCTTCCTATTGGGACACTAGGTGACGTATTGACCAAACTCACCACACCTAAAGCATTAGAGAAATTTTGAGGTAAAAAATGGGCCTCAAAACAAAAATGTACAACAAAATTCAACTTTATAAGAACCAGTGTGATTCAGTATGATGATGTCAACCATAGTGGATGGTTCACTATTTTTAATTAAAAAAAAATAAAAAAATCTCCGTACGATTTTATTCAAATCTCCAATAGGAGCACTTGTTATATGTGGAATTTAATTCCTCATTGGAGGAGTACCATGTTGCATGCTTTTTACCTCCAAAACTTGATGAGGTAATCTAATCTTATTTTATTATTTCCATTTTAGACCTCAAAATATCTCTAATGCATTTGACCTTCAATAGGTCCTTCTTCTTCTTCTCGCCTCCCTTTGAGCTTTGTCCCTGACTGGGAACCTTTTTCACTTTCCCTTTACTCACAAGGGCTACATTTTCTTCCTCCTCCTCCTCAACTTTTAATCCTCTATTGTTGGCGTTGATAGAATCCTCAGCGAGACTGAGCCTTAACTCCTCTTGACTGAAGACAGTCCATAGGTGTTCCCAATATGGTAGCTTATCTCGTCTAGTGATTCCCTAAATGAAAGTTTTGCATTCCTTGGTAAACTCATTTAGAGTTGTCCTCGCTAGATCACTATCTTTTGGCTTCTCCACGACAACCGCGAGCTCATCACAGACATTCTGAATTTTGGTGAGATAATAAGTCACACTCTCACCGTTTTGCATTTCTTTGGTCCTCAACTTCTCCTTGAGAATCATTTTACAATTCTTAGATGGATCTTGGTATACCTTCACAATGACATCCCACATGCCCTTTGTTATGGTTCTCAAACTTCTGTTGTTGTTGTTAATTGCAGAATTCGGATTTTCCACAGTATCATAAAACATTGGTCGACGTTTCGAATCCCAACGGAGATCCATCTTCAGGACGAGAATGAAGAATGAAAGGTGGTCGCACAAGGTCAAGGTATAAATAGTGAAGGATTGTGATGATTGAGAGGAGCCAACAATAGATAAATTTATTTAAATAAATTATATTTAATTATTTATAAATTTTTAATTATAATAATAAATAAAAATCTTATATTAAATTTTTAATAATAATAAATATTTATATTTTTTATGCTTATTAATTTAATAATAAACCCTAAGTGCCTAAATTAACTTTAATAAATTAAAATATAATAATTAAATTTTATTTATTATTTAAAAAATATCATTTATATTAATTTTATATTAATTTCTTATTATATATCTAAAAATATTTTATAATAAACCTAGGGAAATTTAATTTATAGCCTAAATTTTAATCTTAAGTGAAATTTATTAAATGAGACCTATGTTTATTAATTCTAAATAATAATATAAGAATATGTTACTAAATAAATGATAATTATTAATAAATCTTAATTCTACTAATGAATTTAATTAATTAAATTTTAATATTTATAAATTAATTAAATTTTAAAATTATACTACCAATCTCTGAAAATAATTATCCATTAATTAATTTTTATGAATAGACTAAAAATTAATTAACACAATAATTATTACGAGTGGGTTAAATAATAAGGTTAAAGTACTGACAGGACCCTAAACTGATCACTGATAAGGAGAAGAATCAAACCTGCCACATTATACCTGGGAAGAGGATGAACCTGAGGAGCAAATTTGTCTAATAAGAGGCCGCCAACTGTCACTAATCTCGAATCCTCCGTCCCTGTTGATGTTATGAGGGTGTTTTATAATCTCCACTGCTTCTCTAATCTTCTGTCTTTGATAGTTTTCCTCCCTTGCAATGATTTTAGCATCCTCAAGACGCAAGTGGTGTTTTGTTTTCAAGGAGTGATCAGCAAGAGCCGAGGTTTGAGACCGTTCATGCTTAATATCGGCACCATGCTCTTTCAGACGTTTTTGAAGAGAGCGCCCAGTTTCACCATTATAACTCTTCCCACATGAGCAGTCAATCTTGCAAACACCTTTAAGCTGCCCCTGACTAATGCTATCTTTAACTGAGCGCATATTTTGTCTAATGGTTCCTGCTGCTGAGAGAGCAAAAATGTCACTCCTTCTTAAAACCTTGGCAATCTTATCTGTCACACCTTTAATGTATGGCAGAAAAACCCTTCCACTATTCCCTTGAGGATCCTGGTGTCTCCTGGATACGACAATACTTTTTGCTCTGTTTATTGCTTTTCTGATATCTCTTTCCTTATACCCTATACCCAAGAAAACAGATGCCAGGTGAGATATTTCTTCTTCAAGGTGCTCTTCATCGGATATCCTCAGGGCTCTATCAGCAAGAGTGTTAAGAATGCCAAATTTTTGAGCAAGATGATGGTAAGAGTCAACATGGAGGTAGCTGTCAGTATGGGTTTTCTTCCTAAAAACCTAATGCCCTAATGTTCCATCTTCCTTTCTGGTAACTAGGACATCCAAGAAAGGAATGCTCTTGTTTTCTTCCATCTCCCTGGTAAACTTAATTTCTGAGGAAATTGAGTTCAGGTGATTGAAGAATTTGACAAGATTTTCCCTACCATGCGACCACTTTATGTTAGTGTCATCCACAAATCTTTTCCACCAAGATGGACTTAAGGGAAAGGAGGCTAGGGCTTTCTTTTCGAAGTTCTCCATAAATAAGTTGGTCACAATAGGTGAGAGTGGTGATCCCATTGCAACACCAGATACCTGCTCATAGAACTCTCCTTGGAAGCTGAAGAAGGTGGATCTTAAACAAATTTCAGCAAGCTTGGCTGTTTCAAGATCCGCGACCTCATTAATAACACTCACTGCTTCATCTAAGGTGATTTTGGTAAACAATGAAACCACATCAAAGCTTACTAGGATGCCACTCTCCTCCACCCTCTCTTCTTTTATAAGCATAACGAAATCACTAGAATCTTTTATGAAGGAGTCCGTGTTCCCAACGAGAGGCTTTAGAATTTTTGCGACATATTTCGCCAATTCATAGGTAGGGGATCCAATGGTATTGACAATTGGTCTAAGGGGAACCCCATCTTTATGAATCTTAGGAAGCCCATAAATTCTCGGAATGACCTCACAGGAGGGGGTCAATTTCTTCTTCAACTTATCATCAAGATGAGAATTCGAGATTGCCTTCTTTACTTCTCTTAAGACCTTTGGCAAAGGGTTGGATTCCAACTTCTTGTAGCTGCTGCAATCAAGATGCTCCATTTTTTTAATATAATCCTCCTTATCTAAAACGATAGTAGCCCCTCCCTTGTCTGCCTTAAGAACCACAATTTCGTCGTTGTTGTGAAGGGCTCTAAGAGCGCCTATCTCCTCCTTGCTAAGATTACTTCTAGGGGGTTTAGCTTTTCTTACAATTAGGGAGCATTCTTGTCTAAGAGCCTCTTTATCCTCCAAAGGTAAACCTCGAATGCCCTCTTCAATACTACACAAAATGCTTTCATTTGGAATACCTTTAGGAGCAACAACAAATCCCAAACCTAACCAAGAATCCTACGGGTATCAAGACTTAATTCTACCGAGGAAAGGTTAACAACCTTTTTGTTAATGAAATCATCATATACGGGTTTCTTATTAATATTACTCTCCAAATTATATGAGGGCTTTCTATTAATATTTATATCCTTATCCTCTGTCATCTTACCAATATTTGTCTCTTCCACCTCCCCAAGCATGTTGCTGGTTAAATTCGAAACCCTATTCACAGAACCACACGGTCCATGTTTTTCTATTTTATTTATTTGCGAATTAATGTTTATTAAAGAATCATAACAACCATGGTTATGAATAAGATCTTGTCCCACATTATTAATCTGACCGTCCAATCGTTGAGCCTCTTGGTCATTACCATTCACATGGTTGCTGATCACGAGGTTAGGGTTCACATCAACGGTTCTGTTTGAACAGTCCGCAGCGTTCATGGGCTCGACAGCTTCATCACCATGACTAACGGGAACCATTACCACTTCCACGGTTGGACCCGGGTTACAGGAGTAAGCCATGCTATCAATATCTGATCCAACCTCGGAATCACCACGTGTTTCAATGTCGGATCCATTGGGAGGGTAGATCAACGCTGATGCTGTTGGGTTTGAGACCGGGATACCATCGTTTGAATTGCACAGGTTCAACGGCAAGTTTGCAGGAATAGTCATTGCAGACATAGTATCTCTGATTATCAAAAGTTTAGTGCGAGAAAACGATGTCCTTTCTGAGGAACCACGACTGCTCACCGTTGCAACATCAACAGAACCATCGACACTGATCAAATCAACGCGTTTAAAACCATTGGGGACATCATTCCTCGGTTTTCTGAAGTTACTATTGCTTCTCTCAGCGGAAATAGCTTCCTCGATATACTTGACAGAGATCCATTTGACAGCAGTGCTGGAGTTATCGTTTGTATTCATCGATACCTCTGCTCTATCCACATGAGAGTCAGCATTACAGATGGAACCTGTCCGCAAACTGCATACTTCGGATGATAGTGCTTCTCCTTCATAAGGCCGACAACCATTACTATCCCATACTCGAGTCTCATCGAGAGCCAGTTTCTTCAATTTAACTAGCTTTTTCAAATGTCTGTCCCGAGTTAGTTGACCTTCATTCTGGGCTTTGATAGCAACCTTTGCATCATTGGTTTTCCATAAATCTGGATCGATTAAATTGGCAAGCTTCAGATGCAAAGAAAGGGCCGTGCGTTCTAGCTTATCTAATGCCGTATGTGTGCACTTAATATCACCATGAATAATGTTAAAACTAAGCTTAAGAAAATATCTATTGTATTTGCGGAGATGAAGGATCGGTTTAATGTGGGCGAAGGCGGGGATCAGGTTTAAGTCATGGCATTCTTTGAGAAAATGCAGGTTTGCGGCCCTTCTTTCAATCTTAATTCGAGTTTTTTCCAGATAACAAATATCTACCCAAGACTCCCCTCTGTGCAGGGAAATAATTATGGTTCTCAAACTTCTGTGGTGGTTGTTAATTGTAGAATCCGAATTTTCCACAGTATCATAAAACATTGGTCGACTTTTCGAATCCCAACAGGGATCCATCTTCAAGACGAGAATGACGAATGAAAGAAGGTCGCACAAGGTCAGGGTATAAATAGTGAAGGATTGTGATGATTGAGAGGAGCCGACAATAGATGAATTTGTTTAAATAAATTATATTTAATTATTTATAAATTTTTAATTTTAATAATAAATAAAAATCTTAGATTAATTTTTTAATAATAATAAATATTTAAAATAAATATTTAAATTTTTTATGCTTATTAATTTAATAATAAACACTAAGTGCCTAAATTAACTTTAATAAATTAAAATATAATAATTACATTTTATTTATTATTTAAAAAAAATCATTTATATTAATTTCTTATTATATGTCTAAAAATATTTTATAATAAACCTAGGGAAATTTAATTTATAGCCTAAATTTTAATCTAAGTGAAATTTATTAAATGAGACCTATGTTTATTAATTCTAAATAATAATATAAGCATATGTTACTAAATAAATGAGAATGATTAATAAATCTTAATTCTAGTAATGAATTTAATTAATTAAATTTTAATATTTATAAATTAATTATATTTTAAAATTATACTACCGATCTCTGAAAATAATTATCCATGAATTAATTTTTATGAATAGACTAAAAATTAATTAACATAATAATTATTACGAGTGGGTTAAATAATAAGGTTAAAGTACTAACAAGACCCTAAATTGATTACTGATAAGGAGAAGAATCAAACCTGCAACATTATACCTGGGAAGAGTACGAACCTGAGGAGCAAATTTGTCTAATAAGAGGCCGCCAATTGTCACTAATCTCGAATCCTCCGTCCCTGTTGATGTTATGAGGGTGTTTTATAATCTCCACTGCTTCTTTAATCTTTCGTCTCTGATAGTGTTCCTCCCTTGCAATGATTTTAGCATCCTCAAGATGCAAGTGGTGTTTTGTTTTCAAGGAGTGATCAGCAAGAGCTGAGGTTCGAGACCGCTCATGCTTAATATCGGCACCATGCTCTTTCAGATGTTTTTGAAGAGAGCACCCAGTTTCACCAACATAACTCTTCCCACATGAGCAGTCAATCATGTAAACACCTTTAATGTGCCCCTGACTAATGCTATCTTTAACTAAGCACATATTTTGTCTAATGGTTCCTGCTGTTGAGAATTGAGCAAAAATGTCACTCCTTCCCAAAACCCTGGCAATCTTATCTGTCACACCTTTAATGTATGGCAGAAAAACCCTTCCACTGTTCCCCTGAGGATCCTGGTGTCTCTTGGATATGACAATACTTTTTGCTCTGTTTATTGCTTTTCTGATATCTCTTTCGTTATACCCTATACCCAAGAAAACAGATGCCAGGTGAGATATTTCTTCTTCAAGGTGCTCTTCATTGGATATCCTCAGGGCTCAATCATCACAATCCTTCACTATTTATACCTTGACCTTGTGCGACCTTCTGTCATTCTTCATTCTCGTCCTGAAGATGGATCCTCGTTGGGATTCGAAACGTCGACCAATGTTTTATGATAATGCCCTTTATTGTTTCCTTCTCTGCAATGTGTGGAACGATATGATCTTGAACCCTATCCAAGACCATCCTCCTTGTCTTGGCCATCTCTTTATTGAATTTAGCCAACTGTTGTGCATTTGTTGGCTTTGCCATGACATTCATCATGAATTCGTTCAAACCATGATCATCTAACAAAAACTGCATCCTAGCCTTCCAGACGCCAAAATTAGAGGCTTTGTCAAGTCTATCTTGATCCCTGAGTCCTGTTAAGCCATCTTGCGAAACTCAAATAAGCTAGAGACTAAACTTGGAAATCTCTTTTTTCTTGCTCGACCTTCCTTCTGTTGCTCACACTCCCTTGGGAATGCACAAATCTGCCTCTGGAAATCATTCTCTGGCTAATGCACTATCTTCAGTTGCTCATTGAGACTACTCGCTCAGCCTTATGGATGTCCTTCTCTGGGAACTGACACATGAACTCCAATCTCTGCAACTTGAATTGGCTATGCTAACAAATTCGCACCGACAAATTAATTTGCCTGTTGCGGCTTGCTACTACTGGAAAAACTCAGATCTCCTTCCTGAAGCTGGAAATTGGGAACCCTCTTTGAAATTTTGGAAATTCCTTTGTTTGCTTTTCTCTTCCTGCACTGCACAGATCTGCAGCTGTAACCCTCGTTGAAAAACTTCTACGCTCAGATCTGCTCATCAAATCAACTGATATGCTCACTGGAACTGCTTTCCGTCAACTCCACTCCCTGTTGGAATTCTGCTCTGGGAAAATCAAACTTTTCTTGCACTTTGCTTTTGGAAATCGATTTTCCTGCCCAGCTATTCGCACTGCTTGGCTGGCTTGCAGATTCGAACCCTAAAACTGCATGATCTTTCGCCTTTGAGCCTTGGATTTGATTGATAATGCTCTATGATTTGATCAATAATGCCTTTCATCTTTTTCCTTAAAGCCATGTGAAATTCCACGAATGCACCAATTGGATATTATTTTTCTAACTGATTAGCAGATTATTTGTGGATGGAAAATACCAAATAATTCAGTGATGCATTCTTCCCCAATAAAATAGGCTACAAAAGATAAAATTCAGGAACTCAGAAATAGATGCTCACACATAAAAAATGACACAATTATTTTGGCCTGAAAAGTCCTTGGAAAAACCCCGAAGGGAAAATTGGTGCAACAGATGAGTGTTTATTCTATTATTAAGCAACAAATTGGGGGAGTACAATAATCTAGATGCCTATTTGGCAATCCTCCGACAAATAGACAGGAAAAATAACTGGGAGATAATTTTCTCCCTCTGTCAGAAATGCACACTGCTGGCCTAGAATCACACACACTGCTTGCAAAATAGCTCCAAGAGAGCCGTTTTGCCTCCCTCTCTCACCAGAATTGACTCATTCTATCTCCTGGATGATCTTCTGGTCTCCGACAACTGAAACAACCCCTTTTCAACAACTTGCACTAGGGTTTCTGGCTGCATGACCTCTCTGCAGATGAATTTCGGCCTCCCTTTTCCTACTACCCTGCCACTGGAAAATTGTTAGAAAACACTCTAGAATTCTTCTCAAAATTATCTACTACTCCCTCAATCTTTGATGCTCTCTTTGGCTCGAATCCCTTCCTTGGTGAATCACTGCGCACTGGGAAATTCGCACTGCCTTGCTTTCACTATACAACTGTGTCTCTCTCCGTTTGATCGACTTGCTCTTATAATATCTTCCTAGAGCATCAACGACCAAGATCTAATCGTGATCAATGGCTAAGATCATCTTAGACTTGACCTGTGTCATTTTCTAGAAGTCTCTAGTGCATAATTAGATCTCCTTAATTAATTCCCTTAAATTAACCACTTTTCTTAAGTTAGACTTGGGAAATAATTAAATGATGGCTAATTAATTTAATTAAGGCATTTTGAAAGCTTTTCTCGCAAAACCTTTTCTGGGTTTTGGAGATCTTGTGTTCCTTAGCCTCTTAGACACAAATCGAGACTAGAACACTTGTTCAAGGCTACCATATCATACAAAAACTAACACTAAACTCGTCAACGACAATCTCAACAAACTTCCTTTTCCAACGACTCATCCAACTGATCTTCCATAGAGGCTTAGATGGCTTCCTTTGGCTGCTATTTCCTTTTAGCAGTCACTAAAACAACTAGTGGTGACCCTAGTTAAGATTGAACCTATCCTTTGGCCTGTTATCTCCTGTGGCTAGGGTACTTCTTTTGGCCCAACCTTTCCTTGATATTTTCACTTGCAAGAAACACCAAAACACAAACCTAAAATTCTCCTAATCTAGCATCATCCTTTGTGCCTTAGCAGACCCAAAATCCTTGGCCCTTTTTAGTCTAGAAAAGATGCCCAAAAAGAAAACCCTCCTGCCTTAAATGTGGGTCTGCAATTTCCCCATCAAGAAGAATGCTACATTATTAGCCTCTCCATGATTGTTTTTTAAGCCTCTCCGTTGGCTTCTTATTTATATTTTTCCATAGGGTGCAATACGATGGGTCTAAACTCACACACTCATAAAATCTCATGTTATGAGTGTTTCTCTCTCATAAGTCTAGCACCAAGGGCAAGTGAGAGTACCTTTGGATACTACCAAATGTCTACACTCGATTGTGTTCTTGCTCCACACTTCACCTGGGTGAGTCTTTGACTCTAGTCTAGTGGGACCTCCTTTGAGGCCATAGGGTTTAGGAAGGGCACTAATGGTGAGGCACTGGTTGAAATAATGTGTACAAGGTAATCCATACTCACTAGTTGCTATCTCTCTTGATTATCCATCTTCATTATTTGGGTTGATCATTGGTCTTTGGGATTGGCACCTTTGAGTTAGGGCCTAGAAAACTAGCCTCAGAGTTCGGTGTAGCTAAAAGAAAGCTAAAAGCATATAAAGCCACAATGAAATAAAATGTAAAATGCAAAAGATGGTTGGGAAAATATTTAACACGTGGGAAAAATCTTAGCATGCACTCTAATGCCCTCATTGGCTATCGTTGTCCCTCAAGTATTTAATGGTTCATCTCAAAGAAAGGAACTCTTGAAAGTCCCAAATCGAATGAGCGAGAAGCTGCTACATCTTAAAAGGGTATTAGAAAAATGTAAGGACAAGCTTGGAGTACTAGGCTATGCACCAAATAAAGTCAAATCATTAAAATAAAAGGAACACTAGAGGGGTGGGAAAGTAGTTCAAGAAAAGGGGTAACTCATGTGACAATGATTGCTCCCTCCTTACATCAGTACATTTAGGATGTTGGACCTCCATTAATGGGTCTCATGACTATGGCACCTTCCTTGAAGTCCTTCCCACTCCGTGACCATTCTTCTCACACACCTATGGATTGATGGGATAACCTACGACATGTCATTCCTCTTGGGGCTTGGAAACACCTAATAGAGTTGTTGACATAATCATCTCTAACATAAGTAAGGTAACTTGTTTATAGGTATTGATCCAGATAGACATTTGAAGGTGATTTTTATGTGAAGTATTCTTGTGCCCCTAACATTTGATATGAATCACTATGTTGCTTTAATTTTTTTCTGCCCCTAATGCAGTTGATCTCACTTGGTCTTGAGAGGTTTGTTCACGTTGTATCACATCAACAACAAAGATCCCTTGAGGCATGGACATGGTCTTCTTCAACACCACTCCAGAGGATGTTCTGTCCCAGTTTGAGAGTAGAGATGACCTTGATGCATTAGTGTTGCCCTTCTAGAGACAAGTGATGGTCTTTGAGATGATTCCACATGGTACTACATCCCCTCATGTACCTCTAGACGCTGGAACACTGAGATGTAGGGCTTGGACGTTGGGCTACTTGATGATGTGTCTAGAAGGGCCTAAGAAACCCCTAGGCTAACCTTGATTTTGTTTGATGGACGTTACTTGTTCCGAAGCCTAGATGAGGATGATTTGCATTGAGATGACTTGGGAGGACTTGCACATTCTCCTTGGACCCCAACGCTTTCCTTGCATGATGCCATTTCACTCCCACAAATCGTGGGAGGGTGACGTAGGTATCTTTATAAATGACATAATGGTTGACGAGGCACTTTTTGGAGATTTACACATGTTTTTTGAGGATTTCTTGGAGTGAGGAGCACTCATGGACCATCACTTGCTTGATAAATTGTGATCATTTCTAGAGGATGATATCATTGTGGAGTAATTTATTTATCACTCGTGTGGGCTATTTTTGGCATTTTGCTGTGTTTTTGAGCTATTTTAAGGTCAGTTTGTGATCTTTTGAGCTTGTTGAATACTTAGGTGAACATTTTTAGGGATTTTGCTTGTAAAATTGTGAAAATGAGGCTTGGCTGGCCTCATATATATAGAGGGAGGTCTCCTTTCACTTGGATCATCATTTATTCACCACACTTTCCAATTTTTGGAAGTGCACATTACCTTGTCTCTTCTTCTTGGCTGATATGTGATTTCTATGGTGTAAATTGCTCTTGGAGGTGGAATTTTGCTTGAAGTTGGTTTCTTGGGATTGGTTGAAGAGATTCTTGTGGAAAATTTGTAGTTTTATTGTTTGTTTGCTATATTTTTCATGTTATGTTGTTTGAGGTAGGGTTTTTACATGTGCCATGGTTAAAATTTTTATATTTATCTAGAAATCTTGGCACTCTATGTTAGGCAATATTATTTTCTTTGAATCCTTTAAGAGAACTCCAAGTTGTGCATGTCTTATATTTAAAATCTCTGTAAAAAGGAGGCCTTTAGGGTTTGTAAGTAAATTCCCTTGCCATCTCACCCTCTTCATCAAGTTTGTCTTCATTGAATTTGCCCTAGAACACTGTTTTGTCCATTTATATCAACACAAATCTAGGTGGTGGTGATCGGACCTTTGGTTTTTACTAATTCCTCTTTCTTCTATCTTAAATTCTAGATATCAAGGGTTAGGATTAAAATTTCTATGAAATATCATTAAAATAATAGTTTTATTCTATGTGTCATTGCATTACATAATTGTGAAAAAGAAAAATTTAGCGTTTATTTCATGCTTAAATCCTATTTCTTGGGATGATGACATCACTATATTGTATTTTAATTCATTTTTCAGCCATAAAAACTAGTGTTCCACGGGGACGCGCCTCCCAGGGTGGGGACGCGCTTCCTCGCTCCCCCACGCTCCCAGGACGAGGAAACTCCTGGGGAAACGTTTCCCCATGTCCCCCTTTTTGGGGAAACTCGGGGAAGCTTCAGGGGGACTTTTTTATGGTGACGAAAAGCGTCCCCTCGTGTCCCCCCAAATATATTTGCTATTAATAATTAAAAGCATAAACAATTACAAATTTTAATATAATTAAAAAAATGAAATAAAAAACCGAAGGATAAATTAAAATTTTAAAACATAATCATTCACATTTCTCATTAACCCCATGATTTTACCTTGCCGCCCAACATTTTCCTTCTACTGTCGCTCGACATTATCCATATGCAATTTGCTATGATTTGGATTTACCATCGACCAGAGGCCTGAAACATTTTGGAGCTACAATTTTCATTTTGTCACTTGGAGCTGCCGTATTGGAGTTGCGATTTTCATTTTGTTACTTGGAGCCATCGGATTGGAGCGACAATTTATTATTTAGTACTTTTTAAGAAATTTACTATTATTTCACTGCTTTCTATGTTTACTTTTATTTTAGTATTCTATGGCTAATTTAGACTTTAGCATAATGTCATTGTCATATGATAAGTTTACTTTCGATGTCCATTGTGTAATTTCAATTGTCAAATGATTAATTTAATTTAGATGTACCTTGCATAATATTAAATGCCCATTGCCAAATGATGAATTTAGATGGAACATTGCATAATGTCAAATGATGGATTCAATTTAGTATTTTTCTTTTAGATTTACAATTTTACATTGATGATCGCAGAAATGTCAAATGATAATTATGATTCATATAAGTCTAATATGAAATGATGATCATATTTAGATGTACATTTCATAATTATTAAGATTTACTATTTATTAACTTAGTTCTTGACATATTGTTGGGATTTTATTTTTTATTTTTATATATTAAATTTTTAATAATTTTGTAATTTTTATGACTCCGACGTCTCGTCATTTCCCTGAAATTTCCCTAAATTTTGGGGTTGCTTATATACGTCCCCCTTGTGCGTATGCCCGCCCCCACGTTTCCCAATCTCAGAAACATGATGGAACATTGATAAAAACTCATTTGCAAATCCTAACTTTTGTGTATGTAATTGATAGTCTCGATCCTTTGTTGATCAATCGTTGTAAAACTATTTCTTCTGGTTGTTGTAGGACATTGCATGCATTATCATTGAAAATTAGTCAAACCCTAACTTATAACAACCCTATATTCTGTTGAAGTGGTCTAGGGACGAAGTTCTTGTAATTTGGTAAATATTATCTAAACCCTCAAGTCTCTGCCGACATCTTATCCCAATCGATAGGCCTCATTAATCACCTTCAACCCTCCTTATTGAATATCATTTGGGTGATTTTTTAGGGAATCCTCTGTTGTGGTTTAAGCACCACTAAAGAGTTGGAGGAAGGTTGCTGAGGTGATAATGGTAGCCGTTCTCTTTTTTCCCTAAAGTTTAGATCTTCTGAGTGAGGTTTTGCACTAGGCCTACTAAATTTTGCGGTAATAATACCAATGTATGAGCAATGCCCTAGCTTCAAAATCATAATGTTATCAGGGCATAGGGCTCCATGACCTCTCCAAAGAGGTACACCATCATCATCAAGTGTTGAATCATCAATCCAAGCCTTAATGTCCTCAAAAGAACTGCAATGTCATCATGAGGGTCCCATGTATGTATTATCCTAGCTCCAAGGGGCAACATCCATGGTCTAACGCATTATGGAATGTGTCAAGGAGCATGCATGTCATCTCATGATCTGATGCTCATCATCAAGGCTGCAATTCCTTCCAAAGAGTATGTAGCATCATCCATGAAGTGTGGGAGAAGCATGAGCAATGTCCTCCAAAGGATCATCTCTATTTATGCATTATTATCAAGCATGGCTCAAGGAATGATGTGAGATCAACCCAACATGCATACAATAGGAAATGTAACATAAAAAGTGAGTCATATTTAATGTAAAAGCCATGTAAGTAGATCACATTAGATATCTTCTGCAAACTTCACACTAGCTTATGACTATGCAATTTGCTAGATTTAGGTATGGGAGGGCCATCAACTATACCTATTAGGTGCTCCCAAATGCCAGTGAAATAAAAAGGCCCTACGGGGAGGAACAATTCCTTGGACAACCCTTCAATGGATAGTTCATATGGTAAGTGATAGATGGGTGCCATATTTACACTTTCGTCAACCTTTGTTTTTTTTCACTTGTTATCTAACCTAACCTTTTGCATTGGTTTGATTGGCTTGTTTAGTAGGTTTTATTGGTTTCCTTTGGACCCCCCTTACGATGGGTAGTTTGTTGCTCAAGGGGATTGGGATGATCTTTAAGTCCCTTTTACTTTGATGAACATGCTATGCATGTGACTAGAGGTGATGGTGTCATATGAGATGTTAGAGCGCCAACTATTTTGCCATTTGACTCTATGATTCATCTCTTGCATTTATTTTTCATTTTAACATTTTGTATTTTCTCTTTTATTCTTTCTTGCAGCAATGTCAACTTTTGTGCATTTCCAAGCCCCCTCTTCTCATACAATAAAGCAAACAAGTAATTAATACAAGTGACTAACAACAACCAACTCAAAGGAAGGGATAAGTGCAAATTGTTAAAGTATGGATGTGGACATGCTATCTCTATTTAGGCCTCCTATTTGTGCTCATCTTGGACAAGGAAAGAGAAGCCTTTGGGAAATTGATGACCATGAAGGTGAAATAAGGAAATAAGCATAACTTCCAAGTATCGTGATTCACTATTTGCCTTCAAACCATGGTTCTTAAATGCCTAATACATTAATTGTAAAGTCTTCATATGATACAATGGCTAATATACCTCATGTGTGTTGAATTCTTTTTACTAGACGCACTTAATGGCCCAAGTATTCTTTTTGTTCAATGCTTCAAGTCTCCAAAGTCCAGAGTCCAGACCAAAAAACAATCTTTTGGAGTGTTTCAGAATCCAAGACCATGAGTATGCTCTATGAGACCCATAATTTGGTATGTAGATGTTGGCCATCCCTTATATAACGCTCTAGAAAAGAACAGTTGAAAGGGTTGTTCGCACGGGGTCTATGCCCTCGGTAAGGATGTCATTATGAAGGTGTTGGATCAAAAATGGTACTATATCTGTCCTTCCTTTCCTAGGACCTGGATAGGGTGAACCAATTTTTGTAACTACAACCTCATACTGAAACTCCTTGTAGCAAAGGAAATAAAATCTATGCATCATATTCAATGTTCTTCATACCATGTTTTTTTTGGGGAAGAGTAGGTATGTTTGAGAACAATCAAAACCAAAAAGTTGATCATGTATTGGAAATATTGATTGCCCTCTAACTACTCTTGTCCATGCGTTTAAGGGAATAGAGTTTTGGTTAGGGTCCAAGGATATTGGATTTTGAAATTTGCCTCTTGTTCTGAAGAAGTCACTGGGATTTTATTGCTTCTTCACGATAAGGATTTTATTTCTTGCTCATTGATGGTGAATGATTTCATTGTATGGCATATCCGTATTCATTAGCATATCTGGAATAATGGGAGAGTTTGATTGGTTAAGCTTTCGTCCATTTCAAGCAAGGCCATATATGATAGTTTTGACTACAATTACTTAGTAGACTTCGTTTCCATCAAAGGGTAGCCTTGTTTAAGTTATGAGATGTGGATTTACAATCATATTGCAATGGATTTCTCCCAAAATTTTGACTCAGATCATACTTAGCTTGGTTTTGACCATTGAATTGCAAATGATGTAGTCAAATAAACAATATATTAAATTTTCAAATTATAATAAAAACATATATGTTGGAAATACTGAAAATGGGGTGAATCAATCTTTCACTTCAGTTCATTAATTTTCTTAATCTTTAGAACATTAATTAACATTAGCATCAGATCAAAATTTAAAACAACACAATTCAACAATGTACTACATAAAAGACAATAGAAACAATATTTTTAGGCAGAAACCCTTCCAGGAAAAAAACCACCCAACATTTTATAATATAGGTCTTCAATAATATGCATTAATAGGAAGCTCCAACTTCCAATATTTTTAGCATCAACTAAAGGAGGCTTCAACCTCTTGGTTTATAGGCGCTCCAACCTGAAGGATTCTCCAAGGCGCCCTGATTTACCAGCTCCAGCTGGAAGGATGCTCTAACGCCCTGGTTTACCAACTCGAACTAGAAGGATTCTCCAACCCCCCTGGTTTTATCAGCTCCGACTAAAAGGATGCTCCAACACCCTGAATTATCAGCTCCATTTGGAAAGATGCTCCAACACCCTGGTTTTACGAGCTCCGATTGTAAGGATGCTCCAACACCCTGCATAGGCTCCAACCTGCCCTAGCACCACTCTGTCGCTGTGAAGTGTTTTTAGGCTCCAACCTAAAAGAGACTCCACTCTCCAGCCTTGCACCACCTTGCCACCCTATTCAATGAGCGGACCACGTTTCCCGATTTTCAGACTTGATCCACTTGTGCTGAATAACAAAATAAATATTGTCAAAATAATCTGCGAATTTTATCGATTTGCAACACTATGTAATATTCCAAATTTTTCTTCAATAAATTGGAACATTAAATTTTGTCTAAACTCATTTAGGAGATGAATAATTGGGTAAGGAGGCCCAAAGATAATGAAAACATAAATAAAATCCCTCTAGTATGAAAAGGGATCAGCCATGGAACCAGATTTCACACCCTCATGTGTGAAAGGAGATATTTGCAAAGAGGTTTGACCAAGTCAACCAGCACAGGGTATGAGTTGGAAAGCACTACATGACAACGTAGGAGGGAAGCTTCTAGAGGAAGGGAAGCTTCTAGAGGAAGGGCCCATGAGGAGTCTCCAATTGCTATATAAATGGAGGGGAGGAGAGCTATTGCCATTCATGCATATGTTTATGATATTGAGTTGGTCATCTCGACTTCTTGAGCACGCTGGTTGTTTAACTAGTCTGCAGCACTGTTTAGTGCACCGAGTGTCTTCGTTCGGAGATCTCACCCTCAGCCCCGGGGGACTTTGAGTGCCTTCTCGGGTGAGGTTGTCCCATCATTATTTTGGCTCGAGACCGAAGCATCATCCTCCAGGACAGCGTTATTGCTGCAGCAGCATAATACTGTGTTGTAGGTTGTTGCCGTGGAGACTCCACAACACCTCTTCCATTGCTTGTTTTTCAGAGGGGGAGTCTTTCTTGCCTTTGGAGGATCGGTTTGGAAGCTTGAGAGCTTATTTGCAGATCTTGGCATCAGGCCAACACATATTCTTTCCCCTACTACGCAGTTTGCTCCAATAGTTGCGTTATTTTCATAGTGCATTTGCTGCAGGGTTTTGCAGATTGATTGGAGGGTGGGATCTCAAGTGTAAGGATCAGCCTTCCACTTAGGAGATCCATTGGAGGAGGTCTACTTCAGTTTGTTCATCATCTTCAGCCTTCTCTATTGAGTTCCAGATTTGAGTTGCAGCAGCTGCCCAGCAACTTCGACATTTTGGCTATTTTGTGTATTTCAGCCAATCCCTTGGAGGATTGATGTATTTTTGCTTATAAGGGTTAGATCTTGCTCCCCTCATTTATCTGAGCTGATATTATCATATTCAGTAATGTTTAATGCAGAGTTGCAGTAGACTGCGTCATTTTCTGCAGTCCTACTTTTGGTACATGTAAATTGCCGGAAACCCTTGCCAGGTGTCCTTTTCTTTGTGTAAAAGAGGTTAAACCTCTATTTCTCTGCTATTTGATCAATATAAGCTATATATCAGTCATATTCCATCATTTTCTATAGCAACCCTAGTGGGAATTACGCTCTCATAGTATTCAAAAATTTCTGTTTAGCAAAGTGATGGGAAATCAGGGTTTTCTAGACTAGTCGGGAAAGGAGGAACTGTTTAACTTAGCTAGAATGCTTAGTTTGAGCTGAAATTCGGAGCATAGGTCCCTCACGACCTAAGCTATCAGATCCAACCATTCCCATCCCCTGTTTTTACGCAAATCTCTGATATTAAGCTTTTTAGTGCATAAATTGCTGATTTTCCCCATCCTTTGGATTGTAAATCTGAATTAAAGTGGTTGCTGTAGTTCAATATGATGTATTTATGTTCCTCACACCTATTCTAAGCTTATTCATCAAAGCAAGACTGTTATACAGTTGATGTCTTGCTGAAACCTTGATTTTGGGATATTACACACTAGCACAAGGTCATCAACAACAATAACAACTTCCTCTGCTCAAAAGATCAAACCCCAGCTTAGTCATGCTCTGCTCAAGTTACATCAACCTGTCAACTCATATCAAACATTCTCACATAATCCTAGTTCAACTGTAAAACCTCTGTAGCAACATTTCAAAAATCTCTTGCTTAGCAATATATCTCTCATACACATTGTCAGCAATGTCAAACCTTATTTAGCTCAACAACCATCTTTGTACATCAATAGGAAGCTCTAACTTCCAATAGTTTTAGCATCAACTGAAGGAGGCTCCAACCCCCTAGTTTACAGGCTCCATTCCTAAGAACTCTCCAATGCTCCAATTTACCAACTCCAACTGGAAGGATGTTCCAACGCTCTGGTTTACCAGCTCCAACGCCCTAGTTTTATTAGCTCCGAATGAAAGTATGCTCCAACACCTTGATTTACTAGGTCCAACTTGAAACACACTTCAATGCCTTGTTTTATCAGCTCCCACTGAAATGATGCTCCAATGCCCTGCATAAGCTCCAACCACCCCTAGCACCACCTTGTCACCCTGCAGTATTCTTAGGCTCCAACCTGAAAGAGACTCCACTCTCCTTCCTTGCACCACCCTGCCACCCTATTCAGCAAGCTGACCACGTTTCACAATTTTCAGACTGGATCCACCTATGATGAATAACAAAATAAATATGGTCAAAATAATCACCTGATTTTATCAAACTGCAGCACTAGCACATGGTCGTCAGCAACAATAAGAGCTTTCTCTTCTCAAATTATCAAACCCTAGCTTCAGTCAAGCTCTGCTCAAGTTACGTCAACCTGTCAAATCATATAAAATATTCTCACATAATCCCAGTTCAACTGTAAAATCTCTGTAGCAGCATATCAAAAATCTCTCTCTTAGCAATGCATCTCTCATACACACTGTCAGCAATGTCAAACCTTATTCAGCTCAACAACCATCTCTGTATAAGAAACTGAGATTCAAAAGGGTCGTTTGCATCAATGTACTAGTATATCAAATCAAACCCTAGCAGCATATAACTTCTCTACTAGGCATAATCTCTCATTGTTAATCTTTCAAGAACACATGCTCATTGCCCAACAATGCCACCAATGTCAAACCCTAGCAGTATGTTTTTGCATCAACAATGGCAGAAAACTCTAGCCAAATACATTTCTAACTAACAATCTCTGATACATCAAGTCTGTTCAAGAATCATGCCAATCTCTCTCTCTCTCCGCTCATCAAACCATCAACCACAGGAACACAACTGAACCATCATACCTTTAGTTTGCTGATGTGAAGTACATCATACCTCAAATTGGCTGAAGTGAACTGTGCCAATAGTCAATCAACAGCCTTTACCTTTCCTCAGACTCTGCTCAGTTTTGATCTTAATAGTGTACTAATATTGAAGCTGCCTTTAAGTCTTCTGCCACTGTTTTACCTGAATTTGCTGGCTGCCAAGGAGATGCAACACTGATCTGACTTCACGTTGAAGATGTATCAATAATGTCTTGAAAAAAGTACAGTTATGTCTCCAGAATTTACAATATCGAAACCCTAGTCAGTCCTTAAGACTTGAGATGAAATGACTTCAGTCCTTGATCCTTATAGAGCTCCTCAAGTGAATAGTGATGTACCAAAGATATTCTACTGACTGCTTTAGATCAAATATAGCTTCTTGAAAGTGACTTGAGGCCTTGCTAACTCAGCACAAAAGTTGAGTTGCCTGGGGCTCGGCATTACTTCAGATCAAGTTAACATTTTCAAGTTTCAACAAATGATCCTTAACTTCTTTCATGATATGCTTCAAGAGATAACTGTTTAGGGGGTCGATGTTTTACACAGCAAACTCAACGAGAGAAGTTCAGATTAGGGCTTATAAAACTGGTTCATAAACTCAACAGAATATTTACAGTGCCAATCGTCCAGGACTATATTGCAATTGTGTTCCAGATCTGTCACAAAAAGAGATGCTGCAAATAAAATGAGTTTCCTAAGTCATGTTGTAGACACAGTTACTATGGTGAGGTTTTGTCACAATAAGGCTTCAGGCAGTCCAGGAATGGCCTTAATTTTTTTCTGGATGAGAAGAGGACCGAACGGGTTTGTCAAACCAGGCGATTTTAAATCCTATGCATAATTTGTTTCATTGAATAAGGCCGAAGATATTCAACAAATGCGCACTGTAGAATACCTTATGTAAGATCAGATTAGGGCTAGGGTCTTAACCAATGTTCCACCAAGATTCCGGTGCAGGGAGACGCGGGTGCGGGGAGACGCACAGGGGGATTTGTGGGAGTACCCTCAAATTTTAGGGAAATTTTGGGGGTGCAGGGGGACGTTGGGCTATGTAATTTTTAACTATATATATATATATATAATTCAAGTTCATATTCATAGTTCAATAATGAAAGCATGAATATTAAATAGACTAATAGTAATAGAGATACCAATACAATGAAAATTGAAATTTGATCCACACATCAAATTTAAATTCATAATTGAATTAAATAATGACATACATTGATGTATCCTCATTATTCATTTTGATACATACATCATTCATATGACATACTCATTATTCATCCATGCCATGAGATTCAATAAAAAAATTCAATAATGAAATATTCAAATGCATTGATCCATATCATTCATCGTTAATCATTCTACAATCTACATTGATTTGAAAATTAAATTCATCATTCATCATTGCAAAATCTAAACTGAAAGAAAAACATACTAGTATGTTACTATATGCTATATACTAGATACTAAAGTTCGAACACTAAATTTATATAACTCAAAGTTTCAAACTCAAAAATAATTAAGAGTGAAGAGTCAAGAATCAGGTTGAGGTCATCAACATCTAGTGTCACAACTCAAAAGTTAAAACTGAAAAGTAAAAATGGATAATGAGCACTGAAAATAAAATCAACATCAAGGACTCAATCTCAATGATTGGTCCTCTACATCCACACGCTGCATGAAGTCATCGAAACCATCAATGGGAATGTTGTTATCTGAGTCAGAGTCACTCTCTTGAGTAACCAACGAAACTCCAACCAAACCATGTTGCAGCTCATCTGGTCCATCCTCATCATCTATCTGTGCACTATCCTTTGGATCCACATCCCATCGTGTTGTCGGTCCCCTCTGATACTCTGGTGTCTTCCTATGTGCAAGACGTAGAGAACTGTGCACTGCAATTAGCTTCTTTGCTTTCCTTTGAGGGGGGACGCCCAAACGCACCCCATTTGGGGAGTCTTGTCCTCCACACTGGGGAAACACACCCCCTTGCATCTCCCCAAGACTCCCCAAAAAGGGTGTGTGGGGAAACACACCCCTAGTAGACTCCTCGTCCTGGGTGCATGGGGTGCGAGGGGTGCGTGCACCTGACCCTGGGGGATGCGTCCCCGTGAAAGATTGGTTTTAACCTTTTCACAGGGGCTGAGTACTGAACAATTTATTTCAGAGTTGGTACCGTGCATTTATTAAATTATTCTCAATACACAGTCCACAAAAGGTTTGTACACACCACAAGTGCTAGGCCGAATCAATACGAAAATTGAAATTGCTCAGATTTATGCGAATCTGTGCCTCTTGTTGTATCTCAGAAAGAAGGCTGTAAACTTAGCAGAACAGAACTTCTCCTTTAAAACTTTGAACAGTGCTCCAGAACCAGCAGAGACTTGTTATCAAGGAGGGCTGAGTAGGCCACAATATTTGCTGTCTGGATCAGCTTCAAAAACATATATGTTAAGTCAGAAATCTTTTGTGTTGGTAACTGCCTAGACTTGTGCCTCAGGGTCTGTTTATATATTCCAAGATTTGGTGCTTGAAAACTGCCTCAATTTAGGCCTGATGAGTGGCTGAATGATCTCAAATACTCAGGGAAGCCCTTTACAAATTAAACAGAAAAAAACTAATAAAAAATTCGACCTCCTTTGCTAGATTTGCAGGACTACCGAAGGGCTGCAGACAATCACTAAGATAGCTCGCTTAGATCAACAATTTGTGTGCATACCTTATGGAGAGATCAAGTCCCTTTATATAATGATGGGAGAGGCTTCTAGGAGCTGACTTGAAAGTGGATGGAAGCCGACTTCGAGGGAAATGAATTTCACATTTGATTTAAAATTTCATTTTGGAGCCAATTATTAACAAACCTTTGGGATCAATTTTAACATGAATAACCCTCCAATCAAATAATACTTTAACAATAATTAATTAAGTCCTCCCATTAAAATCCTTCTAGGCCCATGAGTTGAACAAATATTTAGCCAATGATGTGCTGCCACATCATCTCATTTTGGGGACTTTGACCACAAGAAGGGGGCTTCAATGCATATCTCCCAAACCAAGATGAACCACGAGGCATGCCATATATCGTTGGAATAGGTATGACGAGGAGAAATGAATGATGATGGTTGTACGATCAATATCACTGTCCTCTGCATCTGTTTTCCTCAACAAGTATGGGGCCTCTAGGGCTTCTTGTCATTTGGTGCTTCCAATCAATGCAAACTAGATGAATATTAAGAGCGTTCAAGGACCAACATTGGCATTAGTGACAGCAATAGCACCATTCAACAATATATTCATATAGGTCAACATAAATCCAATCAATTAGACATCAAATATGCAAAGTTTGCTGATTTGTATTGCATGCAAGGGTGCAAAGAAGCATAACTTCATTAAGATACTTAAATATTAAACTTTTAAGTTTTTGAGAATTTCTAAAAGGAAGTTTTGACAGAGAGTACATAAATATTTGACTGTCTTGAATGAGTCCATAACTATGAAGTTTGCTTTCTCTAGTTGAATAGCTTCAAAAACTGTTGCCATTTGATGTTTATAATCAGTTGGCACCCTTGGGCAGCATATAACATTCCCAAAAATATGCTCCAAGTGACATTCACTGCAGTTATTATCTTATTATTCTCACACAATAATTGCTTGCAAAATTCCTCATGGAGACAATTGTGCAATGGTTTTGTGCAAGGTCCTTCTTCAAGGCCATGGGATCTCCTTCAATCTCATAGCAGATGGGGAGATGTCAAATATAGACGAGTTTCCCACTAAATTTAGCTCCAACTCATTTCTGAAGTAGCTCAAGCCACTGTTAAGCTTGGCTAACTCTACATTTAGGGTTTGTTTAACTTGACATTAACTTTACATTGGTTAGCTTTCCTTTATTTCAAGCTTGGTCATTTCTGACAGGTTTGACTGCAATTTTACTTAACAGATTTCGTGCTCATCAAAGGGTAGTCATGATTAAGTTATGAGGTGTATTTAAAATCGGATTGGAATGGGTTTGTCCAAAATTTTTGACTCAGATCATTCTCAGATTGCAACTGGCCATTGAATTGGCAAATGATGTTGTCAAATAAAAAATACATAGTACTCAAATTCTAACAAAAATATATATTCATGTGTATCGATGTAAATCAAATTAATTTGCAAAGAGGCAAAACTTCATTAAGACACATACACAGTTTTGAGAATAAGTAAAAGTCAAGTTCTGATAGAAAGTCCATGAATATGAAGTTTGCTTTCTCTTGTTGAATAGCTTCAAAAACAGCTACCATTTGATGTTTCAATACAGTTGGCTCTCTTGGGCAGTGTAAAACATTCAGAAACATATGCGCCAAATGACATTTGAATGTATGCATCACCATTCTTGCACAATAATTGTGTGAAATTCCTTGTGGACACAATTGTGCAATGGTTTTGTGCAAGGCCCTTCACCCTCCTCATAGCCATGGGATCTCTTTTAGTCTTGTATCAAATTGGTAGAAGACAAATGTAGATGAGTTTTCCACTAAGAGGAATTACAACAAACTTTACAAAACTTTCGAAGGAATAAAAATCCAGGGCCAAATAGCCCTCCCCTATGGATTTCTTTCTGGGATCTATGAATTCATACAGGACGATATAAGAAGGCTGTTGGAGGCCACCATAAGGACCAGCAAAATGCTGGGAGCCTTGACACTATCTTCACAGCAACGATTTCTAAAGAGGGTAACCCAGAATGTTTTGAAAAATTTGAGCCAATATCCTTATGCAATTGTATCTACAAAATTATCTCAAAAGTTATTTCAATTTATTTCCAAATGACTTATAAGGATCTCATCAAAACAAATCTTTGGAGAGCAGTTTGGCTTTTTAGAGGAAGACTATCCATGAGGCAATCTGAAAATTATCTCAGATGTTATTGCCGAATGACTTATACGGATATTATCAAAACAAATATTTGGAGTGCAGTTTGGGTTTTTAGAGGGAAGACTATCCATGAGGCAATCTGGATATGATGAAAATCAGAAGTCAGAGCACTAATCATCAAAGTGGACCCCTCCAAAGCTTATAATAGGACAAGTTGGCTTTAACTAAAATTAATGCTTACTCTGTTTGGTTTCTGTCATCAATTTGTGGTTTGGATGATGAGCTGCATTACCTTCTCGACCTTTGTCATCTCAATCAATGGGACTGCATCCCCCTTTTTCAAATTAGGTATGGTTCTTAGGTAGTAATGCCTCTCCCCTTCCTTCTAATAGTTGAAGGACTAAGTAGGTTAATAAAAGAGATTGCAGAACATGGTAGTTTCAAAGGGATATGCATTGGTCTAGCATGTGATATCACACATCTCTTGTTTGTGGATTATACTATGATTTTCTGTGAAGGTACTAGAAGGAGAGTTAAGAAATTTAAAAACAATTTGGAGCTATTTTGTAAAGCTACAGGTATGGTTATAAATCTTGACAAATCCACTATGTCCATGTGGGGCATCATTGAGCAAAAACAGGGATATTTTTCTCATTTATTCCGTTATTAGGTGATCCAGATCTTGGGGGCCAAGATTTGGGAGACTTGAATGCCACGAGAGAGGAGAGAAAAACACAGAATATTCTCTTAAACTATTCTCAAAAAGATTGATAAAATAATACAAATTGAATACATCCTCACATATGAAAGGAAAGAAACTCTTTATTAAATGAGGGAAACTGTTACAACTGCATTGTGGTGGACGAATATATATTATATCCTTTTGCAAGGTGAGGCCCGCTATTTATAGTATTTTTGGTGCCTTGTTGAGTTACATCAATACCATGTGTAAATACCATTGGTGGATACCACTTTCTATTCGGATCAATCCTCCCCCCTTTGGAAGCAATGGTCGCCATTGTGTCAAGTTCCCTCCTTAGAAGCTTTTGTTGAATATGAGCCGATGAAGGGAACAATTTTGTGTGGTTAACCCATAATTGTGGGTTTGTGGATGACCCAAAATTAAGTGTTGTTGAAGACGAGGGTTTTGTGTGGTTGACCCATAACCATGGGTTTGAGGGTGAACCATAACCATGATGAATGAAAGGTCCGAGGATAGAGTTACCCTGTAATGTTTGTGGGCCAATTGTGATAATAACAGTGTATGGCCTAGCAAATGGACTTTGATAGCAAGGGTTTTGTGTGGTTGACCAATAATCTTGGGTTTGTGTGACACATAACCATGCTGAACAAAGGTCCAAAGATAGGGTTACCTTGTATTTGCTTGTGGGCCAATTGTGATATTGACAACGTATGGCTTAGCAAATGGACTTCGAGATAGTTTGCTTCCTAGTGTGCCGAGGTAATTTCCTGGTGGGACTATCAAATCATAGCAATGGGAATCAATCTTTGTTTTCTTGGCCACGGTCCTTGCACACCTTGTTAATCATCAAAATGTTTCACTGTTGTAATGTCACATATGCCAGACGAAGTAGCTAAGGTTATGCTTATATTCTAGTCATCTAGGGATGATTGGAGATCTCCAAGATCAGTCCAAGGTCCACCAATATGTTGTGTTTATGCCAATCTTTTGTTGGTGTTTGAAGTTCTAATTCATGAAGTAAAAAGTCAACAACATTTGCACCTCGTGATCTAGGCAAAGTCTGCATGTGTGGTCCAAGAGATGCCTTAACCACCTCTGAGGAAACCTTATACTGCTTGTTTATGTAATGTAGAGATCTAAGTCACCTGACATGGGGACACGTGACACGAGGATTCGAGTGTCAAACACGAACACATTGACCCCTGGAACAGGACACGTTAGGACACACACACACACACACACATATATATTAAAAATTAGATATTTCTTACACAAATTCTCATTCATGACACAAATTCATTGATTCAAACATAGATCTTCACCTAGATGTTAGTTTTACAAAGTAACATTATGCATAGAAATACAATTGTGATATATTCACCAATGATCCAATAGGAGAAAGACAAGATACTGCAATTTTCTCATTAAGTCTTCAAAATCAAATGTGTTACATAGGTAGTAGAAATGCCAATGGAAAATAGAAATAGAAAATACAAAACAACTACAAGCCTCAAGGGAGTAGGTAGTTCATTAGTCATCAAAATCAGCATCACTGTCATCTTCATGGTCACCACTGCTCTCCTTTGTTGCATCCTCCTCCTTTGCTGCTTGGCCCTTGCTCTCTTGTGAAATATTTCCACAAGGGATAATTGTTATCTTGAGGCTGTTGTCTTCCCTCAACATTTGAAGCTACTGTTGCAACCCCACTTCCAATAGAGGGAACACTTGCAGAACCTGATGAAATTGGACCAAGAGGGGCATCTCCAATGGGGACAATCTTCCCCTTCCTTTGCCCCTTCCCTACTACCCTTGATTGAGCCATGAATGTAAAAAAATAAAGAAAAAATGCACAAATTTGTAAAAAAAATACACATGCAAACTGTTGTAATAAAAATGCAAAAAAATAGAGATATTCTTCCCCTTCCTTTGCCCCTTGCCTATTGCTCTTTTCTCTTCGCTCCCACACACCCACAACAAACCCACATCAAGAGAGTTAAATGTGAAGTTGAAATGGGCCAAAATGACCATTTATGGGCTGCGTGGCACTCATAAAAGTCAGACAGGTGTCCTAAAATCAGGACACGATAATGACACGTGGTGTCTTGATGGGACACGTTCGGGACACGACTGGAGGACACGTGTCCCACCTAATCGTGCCTAATTCAACCGTTTCAGGACATGACGGGGCCGAGGAACAACTCCAATTTCATAGGTAGAGATATCTTTGCATCATTGTCTTAAAAGTTGGACTCAGATTCGGAATTGACCGAGGGTCAACTCAGACTCGGTATAGACTCGGACTAGTTGATTCCAATGACTCAGTCTTTGTAAAAAGTACATTAAATATTTAATTTTTAATGAAAAACATATTTTAAATATTTTTATTCATGTTTCCAAACTCGAAGCATTAGAATAATAGAGATACAAAATATGATCAAAGTATGCCCATGAATATATCTATTATATCAAAATGGCGCCTAGTGCACTGTCCAATACATCTAATATATATAGATCAAAACGAAAACACATAACCAATGCTGTTCCAAAAACCAACTCATGGCAAATGCTACTCCAAAAACCATCTCCTCAACGCTGCGCCTACGATCGCACAAAAACCTTCTCATTACTGCTCCAAAAACCAACTACAATTGCTCACAAAATCCTCACAAATGATCTCACAAATGCAATGAGATAGCTGTGAGGAAATATGAGGGGGTTATGTCACCTTTATAAGTGTGGGAGAAGGGTAGACGAGCTAGGAAATAGTTTAAACAAAAATAAAAAAATTGATTTCAAGTCTGCCCAACCCATCTTTTTTTCCTGCCGTTGAGATTGTCTGGTGTAGGTTGGGTTAGGCCGGTCCATTACCGAACCGCCCGAGTCTGTGACCAACTCGGTCAATTCGGTAACAAACCGACCGCCGAACCTTGACCTAGTCGGTCCGGGCAGGGGTTATGGCTTGGTCAACCAGGCCGAGTCCGAGTCAAACCAACCTAGTTTTAAAACATTGGTTTGCATTGGGAACCCCAATTTGTGACTTGGGTAAATTGTGTTCTAACTGTGTAGTTCTTTCATAGAGGTCCACCAATACAAGAAAAAAAACCTTTACCTCTTTTGTTGTGTAACCTTGACCAACATTTCCATTCCCTAAGTGCATTAGAAATTTCATCTAGTCCTTTGAACTGAGGAATTCGTTGTCCAGTTCCGACTTCTTGTGCCTCATCACTTTAAACAATTGATTGTGGAGAAGAGGGCCTAAAAGCAGCTTGATTTAATTCTTCAAAGATTTTTCCTCCGAAACTTGGTTGCGCCTTGCTTGACTGCATGTCAATGTTCCTTTGTACTGTATTAATGAAGTGTGACAACTGCCTTTAGGGGAAAATCAAACATAATAATAGCAATTGGAATAGTCTGTGAAGGAAAAGGCAATCTCCAATTAGTCTCACAACAGGTGTCCCTGGAAATGTTGTTGTATTGACACTAAGTGTCAACATAGGAGCATGCCCATTTAATGAACTTAGTGTTGTGGATGGACTTCCTTTGTATTACCGCTAATCTTGGTAATGGCACCTTGGACCCATGCTTGCATTTGTATATTTCTAGGGTTACTTGCTATTCCACTTGGACCTCTTTGGCTGGGAGATGGAGAAGCCCCTCCAGAAGTTGGGCGTGCACCCATGTTGCGATTGCTTCCTGAGTTGGCTGGTTTTCCAACATGAGTAGCTAATGTAGGACAAAAGCTTGTATAATGTCGTAGATGTGTGAGAAAATGGAAAGCCAAATCAAGAACAACATCAACAAATGTGAGAGCAAACTCAATGCCCTTTCACAACTTGTCAAGCAACAACCTTTCCTGCATATCTAGAACAATTTCCCTAACATCTTGGGCAGTGGACCTGTATAAAAAATTAAACTCTAAAGAGCTATATTGAAGATCTTGTGAGGAAGGCTTCCATTGAGCCTCTTGTGTCTCATATCAGTGTGACGAAGGTAAACAAGGGCTCCTAACACAGAGGGAATAATACCCACTGTTGGAATAACAATTGTCGTTAGATCAAAACCCGCAGGTATCAGTCTCCACTAAAATCACCAGAGTTTGGATTTAGGAGAGGCGGTTAGTCCATGTCACAAAACACACGGGGAGTGTTGAACCCAATGTCCAACAATCACCCCCCTAGTGCGAGCCGGGTGAGTTTCGAACTTGAGACCTGTCGCTTTGATACCACTTGTTGGGATCATGATTGTTGTTAGACCAAAAATCGTAGGCTAATCTGTTACAATTGCCAGAGTTAGGTTCATGAGAGGCGGTTAGTTTGTGTCGCGAAACACATGTGGAGCATTGGACCCAATTTCCAATTCCCACAAGCTGTCTTCGAAATAATAATTCCCATAACACACAACTCTTTATCATGGCTGATCTGCATACAAATGACCCCATTCCAAGCACAGGGGGTCTCATTAGAGGCATTTTGGTTGTCCAGGGAGCCTTGTAGGTCTGTTAATATGGCATAGTTGAATGTAATAAGAGCAACCCCATCCCTGTTTATGCCAAGAACAACACGAAAACTGAGATGCACCAAAGAAGGAACCCATTGGTAAATTTGGATGTCATTTTGTAATTTGCACGATTGACAATGCTGGGAGAAGTAAAACCTTTGAGAACGAATGAACCCGCAAGGGATCCGCAAAAAAATTGTTAGAACCTTGGATTCCCAACGAATCTTTTCTTCATTAAACACTCACGACCTCTTGCCATACAGAACACGGGTATAAAATCCAACTAGTACGTTAAAAGGCTCAAGAAACACAATAAACATGTGCATTGATAAGAGAAAGCAAAATCCTAACCACGCCTAATATATGCCTAAAACCTTATACAAAGTAGGGCAAATCAAAACTAGATTTCATAGAGACTACACCTAATTTCAAAATGTTGTCAACTTCCACTAGAATGTTGATGAACAACATATTGACCTGAAGGCTGAAGCATAGTTCTTTTCTTGATGTCAGATCTGGCGTTTGATGCTAAAAAGATCACATGTTACTTTTTGTAATGGTTAGAAATTCATGAGTATTTTCATCTTTGAAATCACCGCTTACTAGCTGTTTGTAACCCCACCTTGCATATATATATATATATCTGTCTTTGCAAATTTAAGGACTAGTCCAAATCTGGGGCCTCTAAGAAAAAGTCGAAAGTTGAAACTGACCCATTTCATACAATGTTTGCCTCTCTTTTTCCCACTTCAGAAAATGGAGGAGTGAAGGAATGCAAGGCAAATGAAGACACATTAAAAAGTGTTGTGAGGGTGGCATGGATTTCACCTCTCAGATGATTGCGAAGGAGATTCAAGACTTAGGGAGAATGGTTGATCTATCCACGTTGGTAACCGTTATTAAAACATGATTGTCATGGAGTCATCACCTACTTTGATACTACTAATCCAGATCCTGGTGACCAAGATCTGGGAGACTTGAGTATCGCAAGAGGAGAGACAAACACATGATATTCTCTTAAAATATTCCAAAAAATATTGTTAAAAAAATTATGAACTGAATACATCCCCACATATGAAAGGAAAAAAACTCTTTATTAAATGAGGGAAACTGCTACAACTACATTGTGATGGATAGATCTATCCTAATTCAAGATTGTTGGAAAGTTTAACTAGGTTCGGTCTTCATAGTGACATGTAATTGTGATTTTTGTAAATGATGAAAAGAAGAAATAAAATTATTATTGTAATACTTGCTTCATGGGTTTCATGAGCAAGGGAGTTTTAGAGTCAATGTCATACCCTTCTTGGACATATATAGAATGTATATAAGTCAATAGGCTTGTCAAGTAGCCCTCCAAGTCAAGCACTAGTTTCTTCTTGAATTCGACCTCAAAATAGAGAATAAAAACTCATGACGGCTCACCTTAAATAGACACAATGGTTGATAAGTTCATGTTTGCTTAATAGGACAGACATACGACTATAAATATGCACCTCGACCTATTCCACAGAAGCAGTTTTTCGGTCACATCTCCCTAAGTTTTTCGGATGGGTTGGATAGTGAAACAATTTAGACATCTCTCTCTGAAGCTTCGATGAAGTTACAATCAACATAGCACGAATCCCTCTGAAACAAGTTCAGATTATATCACAGAAGTTTCGTTCATCACAAAAATGGTTTCACATCATAGTGACACATCAGTTTTTGGAAGCTATCACATGTATGGTTCAGGAATAGAGATAATTTTGGTGTAATCACAGTGATCAAGGTTTGGTATCATCAGAGCAATGAGACTCCTTAGTAGTTACAATTTGGTGCTATCACATATTTTAGTCTTGGTCTCGGTGGTAACACAGTTCGGACAAGGGTACATACAAGCTATAGTTCGGTGATATAATGAAGACCATAGTTCGGTGTAGTGTCATACACTCTCAATGCTACTACAACTAAAGGATTTGGTGTCACATCGATATGATCTCAGTGTCATTTGGAGACCTCAATACAATGTCAGTGACAAGGTCTCGATGATGTCTCAGTACGTTGAAAGAAGAAGAGGAGTCAAGAAGAAGAAAGGAGCAAAAGACAGTCAAGAGAACTAATGTCTTGGTCTTGGAGTGGCTAATAGGTCAAGGATTTTGGTCTTGGTATTTGTCAATTGGAATCTCTATAAGAAGAATTTGTGTGGGTTTTCCTTTCGAAGAGTGAGAGGTTTTGGCCGTGGCTCATAGCCTAGGTTTGTGTCTCTTGTCTATTTATGTTCATGCATTGGTAGTTATTTGATGAAGAACGCTAATAAGAAGAAGAAGATCTTAATTTAAAATTGTAAAAAGCACTCACAAGCAGTTACTAATTAACGAGAAATCATCTAACTATCAATGCCCTAGATTTCTCAACATGGTATCAGAGCTAAGGTGTCAAAGTTATGTTGTAGGAAACGTGGGTCTAGGCCCCGTTTCACCTAAAAAACGAAGTGGAAACGCGTATTGTACGGTCTAGAAATGCGTTTCCAGCCATACTAGTACGTTTGGGAAATGTTGCTAGTACGGTCGGAAACGTGTTTCCTTCCCTCAAAAGCATTTTAAGTTGTGTTTTTTAAATTATCTTTTTAATTTTTTTAAAATTTTTTCAGTTTTCATGCCTTTTAATATTATTTGAATTGTTTAGTTTGATTTTGGATGCTTCTAGATGGATTTTTAAACTTATAAAAATACGATTCGCCTCATTCTCTCATCACACGAATTGAGCAAGTCGTTTCACTTGGAGAAGAGCGATTTTAGCGAGGAGAAAGGAGGAAGAGAGTAGTGCTTCAACTAGGGTGTTTTCACTAGTGAGCAAAGGAGATTTCAGCAGCAAGAGAGAGATTTCAAAAGCAGATTTGGAGGGTGAAGTTTCCAGCGACGACATTCTTAGTTTTTGGCTCAGCTACAACCATATTTCTCTTGTTTTTTTCTGGCATTTTGGGGTAGCTTTAGCTACACAAATTAATTTGGGTAAGAAGCATTCAATTTCTTGGTTTTTTCCATAGTAACACGGGTACCGCTCCTAACCATTGGAGAGCACGTACCCCACGCTCCCATGCTCCCGGGAGCTTGGGAGTTGGTAGGGAACTTTCCAAAATCGCTGGGAGCTTCAAAGGGTACTTTGGAGCTTTTCAGGAGTTTCACTACAACAAATTTTGACGTTTCGCTTACCTATTTTGAGCAGATTTTCACCTTTCGGGTACCTATTTTGAGTAGAGAAGGTACTATTTCTTTATTTTCTAAGTGATACGTGATAGGTGAGGGGGCTGGACTGCATGGGCTCTGTAACGCAACAGAGATATGGAGATCTAGCAAAGATTTCAACAAAATATATACAATTGCCATCCATTCCTTGGCAGCTTATGTTGCAAATATTGAAGTTCAACAATTGCAAATAAGTCTACTTTCTTGAAGCTTTAATGATAAGATTCAACAAATTACAATGATGGTCAGAAAGAGAAAGAGTAACTTGTTAGTTAGTTTCATTTTATAAATTTTCAAACTTGAATTTCGAAATTGAATATAATATAGTGTTGCATAAAATCAAATAATAATCAAGTAATAATAACCTTTTTTTTCGGTTTAGGAGTTCCACATGTTTCTTTGTTGGCAAGGAATTTCATTGGCAAGTTGTTGATGGATAAATATTTTGATTTTTTTTTGGCAGTGTTTCAAAGTTCAAACTCTTACATATTTCATTGCAAGATGGAATCTGCAGGATGGAATTTAATTGGCAAGTTTTGGATGAAAATAAATAAATTATTTTATTTTTATTCTTAATATATATTATATTATTGCCGCTCCCAACTTGACGTTTCTTGTGAATTTTGGGCAAAGCTTCTAGCCATATCGGATACTTGTTCCCCCCGTACCCGAAGTACCCGTGTACCGAAAACTCGTGCAACATAGGTTTTTTCCCATTGTTTTGTCTATTTTTCGAGGGTTTATGTTGCCAAAATTATAAAAAACGTTTTTTATTTACAGATTTGTTTAATTTTTTTTTTTTTTTCAGCAATGGCTTCCATCCAAGGTTCAAGTTCAAACCCTAAGGCCAACCCAAGGGCGGAATATTATCCTCTTTGGAGGCATGTTGAGAAGCTGCAAAGCTGTGGAGGTGGTGGCTCATGGGAATGGCGATGTAATCTTTACAATAATTCTTACAAGGGCTCTTACCCAAGAGTGAAGGCACATCTTTTGCATGGAGGAGGACATGGGATTGCAGGTTGCCCGAAAACATCAGACCCTGCGGCAAGGAGGGAATATCAAAGAGATCAAGATCAGGCTGATGGAATTAAAAGAAAGCATGATGATCTTAGTCAAGCTACAAATCCAACAAACATTGAGCCAAGAATTGTAGTTGAATCCAGGAAGAGGAGAGGCACTCAACAACCAGAACAACCACCATCCAGAGAGGCATCTAGTACAGTTCAAGATAACAGAATTGCTAAACTAGTGAATGTGCAAGCAAGAGAAGAAGCTGATTCCAGAGTGGCTCGGTGCATCTATGCATGTGGTATCCCATTCAATGTTGTTCGCTCTCCTTACTGGCAAGATATGATAAGGGCAGTGAACAAAGCTCTTCAAGGGTACAAGGGGCCCAACTATGAGAAAGTTAGAACTCAACTTCTCAAAAATGAGAAGGATCTTGTGGAGGATGTGTTATCACCAATTCATTCTTCTTGTAGTAGCTTTGGGGTTACCATAATCTCAGATGGATGGACAGATACAAGGCGTAGACCATTGATAAATATCATTGCCACTTCACCAAAACGAGCAATGTTTTTAAAGGCGAAAGACTGCTCGGGAGAAGTAAAAGATGCACAATTCATTGTTGATGTTATTATCAAATCTATTGAACAAGTAGGTCCTAACAGGGTGGTGCAAGTTATCACGGATAATGCACCAGTATGCAAAGCTGCAGGTTTGATTATTGAGGGGAGGTATGACCACATCTTTTGGACACACTGCATTGTCCATAATCTGAATCCGATCTTAGAGGAGATCGACAATAAAGTCCCATGGATAAAGGAACACACAAGGGAAGCAAGGGAAATCGTTAAATTCATCACCAACCACCACCAGTCTCAAGCAATATTTTGAGAGTACTCTAAGTTGGAGTTGTTAAAAGTTGCTGAGACATGATATGCCTCAAACTTCATAATGTTGCGCCGCCTTGTTGAGGTTAAGCAAGCATTAGTGTCTATGGTGGTGAGTCAACTTTGGGCTGAGTGGAGATAGGCAGATTCAAAGCGGGGATCTACGATGCGTAGATTGTGCTTTGATGAAGATTGGTAGAGCAAGATAGATTTCTTGCTAATGTTCACAACCCCTGCATTAGAGCTTCTTCAAAATGCTGACACTGACCAACCTGTCTTAGGAGAGGTATATGATGGCATGGATTCCATGGTTGAGAAAACTATGGAAATCATTTCACAAGAGTCTCCACAAATTTTGTTTGTAGATGATCATTTTGCTGAATTAATCAATAAAATCATTGTTGATAGGTGGAACAATTTCAACGCTCCATTGCACACTTTAGCACATGCCTTGAACCCAAAATTTTATGATGAGGAACTTATTGCTCAAAGCAATGGGAAGAGGAAGGCACCCCATAGGGATAGAGAGGTGGCTAATGGGGTGAAAAAAGCCCTTATGAGAATTTTTCCAGCTCATCTACACAGGGAGGTGAAGGAAGAATTTGCCAGTTTTGCTGCAGGAATAGATGATTATTCAGATATATCATCTTTGGAGGAGAGAAGCACCATGAATCTAGTTAGGTGGTGGATTTGTCATGGAGAAAATGGTGTACATTTGCAAAACCTTGCCATTCACCTCCTTTCACAAGTGGCAAGCTCTTCATCAGCAAAAAGGAATTGGAGCACCTATGATTATATTCATTCTGTGAAGCGCAACAGGTTGGGCTCACAGAAGGCATAGGATCTTGTTTATGTGCACTCCAACTTTCGCCTTGCATCTCGTAGGGGTCCAGAATATGGCAATGGTCCTTCTAAGGAGTGGGATGTGGATCCAGAAAATCCTGATTTGGATCTCTCTCTTGCTGCCTTGAATATTGAGTACCAGGATCATAGAAGTGGAATTGGCCAAACATCTTCTTCAGCTACACCATCCACTGCTGAGCATGCTTCTGCTGCTATATTTGATGAGGATTCCGATAATGAGTATTAGTCTTTTGAATTTATTGTACTTGTAGCCTCATATATATAATAAACGCTGATTTTGAGATTTTGATATATAATAAAGGCTGGTTTTGGATATTCCGATATTGCTATTTTCATTATGTCTGTTATCATTCCTGAGTAAATGTGTTGTAACTTGTAATAGTTTATGCTTTGAATTTATCATGTATGTTTTAAACTTTTATGATTTCGCATAACATTTTTTAAATGTCCTAAATTCTAATATAAATTAAAATATATACCACGTTTCCTCGTTTCCAAAATTTGGGGAGGTCACGTTTTGTATCGCTTCTCATTTCGGAAACTCGTTTCCATTTTCCCGTTTCGTGCAGCTTAGTGTCAAAGTCAAGGTAGGGGCACTGATACAACTTCAACCACCATCAAAGTGATCAAGTTGATGATTTCATCTTCACTTGTCAAGTAAGTATCTTTCATTCTATAATCAAATTTGGTAAAATGACTTCGCTTTGCAAGGAAGTTGGTTGGGTCATCGAAATTCCTTGCATGGAAAAGGAGGATAAACATAGTCCTCAAAGAAAGTGAAGTCATTGAACATATCAATGAAATGGTCTCCTTTGAATACATGGAAAGGGATCCTTATGAAAGGTCCCCTCATATAGAAGTATTGGAGACATCAAAGAGATATATATGATAAGCTGGTAAAACTATTCTTTGAAGATGCGATAAAGAAGGTCATATCACTTAGATATGATCTACACAAAATTGAACAAGTCTCATCCTCCATCAAGTCATCCAGATAAAGTCTCATCCTACATCAAGTCAAAAAGTAAACATCTGCTTGATAGGGATATGCAAGATCCTCAAAATTCTTTGATGGAATCCTCATCAGAGGGTTCACCGATCTAGAGAGGAAGCAAGTGTTTCATCGGGAACTCCAACTTGTGGAATTCATGGAATGATGATATGGTGAAGGAAGTTGTTGAAAGAAGCCTGGATGACCTAAAGGTAAATGAGGTATGTATACTTGTATTTGATATTATAAATTCATGGTGTATGGTTTCTGGTAATATGGATCACTTCTCTATCCTAAGAAGCATGATCAAAGGAAAGGAATCTCCTCCTATGAAAGGATGCCGAAAGGCATAGGTCACACTAGATGAAATCAACATAATATGACCTCATATGGAATATGAGGTGATTGACAGTATTTGGAAAACTGTTATTGGAAGTTTTTGGAAATGTCATGTGTGAAGAAAGAAAAAAAAAGGGAGATCATAGACTATGCAATCATGGAAGAAGGCATTCAACATTCGAGACCAAGAAGATTTGACTAGGAAATCTCCCAAAAGGATATGAAGACTCTGATGGAAGTTTGTAAAAGGATGAAGACCCTTGACAATGGATATATTTGGGAGATATGTCAACATGTATGCAGGGCGCTGATGCTAATTGGAAGATGTCATGATGAAAGATCATCACAGAGGTAATTTTGATTGAAGTGTTCATTTCTTATTTTTGAATAAATATCTGGATGGGCTTATGCAGGACTGCCAAGAGAAGAACTGTGGATGTCTTCTTAGAAGAACCATGTATAAGGATGTAAGATCCATCTGAAGAAGGCAACATGACATGAAGCAAGGCCAAATGTAGACTGATGGATCACTTTTTAATTAATGGAATGGTGACATGATTGACTCATGGATGAAAGTGATGGATGGTCTGTGCCCTATGAAGAAATCCCAAAAGATGAAGGCTCCATAACGAAGAAGAAATTCATGACATCGAAGGAAGGAGTTCTTCAAAGTAGCTGGTTGTCCCATTATCTCCACCCGAGGAGCTGCTGTAGGTCCCTAATTAAGAGGGAGCATGGAAACAAGTTTCTTACTTTGAAGAAACTTGAAAATTCCTAAGCCAAGAGGGAGCTTAGGTACATTCCTTCAGTAGGAATGAGTACATATGTCATCCCTAATTAAGAGGGAGAGATAGACGCATCATTCTAGTCTTCACCTAGGAAGACAAAATGGAGGATTGGGTAATCATTTGGCATCTGATGCTCTTTGAGATGAGATAGGGCATCCAAGATAAGAGTAGTCATAGAGGACCAATATTGTTTGAGGACTCGGAATCCAAGATAAGAATAGTCTTTATGGAACACACCTTGAGAACTAGGGAACACACTCTGTCCTTGTATGCTGCCTTTATTTTCTCCTTTGCTTGATCCATAGCCTCATAAATGAAGCCCATAGCCAATATTTTCCCATCCAACAACTGTAACACCTTAACCAATGGCTCAACAACCTTCACAATCTCTGTTGCCTTTTTCCAAAATATTTCTTCATTAACTTTCTTTCTCACATCTTTGCCATCCTGTTTGCGAGAGCATTGACTTACATTCCAGTCATCACTGGAAAACACCCTTTGCAAGATTCTATGTTGGGAAAGCATAGATTGCAATGTCAAAAAATGAGTTGCAAATTGTTAATCTTGGACAACTAGGTCCAAACTCCATGTTGTGATGCTCAGATGAAGATACCAATATTTTTATTGGGTTCCTCTTTCGGAGAGGTGCAAGATCGATCTAAAGATCATCTTGATCTGATGAGCAGAACATTTATTTTGAATTTATTTTTAATCTATTCAAAATATGTGCAGGTCGGGCTTAAGGTTTTGTGCCCTAGCAAATGTGTCACACACCCTCAATGATAGATATAAATAAGGTCAACGTTGGAGGACATTTCACTCATCTCATCCTCACACATATTCTCTCCTCATATGATTGGTTCGATCACTTGGAGTCTCTTCTCTTCACATGTGGGAAAGTGCAGCAAGGAAGAAAACTGTTTTCGGATTTTTGTTTTCGGCTAGGGTTTCTGCAATAACTTTGACCAGCGCTGACTTTGGTCAACACAAGGTCAAACAGACCTAAAACTTTCCCAAAATCTCGATTTCCCTAATCTGCATTTTCTGGCACTATTTGAGAGGCAAAACGTTGACTTTGACTTTTCAGCGTTGACCTAGCTGCTGTTGCTGTTTGCGTTGACTGTTGACTGACAACGTTGACTTTTGGGTCGACTTTTGAGTTGACTATTGCGCTGTCCTAGAGGGTTGTGTGACATTGCTGGTTGGTTGACCATATTGAGACTTTGCTAGTTGAAGCATCCTATTGACTGCCGTAACGCACCAACACAATTATATATTTCTGGCTTGTCTTTTGTTGATCTAGTGGTATGTTCTATCAGCATTTTACTTTATTGTTTATGTGATTGCTATCTGATATTGAAAAGAAAGTAAAGTTGTATCAAGCATAGAACATCTACATAAATTTACATGGTATCTAAGCTGAGATGAAGACAAGGCCCTAATTTGTAGCAATCACCAAAGAAGAGGATGGGTTCCTCAAACTACAATGGCTTCAAGGCTGATGACAAATTGACTGGGAAAGATGACTTCCATGCTTGGAAGATGACATTGGATCTTAACTTGGAAGACCAAGATGTCATGGACTATGTGTAGGGTAAAATCTAAGAGCCTCCATCCACTGCTACTACTGCTGCCAAAACAAAGTACAAGAAGGGGGAGATCAAAGAAAAGCTAATGATCAAGGACTTAATTCACAAGAGTCTGGTTGCCTACATCTCTGAGTTGGGCACATCCAAAGAGATGTATGATAAGTTGGTCCACATGTTCAAGGCCAACAATGCGAATCAAGTCCTATTCTTCAAGAATCAATTGAAGAATCTGAAGAAAGGCAAGGATGAGTCCGTTCAATCATATTTTCTGAAGCTGACCGAGGTCAGGAACAATCTGCTGGCTATTGGGGAGACAATAGCTAATCGAGAGATGGTACTCACCGCACTTGGAGGGCTCTCATTCGAATGGCATGTGTTCAACACTACCATTCTCAATAATAATGTGATACATGATTTTGACGAAGTACTATCGAGATGCGTTCAAGAAGAGACAAGAATGAAGGAGTATGAAAATGAAGGAAATGCTACCTACGTTGCTCATTCTAGAAAGAAGAACTTTGGTGGTCCAAAGAACAAAGGAAGAGTAGGGGCTCAAGGAAAGAAGGGCAAGTGTTACACTTGTCATAGGCCAGGTCATTATGCTAGGGAATGCCCTTTCAAGAAGGATTCTCCCAATGGTGATGACAACAACAACAACCGGAGGAATGGCAATCAAAGGAACAACAGATTCAAGGGAAAGAGGAAGGCTCCCTCCGGCAGAAATGGTCAACCTTCCAAAAGGTCGAGAAACTCCAGGTATGAGGAATCAAATGTTGTTGTTGATAAAATAAATGAATTCATTCTTGTATCTGCCATCTCTACTGCATCTCCACCCGACACTATGGATGTCTGGTTGATAGATAATGGTGCCTCAAGGCACATCACTAGGTTCAAGGAAGCACTCTCTGATATAGTTGAGAAGGATACTAATTTGGAAATTATCCTTGGAGATAATGCCACATATCCCGTGAAAGGGACATGGACTGTGACCCTCCACTTGTCTCAAGGTCAAGTCCTCCGCTTGCAGGATGTACTCTATGTACCTAATTTGAAGACGAACCTTGTGTCTATATAGGCCATGGAAGACAAAGGTTTCAATGTGGCATTCATTGATGGAAGGGTACGCATGCGGAAGAAGAGCTTCAAGGAAGCTATCACGATTGGGTTTGGAGTTGATACACTCTACTAGGTTGGAGGAAGTCCACTGGGAGCGATGACATGTGATACTATCCGACAGACTGAACTATGGCACCAGAGGTTTGGACACCTTCACTACAAGGCCCTTCCCGAAGCAAGGAAGGTGGTGACGAGGATGCCCGAGTTCTCAAATAATCATGAAGGTGTATGTCAGGGTTGTGTCGAAGGAAAGCATAGAAGGGGACCTTTCCCCTCAAGTGTCACAAAGACATCTGATGGCTTGCAATTAATACATTCTGATCTGTTTGGTATGTTGCCCGTGACATCTTTGGGAGGATGTTCTTATTATATGACGTTCATAGATGACTTCTCTTGCAAAACATGGATATACTACTTGAAGAAGAAGGATGAGGCTTTCATGTGGTTTTGTACCTTCAAAGCCTTGGTGGAAAATCTGACAGGGAAGAAGATCAAGATATTGAGGACCGATAATGGCACTGAATATGAGGCGAGCGAGTTCAAGAACTTTTGTAGAGAAGCTGGCATCAAGAAGGAGAGCACAACTGTCTATACTCTTGAGCAAAATGGTGTTGTTGAACGAAAGAACAAGACCTTTGTGGAAGCTGCCCGTGCCATGCTATGTGACTAGGGTCTACCAAAGTTTCTATGGGGAGAAGCTACGAACATTACTATGTACATACAAAACCGATGCCCGCATTCCGCACTGGACTCCAAAACTCTCGAAGAGGTTTTCTCTGGTAAGAAACCCAATGTCTCACATTTTAGAGTTTTTGGATATCTTGTTAATTTTCATGTGTCGAAAGAGAAAAGGAGCAAGATGGATGCTTCTAGGAAGAAGGGAATGTTTATGGGCTACATCGAAACTTCGAAGGCCTGTAGAGTCTATGTGCCTGGTCACAAAGGGAAGTGGAGATATGCCACGATGTCACCTTTGACGAAGATGCTTCACTGAGGAAAGTAGTCAATCTTCCAAGATCTGAGGAAGATCATGAAGCAAGGCCTGGAAATCAAGAAGAACCGAAGGATGAGACGATGCTCGATGCTGAAGGACCGATGAACCCGATTGATCCACTTCCTTCACTGGGGAAGAGACCATCATGGCTCAGGGACACTCTCGAGGATGCCGAGGGACATATGGCCCCAAGGGGGACATTCCGTGAAAGTAAGAAGCTGAGTAGATACCAAGGGTATCTAGCAGCCATGAGTACTATTGTACAATCTGAGCCTGGATCTTTTGAGGAAGCTGTAAAGCATCAAGTCTGGAAGGATGCTATGCACGAAGAGTATGAGTCCATAATGAAGAATGATGTTTGGGATGTGGTTCCAAGACTGGAGGACAAAGCAGTTGTCACCTCGAAATGGCTCTACAAGATCAAGCATGGATCTGATGGAAGTGCTGAAAAGTTCAAGGCAAGATTCGTTGCCCGTGGCTTCTCTCAAAAGGAAGGCATAGACTATGATGACATATTTGCACCTGTGGCTCGATATACCACCATTCGATCTATCATAGCCCTTGCTACTGCGCAAGGATGGAGTCTTCATCAGATGGATGTGAAGACCACATTTCTGCATGGTGCGATAAAGAAAGAGGTGTATGTAGAGCAACCTCTGGGGTTCAAAGTCCAGGATCAGGACACCCATGTCTGCAGGTTGAAGAAAGCCCTCTATGGGCTGAAGCAAGCACCCAGATCTTGGTATGAGAGGATAGATAGCTACTTGATGAAGCTGGGCTTCACTCGTAGTAATGCTGATCCGAAACTTTACTTCAAGGTTGATGGAGAGAAGCCTCTCATTCTGGTGTTGTATGTGGATGACCTCTTCCTAACAGGTGCTGACCCTCTCCTCCATCAATGCAAGAGGGAGCTCGCTGCTGAGTTCGAGATGAAGGATCTAGGACTGATGCATTACTTCCTAGAACTGGAGGTCTGGCAGAGACATGGTGAGATTTTCGTTTCTCAAGGAAAATACATTGTGAAGCTTTCGGAAAGATTTGATATGGTGGACTGTGAGTCCGTGTCGACACCGATGGAGCTCAACTTCAAGAAGTTGAGTGGCAATGTTGTTGGGCCCGTGTTAGCAAATCCTACTGAGTATCGTCAACTCGTAGGGGCCCTGATGTTCTTAGTGAACACCCGTCCGGACATATGTTTTGCAGTGAACACTTTGAGTCAACAGATGGTTGAGCCTCATCACACTCACTGGGTTGGTGCCAAGAATCTTTTGAGATATCTTTGGGGCACGATAAACCATGGGCTGAGATACACTGCTGGGAGCGTGGCACTCCTTGGATATACTGATGCCTATTGGGCTGGCAGTGTGGTGGATCGTAAGAGCACATTGGGCTGCTGCTTCACACTTGGTTCTGCTTCGATATCATGGACGAGCAGGAAGCAGAAGTTGGTGGCTTTGAGCACCGCGGAGGCCGAATACATTGTAGCTAGTATGGCTTGTTGTGAAGCAGTCTGGTTGCGAAAGCACTTCAGTGAGCTGTTCAGGCATGTGCTAGATACGACCGTGATACTCTGTGATAACCAGAGTGGGATTCGGTTGTCCGAGAATCTTGTGTTCCACGATCGATCCAAGCATATTGATATCAGGTACCACTTTATCTTGGATATGGTACAGCGAGGCGCCGTAAGGCTCGATCATATAGGAACTGATGAGTAGGTCGCGGATATTCTCACAAAGCCCCTGGGGAAGGTCAAGTTCCTAGCCTTCTGTGAGAGTCTTGGTATCGTGGAACGACCCTATGATGAGGGTCATGTTGGACGATGAGCTCTGGGGGCTTTGGGGATAGCTTCTCGGAGCTATAAGCAACCATAGGGCTAGGCTTGCCGAACCTTGTTGGTGTGCTTCTGCCCCACCATTGTGATGATTGAGTTGGTTCACCTTTCATTATCTGTGCCCCCGTATGCATCCTACCCATTGAGTTCAGGGCTCATGGGAATTACCTCTCATTTGGCCAGTGAGGTGGGAAAAGCTAGAGACTAGTAGCAAAGACTAATGGGCGCATCAGAGATTGCCGTACTCTCTATCTAGGATGGCACGGTCCAACCACTTGATCTGGGATCAAGTCTAGTGAGGTTTCAAACCTCCTACTGACTTCGAGTCAGATAAACCAACTTCGGGTTGGTATGAGACTCTTTGTGAGTCCTATAGAGGTTTCAGACCTCTGGGATGAATCTGTCAGCTGAGACTGATGTCTTTGTGCTTGACCCACTTCTGTTCTGAAATAAAGAAGCCAACAAAGCAAGTTACAGCGGGATGACGCACGATGTTTGGATTGCACAGGTGGATGGAGTTCTCCCTAGTTTAGAGGGAGTGTTAATTTTGGACAACTAGGTCCAAACTCCATGTTGTGATGCTCAAATGAAGAGACCAATATTTTTATTGGGTTCCTCTTTCAAAGAGGTGCAAGATAATCGAAAGATCATCTTGATCTGATGAGAAGAACATTTATTTTGAATTTATTTTTAATCTATTCAAAATATGTGCAGGTCGGGCGTAAGGTTTTGTGCCCCAGCAGATGTGTCACACACCCTCAATGATGGATATAAATAAGGTCAACGTTAGAGGACATTTCACTCATCTCATCCTCACACATTCTCTCCCCTCATCTGTTTGGTTTGATCACTTGGAGGCTCTTCTCTTCACACGTGAGAAAGTGCAGCAAGGAAGAAAACTGTTTTTGGATTTTTGTTTTCGGCTAGGGTTTTTGCAGTAACTTTGACCAGCGCTGACTTTGGTCAACGCAAGGTCAAACAGACCTAAAACTTTCCCAAAATCTCGATTTCCCTAATCTGCATTTTTTGGCACTATTTCCGAGGCAAAACGTTGACTTTGGCTTTTCAGCGTTGACCTAGCTGCTGCTATTGTTTGCATTGAACATTGACTGACAACGTTGACTTTTGGGTTGACTTTTGAGTTGAATGTTTGGCTGTCCTAGAGGGTTGTGTGACATTGCTGGTTGGCTGACCATATTGAGACTTTGCTGGTTGAAGCATCTCGTTGACCGCCGTAACGCACCAACACAATTATATGTTTCTGGCTTGTCTTTTGTTGATCTACTGGTATGTTCTATCAACATTTTACTTTATTGTTTATGTGATTGCTGTCTGATATTGAAAAGAAAGTAAAGTTGCATCAAGCATAGAACATCTACATAAATTTACACAAATCTAGTGATGGTAGGCCTAGCAATATCCTTGCCCCTTGTGTGTTTCCTCATCAAATTCAAAATCGACGAGTGATTGTAGATATATTTTGTTATGCTTTTGGCATGCTCTACAATGTTCTTGATCCAATCTGTTTTACCAATATCCTCAAGCATGAGGTCTATGCAATGTGCAACACATGGGGTCCAAAAGATGGTTTTATGTTTTTCGTCTAACATTTTACCAGCAAGAACATAGTTAGAGGCATTATCTATGATGATTTGAACAACATTAGCCACCCCCACCTCTTCAACAACCTCGTCCAAAAGCTGAAACAACAAGTGTGCATCTTTCACCCTATCAGATGCATCAACTGATTTATAAACATGGTTCCGTGTGGGAAAAAGATAAGAAAGTTTATGATGGTACGGTTTATTTGATCAGTCCATCCATCTGACATGACGATACATCCTGTTTTTGTCCATGAGCTTTTGAAATCTTTCAAATATTCATCAATGGACAAAACCTCTTTTTGCAAAAGAGACCGCCTTAACTCATGCATAGCTTTGAAGCCCTTTCTAGCAACAAATATGGCATCAAACATAGGTTCATAATATGGTGAACGAGAAGCATTGAAGGGGATATCAACATCATACCACCATCTAGTATTGTAATCACAGGCAGTTTCTCTCAGTTCTTTCTTCCAATGGCCATCTAAAGTGGGCTACATTTGACCTCTATTAGTTTGAGGACCATGTGCACTATCAGAGGGAGAGGAGGGCGGGAAATAACTTTTGATACCACCCTTATTTATAATTTTACCCTTACCCTTTTCTTGAATAGACTCCAAACAGGGAGGAACATAGCGAAAGGGGTTGGATGCATCATCGCAAGGGATAGATGAAGAGCCCTCATAATCAAAATTGGGGTTGGCAGCCATCATGTGTTTTATACTCCCCTTCCTCCCAATTTCAGCCTCTATTTCTTTTTGCCTAGCTTTTTCTTCCTCAAACTTCTCAAAATTTTCTAGCAACTCCTTCCTAATATCCCCAATTTGTTCTGCTGGTGCTGCACATGGAGTAATTTGGCCTCCAATACCAACCAAGTGTTGTTTCAGCCTATGAATTCCCCCTCCACCTCCTTTAATTTTTCTATGACAAAATTTGCAATGCATTTGATTATCAATCATCTCAGCATATGCCCAAGCAACATCTTTCATTCTGGGAGCCATTTTCTGATATTTGGACTTGGAAATGAAAGGAAACAAATCTGATTTGATTAAAAAAAAAAAAAAACAAAAAACAAAACAAAACTCTTCAATGTTCGTTTCTTTTACAAAAATTACTCTTTTCAATTTCTAGATTTGCAAAAAAAAAAAAAAAACAAGCAAAGGTAGATGTGAGAAGTGAAAAAAAAAAAACCTTTAGGTTCTAGCCTCCTCAAGCTTCTCCAAGAAACCTACTTCTCAATGCTGCTCCAATGATTGCCCAAGAAGCTCCTCACTGCTGCACCAATGTTTACCCAAGGGACTCCTCACCGTTGCACCAATATTTACCCAAGGGACTCCTCACTGCTGATCCAAAAACTAACTCCACAACTCTTCACAAACTCCTCACAAATGCTCACACAAATGCAATGAGATAGCTGTGAGGAAATGTGAGGGGGTTGGGTAACATTTATAGGCTTGGGAGAGGTTAGATGGACTTGCAAAAAACCTAAAACCAAAATAAAATCTAATTTGGAGTCGGCTTTCCCTCCCTTTTTCCGCCAAGGAACGAGTTTGACTAGCTCGATCGGTTTATGTCGGACTCGGCTGATTCGATAATCGATCGAATTTGGCCCGGTTTTTGTATCCAAACGTTCCGAGTAGGGGTCTGGCTCGGCTAATTCCGAATCGGTTCAACCGTTTTTAAAAACACTGGTCTGGATGGGGGGTAGAGAATGTACACCTTTGTAGACTTTGACAATCAAATTGTTTTGCTGTTGGAGTCCTTGTCCCACAAACAAGGGGGTCTTAAACACCAATTTGGTGTTTGTCTTGGCCATGACCTTAAAATTAGATTATTATTATTATTATAAAAAATGTCATTGACAATGACTCATTGTCAATGTTGAAAAGAGATTAAACACTTGGTGCAATCAATGACTTTCTTGAGGGGTTCTCAAACACCAATTTGGTGTTTGGCTTGGTCGTGACCTTAAAATTAGATTAGTATTATTATGTAAAAAAAAGGTTACTGGCAATGGTTGTTGCCAAAGTTGAAAAATGACTAAATACCTGGTTCAGTCGATGGCTGTCATGAGGGGGTAGATTGGTACTTGTTAAGGTTGTATTGGAAGAAATACTAATATTGGCTTGGTTTAAGAAAGGTGTGCTAGAGATAATTATGAAACTATGCTACAAATTTATCTGGTTAGGAGAACAAAAAAAGGAAGGACTTGTATTGGCTTTGTGGAAATATTTGGCTGTTCCAAAAGCTAGTGGAGGATGGGGACTAAAATCTCCTCTTCTCTAAAGCTCTAGCGACAAAGAATGTGTATTGATGGTTCCAACTAGAAATGGTCGATTCCATATGGAACAAATTTTTTTGTTCTAAACAAGCTACTTCCGTATAAGGGGCGTACATAAGCACTTGGGCCCACAAAAATGAAAAAAAATAATAAAACTTAAAATCCTAAGTTGTAAACATTAATTAGATACGTTTTGCTTGTTTGTTTACATATTTTGGTTCATGTTGTTTTAACTTTTTCCACGATATTGGAGTCTAGGATAGAATCTTAAATCACTGACATTACCAATCCAAGTATCACAACAAGACTACCTTGCACAGTGGAACAATAAATAATAGTAAATTAACATGTGCACAAGTATAGACAATTTTTTTACAAATTTTTACCACCCAATTTCATTATATTAATCAATTGATAATACAATAGTCTAGGGCTCCCATACCAGGGATAATAGTCGTCATACATCCACTGATACAAAGACTACAACTAGGGTTTGGTGTCAGTCACTTCGACAACCAATCTACCCTAAACAAGATGCACTGTCCATCTGGATGATGTAGCGTGCTTTCTCAACTCCCTTCGATCGTACCTTGAACACATGTGCCTAGTCCTTCGGCTCCCAATCTGCAACAACACAACTCTTTCTCTATCTATGAACCAACTCCATTAGGAACTGAACTCGGCTCCACCTGCTCTCTCGTTGATTGTTAGTCCTTCAATGCATCAACATGTCAAGACTCTTGTCGATTTGTTGACAACTCCCTTTGTGAACAACTCTCAACTGCCCACTGCTGCTCCTCAATTCTTTTGGGACTTTCTTCCCACTAGTGCCTTCCTGTGCTGCCCTATGAAGACACACTTAGTGCCGGAGGGCTTCCCACTATCACGATCGAATGTCGCTTCTCCAACAATGAACTTAGGGCATGGAGGACTGCTGTAGATGTCCTCCACAAGGCAACCTTAGGGCTACAAACTGCTCCTGGCTGATCAGACCTTGAGCTCTACTTCTGCAACTTCGAACAATCCTTTAGTTCTTCAAGATGTTTGTTCCTTAGGGCTTGAAGCAAGCCTCTACAACCCTCCACAAGTTGTTCTTTAGGGTGCTCCAACTCTGCCACTTTTAGCAGGCCTAAAGTCCTTGGTCACTGCACTTAGGGCTCAAATTTGGACACTTACACGCTGCCCTCCATCAGTCCACAAGTGTCCAAACAAACTCCAACCAACTTTCCTCTTCTAGGACGTCTCATCCAGTAGCATCCAACCATCAACAAGAGACCATCTGCAACTCAGAGCTGCTGTCCTCTCGCCTTGGGTTCTGTGCTTCCTTGACCTCTGGTTAGGGCACACAGCCAGCCCTAAACCACTGCTCCAAACTCCTTGGTTCTATTTTCCAATTATGCTACCACCTTCGTTGTCCTACTAGGCATCAAAACACTGCTCAAGGGCTTGAGACTTCTCCCCAAGACTCCCTGCAACACATGGCCTGCTACAGCAAAGATCTCGGCCTCTCAAACATCTCTGTTCCTACTGCACACTGTCTTAAGCATCTGCGGCTAGGAATGAGGACCTAAACTAGTTCTCTTTTCCCTCAAGACAGTCCACCCATATGGATGCACCTACAGCAAGGTCTGCGGCCTACTTCTAGGAGCTGCGGCTCAGTTGAGTAGGCCCTAAACTAGGCCTTTCGGCCCTCAAACAATCCTTCCTTGCTGCTGTAATTACAGCTCCTACCTGCGGCCCAAAACAGAGAACAAACCACATAATAACCAAAACAGAATTACCCTCACTTCTCTTCTGAAATGCAGCCCTGTTCTCCAAGAGTTATGCCTCACAAAACTGCCTAAGAAGTTGTCCTCCAAGCTCTTCGCTGGCTGCCTCAGATGCTGTCCTATTTCAGAGGCATTCTTTGATGTTTAATGCACGTTGGATGTGCTCTATTGCCTCCACACATGAACTATATGGATGTGCTGTTTTTGTTATATGCGCCCTTCCCTTGCTATATACATGAGAAAACTTTGCATCTGCGTGTGGGTTTGGATTCACATGGATGTACACAATTTTTTAAAGCAAAATTTGAATATTTTATGTATTTTTAATCAACAAGTTTGTATTGGTTCTGGTTCAGTTCCAATTTTTGGGGCTGTTCAGTTCAATTTTAATCACATTGGGCAAAATTGTGACAAGGATAACCCTTCACTACGGTCTAGGTGAGCTACAATGACCCATGTATATATATAGTGTTGTTTTGAAAACCAAGAGCCTCAGAGTTGCCATCAGAGGTTACCTCATGGAAGGCCATTGGGACAAGTTTACTGTTGGTGTTTTGTGATGGACTTCCACATTGGAGGTGGCTTACTGTTGGTTGCTAGACCTTGTATGGATGCTTGCATGGCATTATTATTTGTGGTCTTGGAGGCCTATTGAGCTTGTTTACTTCTTTGCGGGCCAACAAATGAAGAGAAGTTGCTTGCTTGGAGGATGCCTTGCATTGGAGGGTGGGGCACTGTGCAATTTGGAGGAAGGGTTTGAGTCCTAGGCTGCATGAAGTTGCTTGGTTTCCTACATGGAGGTTTAGTTTTTGAGCTGAAGACATGCTTGGGTGGAAGCTCTGGACATGGAGTTGTGGTGGTTTATGAGGAGGCACATGACCTTGGAGGTGCATTACAACTTTGGAGCTTTTCAAGAGGATCATTGAATCTCGGGGAGTAGCACTCATGCATTGGAGCCTTGCTTATTGATTCTTGTCACCTTGGAGCTTGGCATGTGTTGTTTGAGTAGAGTGCTTCACATGTGTGGGCATACTTGTGTTTTGTAGGTTGTTTGTAGTGGACTAGTTGCCATTGTAGATTTCCCTTACCATATAAATAGAGGAAAGGGAGAAGTGGGGGGGGCGGGGGGGCACTATCATGATTAACCATGCACTTGTGTACTTGGGGGTTATAGATGTAAGGTGAGTGCTAATCTCTCTTGCTCTCTCTCTCTCTCTCAATCTTCTTTCTACATTATCTCTCTATTTGAAGGTGCTAGGCTCTCTTGGAGTAGTTATGAAGTCTAGGGCTAGGGTTTGATCCCTAAGGAGGCATTGGAGTATTCAGGTTTGGTGATAACCCTAAGTTGTATTTGTTGAGAAGGAAGAGAAGACGAGACACCTTGCATTAGGCTGAGGAGGACTTGCTAGTGGTGATTCTACCTTGTTAGAGCATCTTTGGTGGAGTTAGGATTTATCTTGGTTTTTTCTAGCTAGGCTTTTGGAGAACTTGAATGGTTGTACCAGTTTGTCATAAGCTTAGTGCATGTATTTGAACTTCATCTCCTATCTATATATATGAAGTTTTCAGCTATCCAAAAACATCTTCTTGCAAATTTGATTTTCAGCTATCATTGTCTCTACAGTTCGGCATTTTCCAGCACTTTTATGTCCTGCTGATATTATGTAAGTTGATGTTGAAATTGGTAAGGAATTGGACATCTATATTTGAGATAGTAGGGAAGATTTACTGATGTATATCTGCATTAATTGCAGTGATTTCAGATCTGGTTTATGTGTGAAAAGATTGTCCTACAGGTTTTCAGATCTGGTTTGTGTGAAAAGATTGCCCTACAGGCTGAAACTTGTTGGCATATATTTGGTATCTTGTCTCTTGGATTTCCTAATGTATTGGGGTTGATGTGAAGTCAAATACTGTCATTTGTTTGGTGCTATAATTTGTTTCTATTCAACTCGGAAGCTGATAATTCTGAGGGATTAGGTCCGTGGAACCTTTAACGAGGTGAAATATCAGAATTGGCAAAAGAAACCTCAATTCGTGAAAATTACTACAGTATGAAGGGGAGCCATTTGGGCTGCTATATATTTCCCTTTGAGGGTGTAAAATCTGCTTGTTTATTAACTCATCAGGACTTCTCCAGAAGGATATCCTGAGGGGCTTTTTGCCTGTGTTTTAGGCTTGTGGCTTAACACTCCGTCATGTGCACATATATGAAAGCTTTAAGTATCGAACTTAAGCTAAAAGGACAATCCTTGAACAAGCTTATCACGTTCATGTGTGCACATTGACCTCTTTTAGTATATCTAATTTTTCTCTCATTTAGTCAGTGGCTTGTCTTGAGCCCTACCTGGTAATTGTGTTTGTGTGTGCAGGGGGCATTTGTTTCGAAAGAAGAGTGCTGCTTGACAACCACCACAAGCTAAGAAAGAGTAGGCTAGAGCCCTACAAGTTGCAAGCTTGCCCAAAAGCACACAATTGATTAACACATATACAAGCTTGATAAGCCACATGGCCCAAAGCCATAGAAACTATAAATCTTTTCCTTCAAGATGCAACGAACAAAGATCACACATAATCAAGATAATCAATTAGGCCTCTACCAAGGACATCAACATTTTTGGTGCGCAGGGAGTGGGGCTGTTCGCTTTTGTTGTTTGGAGTGGGCCCCCAATAATCATTAGCCTGATTTTGGATCTAGCAAAGCGGGTCACCATCCTGATAACCTGTTCATCTTCCTGAGGTTGCTTCTTGTTCTCAGAAATGTTAAGGCAGGCTTTGGAGCTTGTCATTCAATGGGCCATGATGGGGGTACAAGATCATTTGCCGTGGTTCTTGGCTTTCACGAACAACATGGTATGCTTGTGCCTTGATCTATCCTCTGAACATTGTCACTGCCACGTTGTTTGACATAACCTCGTGGAAAGACCATGTACACACATTTTCTTTCTCTCTCTTCTTTTGTCCTTTTTCTTTGCATTTGTAGACAAGTATCAAGAGGCCATATGAGCTGCTGTATATTGCCCTCTGTAGGTGTAGAATTTGCTTGCTGAGCATGGCCATTAAAAGTTGAGAATTAAAGATTAAAGGCACAATTTAACAAGTACACACAATCAACGTTGATTAAATTCACATTGGGATAAAATCGGTAAGGGTCCGAAAATTGGAAAAATTGGAAAAATCAGGAAATATCGGTAAAAATTGTTTAACATTGGCAAAATTATTGGCTTGTGATTACTCTGAGGAGCCATATTCAATTTTTTGTGATGTTTACAACACTGTAATGGCCATTTTTCCTTTTCAAAATAATATGGCTGCTGGGAGACATCACAAGCCAGAGAAAGATTAGGCTAAAGCCCTACTAGTTGCCGAACTTGCCCATGGGCATTATATGTGTGTATGTATACAACAACGAACATTCATTGAAACCCCAAATCTATTGTCTACCAAGAGGGATCATACAAATCTCTTAGTGCTTAAAAAAATATGAAAGTCTGCTTTTAGATGGATCCATATATATTTTTACATTATTATTATTATTATTATTGTTGTTGTTGTAATAAATGAGGAAAAAATTCTTTTCTCATGTGAACTTAATGTTGTAATTTGGGAGCAGATTCAATTTGCATTTGTTTGGCAAAGTTGAATGAATTTTAAGAGACGTTATATTTATCATAATTTTGAATTTTATCTTGAAATTCAGTGATTCCTTTTACTTAGGCACAGTCAGACAACACCCATACACGTGTGGCTGCTCATATCTAGGTACAACTATACAACATAGCAGCCAAAGCCAAATGCTTGGTCAGACACTTCTCAAATTTTTGTCTGCAATTGATGGATAACCATGTTGCAGAGATTCTTGGACGAGGACTGAAAAACAAAAAGTATCTGGCTTGGTTGGATCCCTGAGGATCCTTTCTCAGCTATCCAAACAGGGAGGTCCCGGGAACTTTGTCTGTGGCATTGGGTCTTGGTCTACTGGATCTGGGATCAAAAAGCAGCAAGACGATCCATTGTGTTGTTCATAGATTTCCTGTTCCTCCAAGGTGGTGGAATTTGGACATATGTAAAATACTCATAAGTTGCTCCGTTCTTTATTCAGGAAGGGTATATCCCTGATTAGTCCCTGGGTATTCACTGTTAAGCACTGGTTATTAACTTATTATGTTACAACACCAATTAACATGTGTGTGTATTCTTGAGAGATTCACAATTTTAGCCTTTTGAAATTTTGTTGAGACATAATCGAGAATGGTTTCCTATGGGTTGCTTTGTGTCTCATTCAAAAATTCAAAAATTCAAGATGGCCACGATTTTCTGTTCTAGATAATCTGTCAAAAGTTTCACTTGAGTAATGTTTTTCATCTGTAGCTGTTTTCTATCGGGTATTCCATCTTAACCCGACGTGCAAGTTTGCAGATATTTTCAAGTGCACTGCGTAGGAGAGCTACAACTTGTGTTTGCTTAAATTTAATGTCTATACTTTTTTCTGCTAATATTCAATGAAAATTGTATACTCTGTTTGGGTTGTCTGTTGGATGTGAAGTTAGTGATTGTTTCTGTCTTATAAGATACGATTCTTAATGTCCTTGTTGCTGTTACAGCGGTCAAAGCTGCCCTCAGGTGGTACAACAGCGTTAGAGAAGGTCTACATTGTGCGTAAAGGTGAAAGAGCATATGAGAAAGCAAAAAGAAGGAAAGACGCTTTTCTGGAATTCATGAATAATTTAGCCTGTCTCCACAGAAGATTGGAACATGAACAAATGGACGTCGTGGATTCAGGGAACTGAAATTAGCGGTTATACGAGAGGCATGTTGCTTGTTATATACAGGCAAGAATTATTTTTTGCGTATACTACCGTGTGTAACTGCTTACTGCCATTTCATCATATTTGTGAGCATGCATAAAGAATTCTTGCTTAAACAGTAGAAATAAAAAAGGGGTCAAGGCCAGATAGGGAGATTACTTCTGGCATGTTTGCCTTAGTGGTGTATCAGTGGGCCATCTATTCCGTGTTCCAAAGGAACATTTTGTATTTAGATTGCATGGGGAAGCAAGGGTATCGCTTTTTAATGCAATCTATATTACAGAGATGTAGGCAACTAATGTATATTAGTGGTGGACGTCCAGCGAGCAATATTAAGATCAGTTCTCGCACAGTGCTGCTCTCCTCTTTCTAGGAATTGTGCACTACTATTTTTGTTTGGAAGGGGACACAGATCACTTTCCCTCCAATGCTGTTCTTCTCTTCCCATATTAGTGGTGTGGATATGCAGCGAGCAATATTGAGATAAGTTGTCCCACAGTGCTGCTCTCCTTTTTAAGGGAAGTGTGCAGCAGTGTTTTTGTTTGGAAGGGGTTACTGATTACTTTTCCTCCAGTGCTATTCATTTCTTCTGACAGGATGTTCACCTCACTTGTAATTTTCCAATTTTTCTGGTAAAGTTTTGGAATAACAACGGTCTTGTTGAAGGAATTCCTTGAAAATACTTTAGAATACTCCAACCAGAGGTAAGACTTCTCAATGGTTTTATCCATCAACATCAGGTATTTGTCTTGGTTCATTGTAAAACTGATAAATTGCCAAGTAACCAACCAAAGATTGAATTTTTTGCAATAAATTGATATGCATATCAATTACAAAATCAAATTCAAATGTGGCTATTGATAGTGGAATATAAATCATTACAACACTAATAAAATACAGATAGCTACCCAAAGATTGATACTTGTAACTATATACTTAATTATATGCATGCATCAATTACATAATAAAGTGCCACTATAAATAGTGGACATGGATTCACTGTAACAGAGCCCCATGGTGTAGAGGGTGAGGGGGCCAAACGAGTGGTCATGTAGTAGCTCAAAACCTAGCTTAGTAGGAGGATATATCAACCCAATAAAAGTAAGGTATAGGGCTTATCTTATAAACCCTGTAGCTTAAGGGATAGATAAGTCTGTATTTGTTTGCATGGGAATGGAGTGATGTAAATTATCATATTTAAATTTGACAGGAGTGGTTTACTGGTTTCACCAGTTTGTAGTAATCTTAATTCCAATTTGTTATAAGATTGTGAACAAAGCATCATAAGTACACTACACCACATTACTATTTTTTTTAATAAGGAGCTTTAGGTGCTGGAAACAATTAATTGAGTTGTGATATTAATTGGAAGTTTAGCTTGAAAATTGGTTATTGAACGAATAATACTTAGCTCAGCGGTAGATTGTGATAATAATTAGTTTGTTGATTTTTAAATTTTATATGGTAAAATTTGGAAATAAAAAATATGATTGGTTTATCTTTGTGAATCCGTTTGTAGTTATGAATGGTTAGTCAACAAAGATTAGTATTGTTATATATTTAAATAGATATATCTTTCACAGTATTTTTGGATTATTAAGATTTTGTTGTTAATTATAAATTTAATAATTGTTAAGTAATGCAACAGTTATGAATATAATGTAAAATAGAAAAACTGTGAATATGATGTTGAATATAAGGATTTTTTTTTTTTGGTTTCTCTCACATAGAAACACCAATATATATCACAATTAAAAAAAAAAAAAAAATCAGAGTTTTTTTAAGAAATTTAATGCTGGTTGTAAAGTGCTTACATGGTTTTTAACTAATTTCATTTTTGTGAAAAAAAATTATTACTATATGTATTAAAAGGTCATAACTTAACTTGGACAACATGCTTAAAGGTTACAGCTTTTCATGAAAACTTGCATATTCTAGATTGCACTCCACTTTAGGTGAGGTGAAAAAGGTCTCATACTTTATGTTTCATTTTTACACAGTTGATTGCTTTTCTTGCATTATATGAGTAAATTCTCTCAAATTAATTACATAGCAGACAACAAATGCATGTCAACTTTTTGCAAATTGGCTTGGTGAGTCAACATTTGTAGTTAGAGTGGGGTCCATAGGAATCATCTTTAGAACATAGCCTTTGCATGGAAAAAGCAAGTGCTAGATTTCCTAGGCTATATTTTTCTCAATGTATTTTTCCCATCCTTTCGATTGGGTTTCTTTCCTCTTCTGAGTGGGGTGAGGTTGAGGGGTTGGCCTTTGTGTTGATGAGGTTCAAAGTTTCTAGGTTGACTAGGATGATCTGTTCATCAACCTCTTGCCACAGGGGTTGATATGATATTTGCTTTTGGCACCATTGAAGTGTGAGGCACTATTTCGTTGGCATTTCTATAGAATTACATTTCTATTACATCACCTGTGTTTTTTTGTCATTGTGGCTATTGGTGGATCTTTTGTTCATCACTTTGTTGTTGGGAGATCTTGTGAATTGGGGATCTCTTTCTTGGCTTTGGATTTTGAGGGTTTACACCTTTCTTCCCTAATAAGACTTAGGTAAAGTAGGGCTTGGAATTTATTTAAGTTAGATTTACTTTGGTAATATTTTGATTATGATGTTGTTATTGCTGCTTGTCATAGGCTTAAAGTGTTCATTGCTGTGCATGCAGGGAGCAGATTGATTTGTCAAGAGGTGCTTTTAGACAGTGCCTTGAAAACCCTTATATGCATGGCTTTGCATTTGAAAGGCATATTTTCATGATTTAAAGCTTCATGGGAGATTTGTTTGTCGAGCCCTTCAAAAGACCTATCTTCAAAGTGATTTATACATAGATGCAAGCACATAAATATTGAAACCCCTATGGCTTTGTTGCCTTAATGAGCTTCTCCTAGATGTCACCTATGGATTTTAGAGTGGATTTATCCTAGAATACTAGGTTGATCTGAATTGAGATCAGTAGGACTATTATGATACTCCTATATCAAATTTATAAGGGGTATTGATTTGAATGCTTTCCTCTATATTCCTTGAAATATGGGCCAAATTGAAAGATAAGGTCATTCCTTTTGTATATTGGAATAGAGTAACATAATTACCCTTCCCACAAGTAAATAACGAGTGTTGTTCTCATAGTGTAGGTTTTCGGGATTTTGTAATTCATTGCCCTAAATAGATGGCGATTAGCTATAAACTTGTGAACTTACCTATTAGGGTTCACTTTGAGAGGATCATTGTCTTCTGTCAAGGTCTGTTTGTAAGTTGGAATATATTTTTGAACTTTTTGAACCTTTTTCCTCAATGCATTTTGGTGAAGATGTCTACAATTTGCTCACTTGTGGAATAATGTATCCACTGAATGGTATTGGCTTCTACATTATGTCAAATTAGATGGTACTTCTTGTTGATGTGGTTTGTTTGATCATGGAATCTAGGATTTTTGACCAACTGGATTGTAGAAGTGTTGCTAGGGGTTCACTTGTATTCACCTATTTCTCTTGTAAATCCTCTAGTATCTTTTTGAGCCACACAATATCCTTTGTTTTCTTTGCAGTAGCCATATACTCTACATTTGTAGTGGAATTTACCAAAATGGTTTGCTTGAATGATCTCAAAGAGATAGTTGTTGATTCAAGATTCATGAGGTATCATGAAGTAGACATTCCACTTTCCTTATCTCCATCAAGGTCTAAATATATATGAACATTTATTTTGAAGTCTTCCACCTTAGATTATTTGAACCAAAGTAGTTGTTGATTCAAGATTCATGAGGTATCATGAAGTAGACATTCCATTTTCCTTATCCCCATCAAGGCCTAAATATGTATGGCCATCCAGTTTGAAGTCTTCCACCTTAGAGTATTTGAGCCCAAAGTATGGAGTTTTCTTCTAGTACCTAATAACTCTTTTAGTAGCACACCACTGTCTTTCACAAGGTTTGCATGAACCTCATAATCCCAAGTGCAAATGAAATATATGGTTTTGATAGTTGTAAGGTTGATAATACTCCCCAAGTTGTCTTTAGTTAGTTGCATTCAATTCATTCCCTTCTTTGTTGTTAGCTTCATATTTTGCTCCATTGAAGTAGATAAAGGATTATAAAAAACCATGCCAAATTTATTTAATAATTCTCTAATTTACTTATTTTGGAAGATGAATACTTGCTTTGGATTTTGAGTTACTTAATATGTAGTAGCAAAGACATCACATGCCTATCATCTCAAAAGCCTCTAGTTATTTATTTATGGATGTAATATATGCTTCATTTCTCCTCGTTATCAAAACATCAATTACATATACCACATGATATACAACAAATGTGCCAATTTTATTGACAAATAAAATTGCATCATCAAGTTTAAAAGTCTTGAATTTGATCTTCAAAGATGCTTAATTAGTTTTTTCACACCATGCATGAGGTGCTTGCTTTAGACCATACAAAGACTTGATGTGTTTGCATACCTTATGTTCTTGACCCCTCACAAAGAATCCTTCCGGTTGAGACACGTACATTCTCTTTCAAGTCTCCATTCAAGAGGGTTGTCTTCACATCCATGTGATGAATCTTCCACCTATTTTGTGTTGCTAAAGCCAAGAAAGCATGAATGAAGGCCCATTTTTTCGTGGGGCCAAAAGTTTCATATTTTATGCCTTTCTTTTTTTGTTGCAAATCATTTTGCAACAAACCTTTGTTAATGCTTGTGAAGTGAACCATCTTTTAATTTCACTTGTTCTTCTAGACCCATTTGTAACCATTTGGTTTGGTTCGAAGTGTAGGGTCCACTAATTTCCACATCCCTCGCTTTATGACAACATCATAATCTTTCTTCATGGCTTCTTTCCACTCATCATGAGAAGCAACATCTTCAAAGGAAATTGGTTCAAATTTAGTGGATGAATTCAATTCACAATCATAAGAAATATTCACATCATTTAAGTCACCTAACTATGAATTATCTATATCAACTCCACCTTGTCAAGCTGAACTTTTGGTTTCTATATCTCCAACCTCATTAGGAAGAACATTTTCAATTGTCTTTATGGGTCACTTTGGACTTTCTTGAGATGGTCTAGGTTACTCCACTGATCGAGTTAGTGTTGCATTTCCATGAAGGTTTAATATTTCAATCATCTCAATCACATGCTCCAATTGAACTCGTTTTGATGAAGTGGTTGAATATTTCTAATGAGGGGGATTTGACACTTAAAAAAGAGATATTAAACCTTAATCCAAACTATGGATCCCACCTTAAAGATGTGGAATCTTATCATCAAACTCTTGATATGTTTTGAGATGGGTGAACCTAGACGATTGAGCTATCGATTAATAATTTTTTCCTCGTTCGTGGAGGGTTTAAGAAAAATCATATTTATGGAAAGAATAACTTCTTTACCTTCATTGTAAGAGGGTACGTCTTAGTGGAATTTGTGTAACCCAAGAAGATGCACTTTTGGCTCACACCAAGTTTGTTTCTTTGCTCCTTATTGATTAAGGCATAATAGGTGGAATAAGATGCTTCAACTAAGGAATGTAGCCATATCACATTTAACAAGGAGTCTTGTTTCCAAGAGCATGAGATGGATCCATGTTTCTCATAGAATTAAATCAACCCAAGGCATTGACTTCACATTTCTAAAAAATAACATTGAACATGCCATACTCAAGAGTTTCTTGCTTATTATTTTCGTTGAACTTTCAATTGTCTTTATGAGCCACTTTGGAATTTTTTGAGATTGTCTAGGTTACTTCACTAATTGAGATGATGTTGCATTCCCATCAAGGTTCAACCTTTGAATCCTCCCAATCAGTACATCTAAATAAACTCCCTATTTTGATGAAGTGGTTGGATTTTTTTGCATGAGATTGCACTTCAAAAGGAGATTTTAGAGATTGATCCAAGATATGGACCCCCCCTTCAAGATGTGGCATCTCATCGTCAAACTCATCATATGTCTTTAGATGGGTGAATATATCTAGATGATTATGTTGGTGCTTGATAATTTTGTCATTCTTGGAGGATTTAAGAAAATCACATTTTTGGAATGAACTTATTGTTTACCTCACTTTAAAAATGATATGCCTAGGGGGTATTTGAGTACCCCAAGAAGATGCACTTTTGACTTGCGTCAAGTCTGTTTCTTTATTTCTCAAGGATCAAGGCATAATAGGTGGAACAAAAACCCAACTAAAGAATGCAACAATACCAAATTTCACAAGGAGTTTTGTTTCTAAGAGCATGAGTTGGATTCATGTTTTTTACATATATTACACATTGAATTACATTAGGCCAAAACATCAACTTCACATTTTTGAAAAATAACATTGAACATACCATATTGAAGTGTGTCCTATTTATTGTTTTCGCTACACCATTCTATTGAGGATTGTATGGTACACTGGTTTGATGTTTGATACCATATTGGAAAAGATACTGTTCAAACTCATTAGTAGTATATTCCCCTCCATTATTAGTATGAAATACGAGGTTGTGTTCCATTTTCAATCTACACATGAAATTTTTTAAATGTTTCAAATGCTTGAGATTTTTGTTTCAACAAATAAACCCAACACATTTTGGTGTAGTTATCAATAAAAATCATGATATATTTATTATCAAAGTGGATTAACAGGCATGGTGACACACAAATATGAGTGTATCAAATCTATCTTTCTTTATGCTCTTGAAGTAGAATCTTGAAAATGTTGCTTGCTATGTTTACCAAGAACACATGGATCACATTGCTTTAAATTCCTTGGAATGGTAGAAAAACCAGTAACACCATTCTTATTCAACAATGGAGACTATCATAATTGATGTGACAAAATCTAGCATGATACAAGAAATTTGAATAAAATGTACCTTTGTAATGCTAAGAAAGTCATGTAGAATTTTGTCCTGAAGGAAATGTCCCTTTTAATGTAAAAAATTTCTCAACTTTCCATATCGTCATAATTATTGTCGAAAGACCTCTTTATCTCAACTTTTCCATTACATGTGAATGGAATGGCCTTGTTGTCAAATGTGCACAAAAGATAGCAGTTTCTTTGCAACTCAAGAATATATAGAACAAGAAGCAAAATACAAATTTAAGAATCCAGGCAATTTGAGCTAGATGGTGCCAATTCATGTAGGTTTGAGACTTGATCTATTTACAAATTATCCCGCAACCTCTACATTGTCATACATTTCTTAAAAAAAACCCTCTATATTTTCATGTGGGAAGTAGTGTCAATGTTAAGAAACCAAACATTTCTCAAAGAATGAAATGAAGTTTTGAACGAATATTCATTTACGCCAGTATTGCAATGAAGAACAACAAATGAGTTATTATTATTATTATATATAAATCCAAGGGAAATTTGTTTATACTCTTTACGAGTAATATACATGTTTCAGTTCTCCAGGGATTGCTAAGACTTTACAAGAAGTTTTGAAGCCATTACAACAAAGTTCATCATGTCACTTGCGAGAAGTGAACCTGGGTGGGGAGGGGTAACAACCATTCATACCAACTAACTAGGATAAACCCAGTTGACGAGCATATTAGGAGCTTTTCCTTTGTCTTCCTTTTGCTTCTTGTCTTTGATCTTCTCCCATGGGATTTACATGTCTTTGCTTTATATCCATTCTTGAAGATCATACTTCTCACCTTGATTATGCCTAGCCCCTTATCTTTGGAATGCTTGTTTCCATGTCCTATCTTACAAATTTCTCCCTTCGAAGAATCATATATTTGATTCTCCCATTTTTAAGCAAGGCACACAATCTTTTCAATGGGATGAGTTTGTTAGAAATTAAATAACAGAGCAATGGAACACATAAAATATTACAAAATTACAAACATAGAAAAACATTAAATAAGAGAGACAGATATACGTGGTTCACCCAATTTGGGCTATGTCCATGGAGAAACAACCAAGCCTTCCTTTTATATTATCCAACAAAATGAAGAGATACAACCTAAAACAAATTTGTTGTAATTTCCTCTTTGCTCTCACACAATCTCCTCTCTCTTTCTCGCATAGAATAATAATCCATAACTACAATATAATTCCCTCATATCAACCAAGGGTTGTCTTCTAGGGAAAAAAACCTTAAATTAACATAAATTCTACTGTCATATATCTTGCCTAATGAACGATCCTATGGGTGACGTTGCCGCCTTGTTAGGTGCTAAGGTCCAAGAGGGCTAAAACGAGACCTATGAATCAAGAAGATAATCAAGCTCCACGCCCAATAGAGTTGCCTTCTTACTAAACTCATGTTTTGTAATTTTCTCGACATAGTGTTGGAAAAATTGTCATTGATGTCAAAAGGTGAATGGGCCAAATTTTTTTTGATTATTTGTGTGCACAAATCAAGTGAATTTGGTTTCAAGGACCTCCTAGATTGATAGGCTTGGTCATGCCATTTCGTTTGACTGGTGGCATGCCTTGTGGGTCCTCCTGGTTGGAGAGATATTAATTTTTGAAGTTTAATGCTCCAAATGGATGGAATTTGCACTAGATTAGTGCCCCGTTATATTTATAGTTTTAATATTATGATAGCCCTTAGAAGAAGGTCAAAATTATAGTAAGATTGACCAAAATGCATGTGTCCTAGTAAGCTTGAAAGAAGATGATATGATATTTTTTAAGAACCCTAGACCTCCTTTAAAACATGTCAATTCATCTATATCAGGCTAACTTCATTACAAACCTGCATTTTCAAAGTGTCAATCCAACCCCATTAACGGCCTATTCAACCATTCTATATTCCCAGGCATGGAGCTCGAAAATACAAGCAGTGTGTGGCATGATTTAAGAAAGTAACACTCACATGTTGGTATGAGGCTTGAGCTATATAAAATATCTGTAGAAGTTCGAAATTTAGGAAGGGTATTTAAATTATTTTTATATTTTTTGTGGTGTTTTTTTCACTGGTCCTGAGGCATTTATTTAGCCACCTTAAGGTTATAACCACCCCGAGGCAGACCTGCAACCTCCCCAAGGAAAACCCGTGTCCCCCATTGAGGCATCCTCTGTGGCTGTTAGAGAGGAAAAATTTCGACTCCTGTGTGAGGCAAACTCCCGAGGCTTACTTCACACCTATGAGGTTTCATTTGGGTTTTCCCGTGGAAAATTTTGGATCTGTCTATTAGGAAATTTTTTGAGATGTAGAACAAACCTTAGGACTTGTTTTGAGGTAGATATCATAGTGTAATTTGTGGCATACCCTTGATTACTTGTGGAAAACCCTTGATGATTTTAAAGCATACCTTGAGACATGATTTTTTGCAAACATTGATATTTGTAGCAAACCTATACTAGAGCATACTTTGGAACTTGTTTTGAAGCATATCTTTGGAGCATACCTTGAAGTCTAAATGAACCCTTGGAAGCAAAGATTGATATCTTGATAAGTCTTGAAGCAACCCTCTGTTGAAGATCTTGGAGTAGACTCTAATACTTTATTTGAAGTAGAAGTTGACATGTGATTTATGGCAGACCTATGATAATCTAAAGTAGACCTTGGTATGTGATTTGCAATACACTTTTGTTATTCTGAAGTAGAAGGTGTCTTGAAGTTGTCTAGGGTAAGGGAAATTGTGGTTTAGATGATATAAAGTATGCAATTTATTGTTGAAATCTATACATATTAAATTTTTGCAGGTTTTAACCTTGTACAGAAATTACCTACAAAATAATTCTTAAAAAACATAAAATAAACAATGGCGAGAACATAAACATAAAAGACATATACGTAGAGACTTTCCCCTGGATCCCAAAACTGGGACTACCAGATTGATTTTTTGTTATATTCTTTTCTGTTACAACACATATATACATGTTGAAGCATTCATAAACCCCAATCCATTAAACCTAGATTAGAACATAATCGTAGTACCCTTGATGGATCTACAAAATATCATGGAAAAAAAACCATCATGCCCAAAATCATGTGCAAAACCCATGCACAAAACCATAGGTAGGTCCACCCATCTAATATAGGGTCCCATCTTTTTTATAGGAGCGCTGCCCCAGACCTCGTGTAGGGGGGCTACCGCCCCCCTATAAATCCCCCGACAGGGGGGGCTGTGCCCCCCCCTGTGACCCCCTTGCTGCGCTCGACGGAATGAAGGGGGAGATATCGCCCCTGTTTCGTGCATGAGGCTAGTCATGGAAATAATATAACACACACAACATTCTCCCACTTGTTGTTTTCTTTCCACAAGGGGCCACATGAGAGCTTAGTCATTGGTCTAGCCCTGCAACGCCCATTGTTTCTCTAGAACTTCTCAATGTTCACAGACTTTGTCAATGCATCTGCAAAATTATTCAAAGTGTCCACCTTTACCAACAACACCTTTTTGTCCTCAACCATATCTCTCACAATGTGATATTGAACATCAATGTGCTTTGTGATTGAATGATAAGCAGGGTTCTTGCTAATAAAATTGCACTTTGGCTATCACAATATATCCTTATAGCTCGCTGCACCAACCCCATACCTGAACACACTCTGTACAACCAAACTACTTCCTTGCTTGCATGCATGGCTGCCATGTATTCTGCCTCGTAGTTGAAAGATCTACTATAGGCGGTCTTTTTCTCATCCAATTGACTGCACCTCCAAATAGGTTAAGCACATACCCACTTGTAGATCTTCTTTGATCTAGATCTCCAACCCAGTTTGCATCAACAAAGCCACGAATGTCCAAAAACATGTCCAATATTGGTCTTCCTTGGTAGAAAAAACCATAATCACTAGTGCCACACAAATACTTGAAAACCCACTTCACTGTTGTCCAATGCTCCTTTCCTAGTTTTGACATAAACCTGCTCAATACTCCCATTGCATGTGCAATGTCTAGTCTAGTACAGACCATTGCATACATCAGGCTATCCATTGCACTTGCATATGGAACATGAGACATATCCTCTTCCTCTTCTTGTGTTTTGGGACACTGTTCAACAGATAATTTTACACCTACAGGAATAGGGACCTTCACCGGTTTACTATACAACATATTAAAACTGGGCAATATTATCTCGACATACTTCCTCTGGTTTAACCAAAGCTTCCTCTTGTTCAATCTCGTTTAATTTCCATGCCCAAAATATAGTTTGTAGCACCAAGGTCCTTCATGTTGAATTTTAAGGACAATTGGTTCTTCAAATCTCGAATAATTTCTTTGTCATTTCCAAAAAACAACATATCATCCACATACAAGACCAAAAAAATAGCACAGTCACCATTTAATTTAAAATACACATAGTGATCCGCTTTGCTTCCGGTGAAGCCAAGTCCTTGTATATATGTATCAAATTTATGATACAACATCCTTGGTGATTGTTTTAAACCATATAGAGAATTTTTTAACCTGCATACCAATTCTTTATTACCCTTCACCGTGAAGTCTTCAGGTTGCTTCATGTAGATCTCTTCTTTGAGTTCCACATGAAGCAATGTTGTCTTCACATCCATGTGTTCTACCTCAAAATCAAAATCAACAACAAAAAATAAAAGTAAACTAATAGAAGTTAACTTGGAAACATGAGAAAAAATATCACCATAATCAGTTCTCGACACTTGGGAATAAAATTTTGTTACTAGCCAAGCTTTATATTTCTCCACCATGCCTTCTGCATTCATCTTCTTCTTAAACACCCATTCGCTGCCAATGGGTTTCCTTCCAGCCGACAACTCCACCAGATCCCATGCCTCATTTTTGTGCAAGGATGCCATTTCATCAACCGTGACCTCCTTCCATAGTTTTCCATCCTCTGAATCACCTGCCTCCCTAACATTTTTGGGATCATCGTCAGTGATAGATAAAGCAAAATTTGAACAGAAAGCAGACATAATATACCTTTTTGGCTGCCTTCTTTCTCGAATTGATCTTCTCAAAGCTCGAGTTTGTGCCTCTTCCTTTTCTAAATCATGTTCTGCGGTAGAGTTTGATTATTCCTCCTTTAGCTCAAACTCTATCTTCTCAAGTTCCTTTGGTAGGACTTCATGTTTAAAAAAATATTTCACCTCTCTAAACACCACATCTCAGTTGTACACAACATTCTTTATTTCTGGGTTCCAAATCTTATAACCTTTTAAACCATACTTATACTCAATAAAGATGCACCTTTCAGATTTACTATCCAAATTGGTTCTTTTCTCCTTTGGAACATGTACATATGCATCACATCCAAATACCCTCAGATGTGAAAGAGAAGGTTTCTTACTAGTCCATACCTCATGCGGAGTCTTATCCTCCAATGTTGATGAAGGTGATATGTTAACCATGCAACATGCGGTCTCCACTACCTCTGCCCATAATTATTGTCTTAACTTGAAACCACTAAGCATGTTTCTTGCCTTTTCCATTAACATCCTGTTCATTCTTTATGCAACTCCATTTTGTTGAGGTGTGTAGGGAGTAGTCTTCTGCCGTGCTATACCACACTTCTTATATAACTCTATAAATTCCTTTTTGCAGAAATCTCCACCATTATTTGTCCTCGGCACATTTATCTTCTTCTCTGTTTGGTTTTCCACCAGAGCCTTAAATTCTTTAAATCTGTCAAAGACTTCATATTTCTTCCTGAGGAAATATCGTTGTATTCCTTGAGAAGTTATCTATAAATGACACATAGTACACATATTTACCTAGTGATGGAATCAACACAAGTCCAAACACATCACTGTGCACAAGCTCTAATATCCCTTTCGCCCTCTTAGCACCAGAGGGGAAACTCACTCGATTCTTCTTCCCATATACACAATGTTCACAAAAATCAAAATCCAGAGAGAAATTAGACATACCTTATACCATACCATTACTTTGCAATATTTGATGACCCTTCTCTTCAATATGTCCAAGCCTTTGATGCCACAACATGGTCTTTTATCTAGAGACCACAAGGTTTTTAGCTCCACTTCCAGGAACCACATAATTGTTGCACCCAACAATAAAAATGCTACCCATAAACTTGTACAAAGTTCCAATTTGAACTCCCCACATCAATACCAATTCTCCCTGAACCATCTTGCAGGTATCCTTCTTAAACACTGTTTTTACACCTGCACCATCCATCTTGCTTACATAAATCAGATTTCTGGCTAATGCAGGAATATGCAGAACACCAAGAAGTGTTATAATCCTTCCACCTTGCAACTTGAGCTTTAATTTTTTGCGTCTGACAATTTTGGCCTTTGTGTCATCCCTTAGGAAGACATTGCCACCATCATATTTATCATACTCACGGAACCATTCCCTATGGGGAGTGAAGTGAAAGGATGCACCCGAGTCAATCAACCATGCCTCATGATCTACATGCGTACTTGAAGAAGAAGCCAAGTACACATCCTCACCTTCATCTGAGGTGGTTTTCGCCTCTGCAGAAGGACTATCATCAAATCCCTTTCCTTTCTCAGGATATTTAGATCTATAGTCCTTTTTGAAATTCCCTTCATTTTCACATTTCCATCACACCTTTACAGGTTTTAATGGAAATTTTTGATTTCCATCTAGATTTAGATCTCCCACTTGAGTAATTATTTTTGTTTTTGTTATGGGACCGTCCTCATACAGAAAAGGCATCTCCATTTCGGCTCCTCCATATTTTTCCATTTCATCTCCTCCGATAGCAAGGATGAGCCAATTTCATCAAACTTCAAGGTACTTGTATTGCTACCTATTGCAACAACTATACTATCCCACGAATTTGGTATAGAAAACAAAAAATTGATGCACTTATCTTCATCTGAAATTTTAATATCAAGAGATAAAAATTGGCTTATCACAATATTAAAGGTAGTTAGATGCTCTGTCATAGAGTCTCCATCCTTCATCCTTAGGTTATATAAATTTTTACCTAGGAAAAATTTGTTTACTAGAGACTTAGATTGGTACAAAGTCCCTAACTTTTCCCATAAATCCTTCGCCATAGCTTCCCCAGATACATTAAAAAATATCGAATTTGAGATACACAATCGTCTTTTGGTCTTTGATTTCCGATCCATCTTCGTCCAGTCTTTGTCTGACATTGCAGTTGGTTTATTACCTAGATCTACCGTGATCCAATGATCTTTATCTACTAACAAATCATCCATCTTGAGCTTCCACAACTCAAAACTATGACCATTAAATTTATCAATCTTTGTCCTTCCACTACTCGTCATCTTCTTTCACTGCAAGAATCGATCCTGCACATCTTCCGCTGAATAAGGTCTACCACAAGCCTGAGAAAAAAACCCCTCAACAACAAAGGCATCCCCTTGAAGCCGAAACAACTCTGATACCAAATGTAGGTTTTAACCTTGTACAAAAGTTACCCGCAAACGAATTCTTAAAAAACATAAAATAAATAATAGCGAGAACATAAACATAAAACACATATACATAAATATTTTCCACTGGATCCCAAAACCAGGACTACCAAATTGATTTTTCATTGTATCCCTTTTGGTGTTACAACACACACACACACACACATGTCGAAGCATTCATAAACACCAATCCATTAACCCTGGATTAGAATATAATTGTAGTTCGCTTGACCGGATCTAAAAAATACCATGGAAAAAAAACCATCATGCCCAAAACCATGTGCAAAACCCATGCACAAAACCATATATAAGTTCACCCACCTAATATGGGGTCCAAAAATTTTTTCTCGGGCCGTTGTCCCGAACCTTGTGTAGGAGGGATACCTCCCCCTACAAACCTCTCAACAGGGGGGGTTGTGCCCCCCCTTCTGTACTAGACGCGACGAAGGGGGTGCTACCCCCCCCCGGCCTTGCGTGAGGCTCTTCGTTGAAGGAATATAACACACACCCAATAAATTTTACATGACAAGGGGTAGATCTGACGTTGGAAAAGGCTTATTGTTGTAGTATTTGGATGTTGTTGTAATTCGACCGACCATTGTCCCTAGTACAAAAGCCTAAGAAGATTTGCTTTATCTTTTATTCTATAGGGTGGAAGGCTAGTGCTAGGGAAGAAAGTTGCAACTTCCTTTAGGAGGTTGTCACCTCCTTCTGATGGGATTTGGTAGATATTTGGGTTGTATCCCTTCTCGTTGTAGTTGGTAAAACAAAATTTATAGCTTCCCTTGTAATATAAATACATTGTTTATATATGTCTTTAGTTCATTTTATGTGATGTTATTGGTTAATTGATTTGATATTTATTGTTGAAATTTACGAACTATTGATTCACCCCCCCGCCCCCTCGTATTATTTCTAACAATTTGTATCAAAGTAGGTTACCCTCTAATAGTCTAATTATTAGAGGGAAGATCGTGAAAAGATATGTAAATGGAAAGTATCTCTTATAGACGATGATTTAGATGTAGAAGATCCAAATTTCAACATGAAGCTAAAAATGAGAATAGAAAAACACGAAGATAAGTTACCTTTTAAATGTTTTGAAGGTGGTAGAATAGGTCATTATGTTGAGAGATGTCATTTTAAGGAAAATAAAGGCTTCCACAAGAAAAATATTTATTCCAAAGAATAATACAACTCAGATAAAAGTGACACGAGAGAACCTGATGCAAGAGAAGTTCTCTTCATAACCCAAGAAAATCAAGATAATTATTCCGATGATGAAGAGGTCAGTGATTTAGATGATGAAGATCCAAATATGAGAATAGATTATTTTTGGGGATTCAGAAAAGATTCAGAGTCTAAACAAGAATATGAATACCTTAAGGAGAAATTGAAGAATAATGAAATAGAAAATGCCAAGCTCATAAATAAAAAAACAAATAATTGAGAAACCAACTTGAAAAGTGCAATGAAGAAAATATTTCTTTGAAGGTCCATCTTGAAGAAGAAAAGAGAATAGAGGAAATGATGAATACCTAGATGAAGAAGAAGGAATAAGAATGTAATAAGCTTAAATAGGAAGTTGTAACATTGAAGAATGAAGTTAATAAGCTTAACGAGAACTTAAAAAAATCACTAGTGTTGGATAACATTCTCAGTTTTCAAATACCATCAAGTGATAAAACTACTCTTGGCTATACAAGTGCATCCTCAAGCAAGGGAGACACAAGCTCCAAGCCTCCTATGGAAGAAACTCAAAGGGAGGCTAAAAATGTTGCTACCTATACTAATCAACAATGGATTGAACCTCCTCCAAGACATAACAACTACAAAATATCATCCCACTCTCCCAAGTATGAGAACATTTTATTTGATCATTGTTACTCTTGCATAAATTTTGGACATAAAGAAATCCATTGTAAGATAAATACAAGATATAATTATGTAAGAACCATGAATTATTATAGATTTGCAAGAAATAAACATAGATCAAGGATTATTCATGGATTTACCAATAGAAACTACGATCCATTTAAAATGAACCAAAACATTCTATGCTAAAAATGCAATAATATTGGACATAAGGCGCAAGATTGCAGGCTTGTGAAAGAGAGTGCTCCAATCATGTAGACAAAGAAGCCAACTATGACATCGGAGAAGGAAAAGAAGGAAAATTGTAATCTAGCAATGATCTTTGAAGATAAAGAAGATGAATGGTACATAAACAATGGATGCTCGACACAAATTACTGGAGACTAAGACAATTTTTTTAGCCTAAAAGAAAAAAGTAGAAATGCTGCATTTGGAGACAACTCTTCTGTCAAGATACTTGGAAAAGTTGTAGCAAGTCTTGGAAGCAAACATATGAAAGCACAAAATGTGTTTCTAGTTAAGGATTTGAAGCACAATATTCTTGTCGATTTTTCAAGTATCCTATAAAATGATAATTAATTTGAATGATATTCACTTTATATTCTTTTATATTCACATTAATCACTAAGAAATTACACAAAAGAACTTCAAAAATAGACATTAGGATCATAAAGAGACAAACAAATCAATAACAAAAATATTTATGCTAGGAAAACCCACATGGGGGAAAAACCCAACAACCTTTTCCTTAGAGAAAATTTTCAGTCCAACAAGAGACACACCTAGATCATCTAGTCAACCACAAGTTCAAACTCACCAGCAAAGAGACTTGGTAAAGTTGGTCCAACACCTTCCTAGTCAAGTAATAACCCTCCCCACTCATAAATCCAGTCCTGCACTTTCCTTAGAGATTCGATCCTGCACTTACCTCAAAAATTTGGTCCTTCACCATGCCATAATTTCACCCTCTAATTCGTCCTTGTATAAGCCTCAAATTCCATCCTCTTCTTATCTCATATTCGACTTATTATCTACCTCAAAAGGTTCGAGTTACTTGATTGAGATGAGGATGAAATGACTCTTTATATAGAATCTTGTGATGCTGAATGGATGCCTCTTCACTGGGGATGACTTGAATAGGAGGAGGGCTAACTTGGCTTCTTTGGAGCCAAAAAATTAATTTTCAAAATTTTAATTTTTTTCTCTTATAAAAATCGACATGAAGAACATGTCATATATTTCCTCTTTCGATAATAGAATGAAGAGCATGATTTATATTTATGACAAATACATAAAGGGATAAAATATTAATTATGAAGGCTGACCATAGCTACAAAATTCAACAATCACTCTTAGCTAGGGAGGTATTCATAATTACTGTCTAGATGTTCTCATGTTGAAAATTTTCTCTAAGAAAAGGCTATAAAAAATCTTCAATATTAACACCATTCAATTTACCATAATATGGTCAATAATTGTGACACATAAATCAATATCATCAAGAAATTAACATAATCTGGTCAACAAATGTGACCCATACTAAATCAGAAGCATCATCGAATTTTCATAATCTAGTGAACAACTGTGACACATGGCAAATCATTAGCATCAACTAGTCACCATGATTTTGGTCGACGTCTCTAACCCATGATATACTGACTAGTCCTTTGTCATCACCATCTTAGTTAATCTCTTTGAATCGTGGTGAAACCCTAGGGGCAGACTCAATCCATTTGAGTAATCTGGTCCCAAATCCAAAGGCCTCATTCTAGGCTATGATGCTAAATGAGCTCACACAACCTATTTGGAGAGTAATATGAGCCTAATGCTCAGATGCCCTTAATCAATTGTGTAATTTTGGGCCTCTAGGACCATTATTCCTAATTTTGGTCAACATAATTGACACAGGAAGAATTATTATCGTTTGTCAAACCATTCTCCCTAATCTGGTCATATTTCACACAAGGAGAATGTATGTCTTTTTCTATACCATTATTCCTAATCTAGTCATATTTGATACAGGAAGAATGTTTGTCCCTGGCGCTATCACTCTCGAACATTTTCCCTAATCCTATTCAACCTGACCAAGGGAGAATGACTATCATGGATGATGTGATTTCATCACTTCCTCTTGCTGAGATATACATGCTCATTCACTCCAAGCGTGTCCTCAAAGTATATATGCTTCATTCTGGGATAAAGGCTTTGTCAAAAATATGCTTGGCTATAAGATAACATTGAAGCCACATTGCTTCATTTTGGACCATGTCTTAGTACTAGAGGTCACTTTGCTCCGTCCTTTCATCATGGTCATCAACTACACCTGATCAAGACAATCCCACAAGTAGCTTCTGAATCTATAATACTTCATAACTCGCTAAACAAGTTGCAATATACTCGACTCCTGCAATTTTGAGTGCAATAGATGTCTGCTTCCTACTCATCCAAAAAGTATTATGGAGCCTAAACTAAATCAATATCCCAATGAACTCTTTTTGTCTTCTGCACTCTCTGCCTGATTTGAGTCTATGAATCCTTGGAGTTGTACTTCATTGTTTGAGACATATCTCAAACCATGATTGTTTATGCCATGACCAATTGTACCATGTTGGTACTACAACACATGTTGAGCTTCATGCCTTGGCTCAACCATAAACTGGTCGACTTCCTTCATTGGGTCCATCATCATGTCTACTTTTCAATTACCCTGAATAGGTGCTCTTTCTGAAATAGATTATGATGTGGAAATCCTGGTTGCTCCCTCTGCCACTGTTTCTTTATAGAATATCAACTATCTATCCTAACAATGTCAATGACAATCCATTGTATCAAACTTAGAGTTCAAATCCCTCTGAATCTAAAAAAAGGATCCTTGATTTCTCCCTATGTTACCGAAGAAAATATTTCTACCACATTTTTCTCCCTATGAGACATGAGTTTTTCTTTCGTAAAAAACAAATCATATAATAATAAGATCAACCAAGACTCATTAGATATCTAGTAGTGCAAGAATATGAAGCCCACCATGTTTTCTTGTGGTTGTACAAAGCCTACTTCAATCATGAATCTTCTTCTCATGTACCTCAAAGCTCTAAGGTAGCTCTATGTACACTTCTTCTTCCTCAATTACTTTTATTGAACACCTAATCCTCTATGGGTAGGTTGACCATGTTCCACTCATCTCCAGATCGAGTAAAGACATGGGTTTTGAAGGGAATTTGCTGCATATGGAAGTTGTCCTATTCACTGTTCCAAATCCTCTTTTGCAACCACGAAACCTCCAGATCTTCTCTCGTGCCCACATTGAGAAAGAACTTCAACCACGCAACGGAAATTGTCTAATCCATGCTTCCGGTCATGGATTAGACTCAACAAAGGTTTACTTGTCAATTTGTATCTGTATTATTGGCTATAGGCTTAGATTAGTGATCTACTTTGTTCAAGCCACATATGGGCTTCGAGAAATGTATAAATTTGATGTATTTCGCTTTGTAAAGGAGGTTGGGTTGGGATTTCTGTTGATAGCAAGATATCAGATTGTACTTGACTGTAATTCCCAGATTAATAAAATAGTCTATGTTTTGTTTACCTTTCTGAGCAGCTTCTTCGAATTTTGAAGGAGTTGTGAGTGAGGGAGGGCCCCCTTTGCTCACAACTCCCGCAGCATAGTGTGTGTTTCATTTATGTATTAATAATTCCTGTACATAGCTAGTGCTTTCTTTCTGCATTTCCTGCAAAAAACTGTTAATTGGTTAAGTGATTTAATTCTTTATGTTAATGAGTTCTTGTTGACACCTAATCCTAAGGGTTGGGTGAGGATATTTAATATTGTATATTAAATAATATTAGGAAATAAGGAAGGCCAAGAGTCATTGGGAGATGAATCCAAATAGCCTCACCTCAATTCCTAATTTTTTTTGGCCTCTCGGCCTCCCCTCTGAAATTTTCTACACGCTCCCCCATGCCCCCTCACTGTTCGCTCCCCCATATCCCCTCGCTGTTCACTGTTACCTCTCCAGGCCTCACGGCCCTCCCCTTGCCCTCAATACACAACCTCACCTCATGCAAGCTCCCCTAACCCTCTTGACTCCCTGCGCTGTCTAATGCCCCTCAACTCCCCGTCTACAACCTCCCCTCTCCTCACGTCCCTCCTCCCTGCATATCCGACTCCTCTCCTACGCTCCTACTCTGTCTGCAATACACTCCATTCATTTTCCATTGTCCAATATGCTCTGTCTAATACCATTCCATATTCAATACCACCTCCCTATTCCATATTGAATACCGCTCTATTTTTAATACCACCGCTCTCACCACATTAATAGTCCCCCCCCCCATATACATTTAATACCACTGCACCCCATTTTCAATACCACTCCATTGTTTATAATACCATCCACATTCATAATACCGCCCACACATTTTTTTTCCCAAAACAATATATATATATATATATATATATATATATTTTTTTTTTTTTAATTTTTTTTTTTTTTTTTGTAGAATTGAGTATATTTCTAGAATTGAGGATTTTTCTAGCAATTTTTTTTCCCCCTCAAAAGAATTTTTTCCAGCAAAGTAATTATTTTTTCCCTTCAGAAGAATGCATTCTCTCATATTTGTTGTAGGGGTGGTTCTCTCCGGCAAGGAGAATTATATTGAATGGTCTCAGAAAATCAGGCACACTCTCATTTTTAATGAGTTGTGGAAAGGAATCTGTGAAGGATAAGAATGAAATCGACCAGCAAAGCCCACTTCAGACAAGGAGCTCGCCATTTGGGAAAACAAGAATTGCAAGGCCTATGCCTTGATTTCAGCTTCCGTAAATGAAGAGGTGAGTCGCCATATTTCATCATTTTCAAATGCCTATGAAGCCTTGAGCAAGCTAAAAGAACTCTATGACTCACATTCAGAACTAGAAATTGTTCAATTGATGATTAAGCTGTTCAGTCTTGAAATGAAGAATGATGATCCCCTTGCTTTAGCTTCAGAAGTAATATCTATCATGCATGACATTGAAACCACTGGTGTAAAAATTGACATATCTCTCATAGCATATGTTAAGGCATTATATCCGACTTACTCACATTATCTTGAGTCATTGCAAGCAAGTGGAAACCTTGAGCATATCACCTTTAAGACCCTTGAGAAAAATTTTGTAGAAAGAGAGAAAGCTTTCGGGAAGATGACAGTCCCTTTGTCTTCTGAAGAGGCTGCATACTTGGCACATAGAGAAAAGAGTCATGCTCCATATTCTTCCAGAGGAAGAGGTGGCAGAAGAGGAAGAGGAAGAAGAAACTTTAGAGAAAGGGGGGGCAGACAATCTGACAAATCCGATCTTCATTGCACATGTTGCAATAAAGATGGACATGATGCATCCAAATGCAGGACACCTTGGGATAAAATTGAGCAGCAAAGAAATCAAGACAAAGGTAAAACTAATGACAAAGACAAAGGTAAAGCACTTGAATCCGCTCATTATGTTCTAGCACATTGTAACAATGGAGTAACTGAAGAATTATTTGATGTTTCATTTACTTCATGGAGAGATGATTAGTTGCTAGATTCAGGAGCAACATGTCACATGACATTTAGAAAAGTTTTTTTTGAAGAATTTACTGACAAATTTGATGGAGCAGTATATTTCGCAGATAAATCCAAACTCAAGCCATCAGGGCTTGGCACAGTCAAGCTTAAGTTGCCTGGTATTCCAGATCATATTCTACATGAGGTTCTATACCTCCCTGAGTTGAGGAGAAACTTGTTGTCCCTGGTCCAAATCCGCCAGCAAGGACACTCCGTTCACTTGTTTGATGGAAAGGAAGAGGTCAGAAAAGCATCATATCACTCACTTGTCATGGAGGGAATAGAAGAAGGAAGACTCTTGAAGCTGAAAGGTTCATTTGCTCATGCTTAAAACTTTGCATTCAATTCACATCATGATGAAGGTACATTCCCATCAAGTCTTTTATGGCATGCTAGATTTGGACACTTAAACTATGAAAGCCTTTGTTTGTTTAAGAAAAATGGTGTTAATGGATTGCCTACAATTCCTAGGAAACCTAAGGAATGTGATGCTTGTATTCTAGGAAAGCATAGCAAACAACCATTTCATGATTCACACTCTAGAGCACATAGAAAACTTGAGCTTGTTCATTCAGATTTATGTGGCCCTATGCCTATTGCTTCTGCAAATGGAAAAAAATACATGATGACATTTATTGATGACTACACCAGAATGTGTTGGATTTACTTACTGAAGAATAAGTCTGATGCCTTTCAAACTTTCAATAATTTTCATGCATGGATTGAAAATGATGCACAAACACATATTAGCTCTCTACGTACCGATAATGGAAAAGAATACACTTCAAACGAATTTGAAAATTATCTTCGTCAACATGGAATCAAACATCAAACAATTGTGCCATATAATCCCCAACAGAACGGTGTAGCTGAAAGAATGAACAGAACTATTTTAAATATGGTTCGCTCCATGTTATTTTTCAAGAATGTAAAATTGATGTTTTGGGTTGATGCAGTTCTATGTGCTGTTTACACAAAGAATAGGTGTCGTTCAAGTTCAATTAGAAACAAAAATCCTTTTGAAATGTGGCATGGCCACATTCCTTCGGTAAATCATTTCAGGGTCTTTGGGTCCACCTGCTATTCCTTGATACCCAAGGGTCAAAGGAATAAACTTGGTGCTAGAAGTCGAAAATGTATCTTCTTGGGGTACTGCAATACCTCCAAAGGATATCGTCTCTATGATGAAGCCAATAAGAAGTTTTTAATAGCAAGAGATATCATATTCCTCGAATCTTCCAAGTGTGACAAGGTTGTTGAGCGGAAACTTGATCGCCTAGATAGATTCACACATGCAAAGTCTTTCCAAGAATTTGATAATCAGATTCCACATCTTGAAGGGGGGATTCCTATATTGAATCAAATTGTGGAATCATGTCCTGAAGCACTCTCTCCCCCACATGAAGAAACAACCATGGATGACACATTTAATGATGTGATTGACAGAATTGGGAGATTGAATCTTGAATCAATCCAAACTCAGTCAAATGAGCAGCCCGGGCCATCTCAGAAAGGTCCTCCCAAATGGCTGACAAAGACACTGGAGAATGCTCATCCTGATGAGGTTGGAAAAATAGGAACAAGAAGTTCCACTAAACAAAACGAAGGTGACGTAGATAATTCTGATTCTCATGTTGATATGGATATTGCTTATAACTGTGAATTGAGTTTGTCTACAGATCATGAACCAACTTCCTTCAAAGAAGCCACTTCTCATGATGAATGGAAAGAAGCGATGCAAAAGGAGTATGATGCCTTGATAAAGAATGAAACTTGGAAGCTGGTTGATCCGCCTTTGGGAACAAAACCAATTGGTTGTAAGTGGGTCTACAAGAACAAGTATAAAGCAGATGGCTCACTTGACAAGCACAAGGCCAGGCTTGTGGCAAAAGGTTTTGCACAAAAAGAAGGAATCAATTATGAAGAAAATTTCCCCCCCATAGAAAAATGGACCACCATCCTGACTCTCTTTGCCCTAGCAGCTCAGAATGGATGGAAAGTCCATCAGATGGATGTAAAAACCGCCTTTTTGAATGGAGATCTAAAGGAGAAAGTTTTAATGTCACAGCGAGAAGGATTTGTTGTAAAGGGCCAAGAACACAAAGTTTGAAAGCTTATAAAATATTTGTATGGCCTCAAGCAAGCACCACGAGCCTGGTATGAAAAATTAAACGAACATCTTCTGAAACTTGACTTCAAACATTTTGATCTTGATGATGCAACTTTGTTTGTTAAGAAAGTCAGAAAAACAGTTGTATATCTTGTGGTGTATGTAGATGATCTTTTGATAACACGGAAAAATGAGAGCTATATTGCATCCATGAAGAAAGAATTGAAGAAAGGTTTTGAAATGACAGATTTGGGTTATGTTCATTGCTATCTGGGTATTGAAGTAATTCAACATCCTAAATTTATATTTCTTTCTCAAAAGAATTACATTAGAGATATTTTGAACAAGTTTGGCATGGATGAATGCAATCCCTAACCACTCCAATGGAACAAAACCTAAAGCTCACATCCATTGAAGGGAAGGAATTCGAGGATGCAACTAAGTATAGACAGCTTATAGGAAGTCTTATCTACCTGACCACCACCAGACCTGACATTTCATTTGTTGTTGGAAACCTCTCAAGGTTTATGCAAAAACATTGTGAAGGACATTGGTCTGCTGCAAAAATAGTGTTAAGGTACTTGAAGGGGACTCAAGACTTTGGACTCAAATATACACATGTAGGCGACTTCAGCTTGATCGAATACTCTGATTCAGACTTTGATGGGGACAAAGAAACAGAGGTGTCTACTACAAGTTACACCATGAGTCTTGGATCAGGGGCTGTTTCGTGGAGATCACGCAAATAGTCAGTTCCAGCAGATTCCACGACCGAGGCAGAATATGTGGCAGCAACTGAAGCAACAAAGGAAATTGTGTGGCTCAGAAAAATCCTAGAATATTTTCAAATGAAACAAACGTATTCAACACCACTCATGATCGACAACACTTCTGCAATAAATTTGGCCAAGAACCCAAAGTTCTGTGATCGAACAAAGCACATCAATACAAAATAACATCTAATTCGACATCATGTTCAAGACAAAACCGTCCATCTACATCATTGTTCCACAAATGAGCAAACTGTTGATATCTTCACCAAAGCACTTGGAAGAGAAAATTTTAAAAAGTTCAGATCGATGCTTGGGCTCACCACATCCCTTCGGATTAAAGGGGGGAATGTTGACACCTAATCCTAAGGGTTGGGTGAGGATATTTAATATTGTATATTAAATAATATTAGGGAATAAGGAAGGCCAAGAGTCATTGGGAGATGAATCCTAATAGCCTCACCTCCATGTATAAATACATGCACATTATTCATCTAATATACATTCTGATTTGCGGAGTTACCTCCTGGTTTGACAACTCTTTTCATTTGATCAACGTTTGGATTCATGCTCTTTAAGTTGGATTATTGATTGTGGTTTATCTTTTATCTTTTCCTGCATCAATATCAACAAACCCAAGTGTTGTAGAGGGATGATATATTCCACTCCATAGCCATTGCTGCAAAGTATTGATACATAAAAGAAGCATGAGTTATTGATTGTTGTTTTATATTTATCTTTTCATGGTCAATATCAATAGTCCTAAGTGTTGTAGAGGGATGATATATGCCACTCCATAGCCATTGCTGGGTATTGACATAGGAAAGAAGCATTAGTTGATGTGTGTATACTTTATTAACACTTGAAGTAATCAACCTGCATATACTTTGCACTGCATTTCATCAGTTTACCTTCCTGGGTTGACAATTTATGATTGGAAAATTTTAAGCATATAATTTGACTCAAAATTTTGGCACCATTGCCAGGGAGGTGCTAAGGGATGATACTAAAAGTGTGTTAGTTTGATTTTGTTGATTTTGTTTTTCAAGACTGGGGGAGTCGAAGTGCAAAGACGAAGGGCAAATCCCACACATCCACAGAGGTTAGGCACTCGCCAAATCCATGTCCTGATTGTTTGGTAAGATTTTTATTTTGTTTGAATACTAGATGAATTGGGTCCTATAGTTTCTATATTTTTTCGTGGTGGTGTGAGCACCACTTCATTTACTAATACACTGGCAAGAAAAATGAAGTTTGCAAGAAACAAGGCAGTAAAGGAAGAAGAATCCGAACAAGAGGTTTGCAATCCGGAATAGATTGAAACTTCCATAACATAACACTCTGTTGGAGAATCTTCTATTGCTACCCATCTAGAATCTCCCCTTTCAAGGAAGACAACATCTCTGCTTAGTGGTAAGCTTGAAGAAGAGTTCCTTGTGAACCCTGTTATAGAAATAGAATTCCATACCATTGACTCTGAGGAATCTATAGTCTTCAAAGGTCCCACTCTTTCTTGGACTGATATGGCTCACGAAGAAGGTACTGGTAATACCAATGGAGGCTTTGATGATGATGAGAAACTGTTCACATTTGAATTCACTATTAGGGATATTGGTGGAGCTACTCATATGAAAAAAGTCCCTCCTATGGCCTTGCCTAATTTTTGTGGTGCTTCCAGTGAGGATCCAGATGCCTTCATATTCGAATTTGATGTGTTGTGTCGGAGCTATGAATATTATTCCAAAGCTCAGAAGCTGAATTTGTTTCTTGCTACATTGAAGGATGCAACTCTCAGGTGGTTTATGGGGTTGGGGTCAAACTCCATTGCAACTTGGGCTGAAATGAAGAAGGTATTCCTGAGAAAGTACCAGGACTATTGTAAGACCAGAGACCTCAGAGAATAAATTTTTGGGATGACTAAGAAGGAAGGGGAGAACCTTGAAGATTTGGTAGAAATATTCCAATACAATTTGTAGAGATCTAATATGAATCAATTGGATAGAGAGATTAAGAGAACCATTTTTCTTAGGGCAATCAAACCAGAGTATATGGAGGTCTTAAATCTAATGGGAGTAGGTGATGCATCGAAGATGAGTTATGATGATGTGTGTGAGTTTTGTAAAATATATTCAAGAGGAAATTCCAAGATTGGAGGAGGACCAAGAGATCCTTCTTCCAAGCTTGTCAAATTAGTTGCCAGAGCTGTAGTAACCAGAGCTGAAATGGGTAATTTATTTGAAAATTTTAAAACTGATATTCTTAGCACTTTATCTTCACAATTGGATGTTTTGAAAGATAAGAAGAAACAGGAGAAACAAGATGATCTGGAGAAAGCCTTGGCGGTGTTCTACTCCAAATGCAGGAAGAAACATGCTCTAAGGGAATGCCCTGCTAATAGTATCGAAGTATGTCGAATTTGTGAGACTGAGCATTCCACTAATCAATGTCCTTCTCTACCTGAAATTAAAGCAACATACATACAAAATCAAGGAGCTATCAATGCACTTTATGCAATGGCACCTCAAAGACCATGGCAGCCACGTCCTGCAAGTATGTCACAGTCAAATTTTCAATTTCCTTATGCTCAAAATCATATGTGGAATGTTCCAATGACCTGACAGTCTTAGCCTCCTCAACAGCCTTGGTAGGGGAACTATTCTTATCCTAATACACAAAGTTTCCCAACTCAATTTTTTAGTTCACAGCCCACACCAAAAAAATGATACAACCACAACAACAACTTCAATTGACTGACCCACCAAATCAACCTCGTCCCACACAGCTTCCTGCTCAACCAGTGTGTAATCTAAACAATAAAACCGTCTGATCTGCTCAAAAAATTGGATTGGTCACTCATCCCACTTTTCCTACCCACTGTATTGCACCTCAACTACTGCAAGAAGTTTCTGACCCTCTATTACAGGAATTTCCTGCGTATCTGCAGGAAATGTCTATTCCTGTACAGTTGCAGGAATTACCTGTGCAACTGTAGGAAATCAACCTTAGGTCAAGAAAAGTGGTGACTCAGCCCGAAAGAATTGAGGAGATTGTAGAGGAAGATACCTTAGAAATTCCTAAAGAGGAAACCAAACCTAAACCAACAAAACCAACCACCTCAAGGCCACAAGAACCTTCCTCATCTCATATAGTCCAGCCTCCTTTTATAGAGAGGTTGGAAATGGAAATTAAAACAAAACAACCTGAATTTGATCTTGTGTCTGAACTGAGAAATATGTGCATCAAGATCCCATTACTGCAAGAAATAAAGAACATCCCATATATGCTAAAACAGTGAGGGAACTATGTACCAAGAAACCAGGGAGACAAAATAAAGAACCCTAAAAAATTCAAGTAGGTGGAAAGCTTGCAAGTTTAATGTCTACTGGATTTGTTACTGAAAAATATGCGGATCCCAGAATCCCTGTGGTGACCATCTTCATCAATTGATACCCTATAAAGAACACTTTGATTGATTTAGGTGCAGCCATCAATGTGATTACTATGGAAACTTTATCTCATATAGGATCCATTGACTTATTCCCCACTCCTACCATGTTATAATTAACAAATAGGTATAAGGTAAACCCAGAGGTGGTTTTAGAAGACATTGTCATCTCATTGGATTATTGGGAGTACCATGTAGATTTTTATGTTCTTCAACCTAAAACTAACTTGGGAGGGCACCCATTGATCTTGGGGAGACTGTGGCTAGCCATGGCTGATGCCTACATAGGGTGTAGATCCAGAAACATGATTATCACTCATGGGGCTGAAACAAAACATATCAAATTGTATCCCCCTACTAAACCCCTCTTGAGATCATAAAACACAAATTGGGTTGTGTAAGAAGAAGAACATTATTCGGAAGGTACCCAACCAGTTTTAACAATAGCTCAAGCCATGAGTCTTAAGGAAAATTCTGAGGAAAATCTAATAAATTGTTGTATGTTAGAAGGATAGTCTAGTAATAATTTAGATATCATTACTGATCTGCAAGATTTTAATGAACATAGTTTAGCTTCTGAATTACATTCAACCCTCTTATTTTCATTTCCTGCATATTCAATTTCTGAATGGGGGAGTAAGGTAGTGGAAATTTTTCCTGAAAAATATTTAAAAATTAATTCTGCCTTAACTCATGAAAAATAAAAGCAATTAATTCAAACATTGAAATTTTTTTCAGATACATTTTCATTGGAATATACTAATATGAGAGGCATTCACCCAAAAACATGCATTCATCACGTTTATATAGAAGAAAATGCTAGGCTTGTAAGACAACCACAAAGGAGGATGAACCCTGCTTTAAGGGAAATTGTAAAAGATGAATTACAAAAATTTTTAAATGTAGGATTCATCTATCCTATCTCAGATAGCCAGTGGGTATCCCCACTAGTCATTGTCCCCAAGAAAAATGGTAAATGGCGAGTGTGTGTAGATTACAGGGAACTAAACAAAGCTACATTAAAAGACCATTTCCCTTTACCGTTTATAGACCAAGTACTGGATAATCTAGCAGGGAAAAAGTACTTTTCCTTCCTAGAGGGATTCAACGAATATAATCAGATTAGGATAGCCCCCGAGGATTAGGAAAAGACAACGTTTACATGTCCCTGGGGTACCTATGCATACAAAGTATTACCATTTGGTCTATGCAACGCATCGACCACATTTCAACAGGTGGTCCTTGGTATTTTATCTGATCTTTTGCATTATTGCATAAAATATTATATGGATGATTTTATAGTTATGGGTGATACTTTTGAAGAAGCTTTACATAATCTCGAAAAAGTTTTGTAGAGATGTAGAGAAACCAATATTTCTTGAAGTAATGAAAACTGTTTTATGATTATTACTGAAGATATTGTTTTGGGTCATCATGTTTCTGCTATAGGAATTAAGGTCGATCCAGCAAAGATTGAGGTTATTGTAAAGCTGCCTCCACCAATCAATCAAGGGATTTCGTAGTTTTCTTGGACATGAAGGTTACTATAGAAGGTTTGTTGAAAACTTTACAAAGGTAGCCTCTCCATTGTTTAAATTATTGACCAAAGAATATGAATTTCATTGGAATGATGAGTGTTAAGCTGCATTTGATAAACTCAAGGAAAAGCTTTCTTCAACACTTGTCTTGAGAGGCCCAGATTGGAATTTTCCTTTTCATATTTCCACTGATGCTTCTGATTCAACCATAGGAGTAGTATTGGGTCAAAAGGAGGATCCTGTAACCCATGCCATTTATTTTATTAGTAAAAAATTGACTCCTGCAGAACTGAATTACACTGTAACTGAAAAAGAATTCCTTGCTGCGATTTATGCTATAAACAAGTTTAGAAATTACATCAAGGGTTACGAAGTTTTTGTACACATAGATCATTCTGCTATTCGTTATCTCATGAATAAGCCAATCAATAATGATAGAATTACTAGGTGGTTGTTGCTACTGTAGGAATTTGACATCATGGTATTGGATAGACTGGTAAAAGAAAATTAGGTAGTTGATTTCTTGTCTAGGCTCAACCATGCATGTGAGGATGTTCCTATTAATGATAAATTTCCAGATGAAAATTTGTTTTCCATCTCTGCTAAAACACCTTGGTTTGCAGACATGGACAATTATCTTGATACAGGAAATTTTCCACCTTAATTTTCATCTGATCAGAAAAAGAGAATCATTAGGAAAAGTGATGATTATTCTTGGATAAGGGGAGATCTCTTTTTTACTGGACTTGATTTTATTATCCACATGTGTGTTAGAGAAGATTATATCTATGACATCTTGAGAGCCTGTCATGATGAACCTTGTGGAGGACACTTTACAGACAAGCAGACATCTTATAAGATCCTTCGCACAGGTTATTATTGGCCTAATATATTCAAGGATGCAAATGAGTATGTTCGGAGGTGCTGCCAGTGAATGGGGCAGCCTGTACAATTAGATGAGATTCCTTTGTAGCCACAAGTTCTCATAGAACCATTCGAGAGGTGGGCTCTTGATTTTGTAGGTCCCATCAATCCTATATCCAAAGGTAAGAAGTATATTTTGGTTTGTACTGATTATGTGAAAAAGTGGGTGGAGGCAAGAGCACTACCTATAGCAACGGAAAAAGCAGTGGCAAATATTCTTTTCTTTGATATTTTTGTAATATTTGGAGTACCTAGGGAAATAGTTACTGACCAGGGTGCTCATTTTGTGTCTAAGATTATGTAGGAAATGGTGCAAAAATATCATATTACCCACCAGAAGTCCACCCCTTATCATCCGCAGGCCAATGGGCATGTGGAATCAACCAACAAGGTGCTGGAAACAATACTTACCAAGACAATGAAATTACACAAGAAGGATTGGTCTGACAGACTTCTTGAGGGTTTGTGGGCTTATTGGATTACATGGAGGAGTACCACTGGCTCCTCTCCATATAAACTAGTGTATGGAAAACAAGTTTTGTTTCCCATCGAATTTCAGATCAAAACTGTTGTGAAACCAACTCCAAAAATAGAAGAAAAGAGATATCAATGCCTTAGAAATAAGCCACTTCGAGGGGGAAACCTCCAATAAATTACATGAATGAACAATTCTTGGATGATAAAATTACAAAACCTCCTTTCTATTTATAGGAGTCCATGGGTCCACAATGTAATCCTAGTGGGGCCACAATGTAATCCTAGCCGACCTAACAATAATAATTTAAGGGCACAATAATAACAATATGGGGGTTACAGGGGTACAATAATAACAATAAGGGGGTCACACTAACAACAATAAGGGGCTATACTAGTAATATACGGACCTCACATGCCCCTCTACTTCAAAAAAGTGTTGTCCTCAATGATTAGGTAGCTTTGTCTTATGCTTACGCTATAAAATTCTCATCCTCCCATGTAGAATCTTGAGTGGGTAAGTTCTTCCACTTGATGAGATACTCTGAAATTGATCGATTCTGTAGTTGTCGAGTTCTTGTTTCCGTGACTGCTTCCAGTTCCAATATTATTTTTCCTTCCTCATCAAGTTCTGGAAATATTGTTTGAGCTGGAAGATTTTCTGTTGACCTTCACTAAGCATGAAACATGGAAAATTGGATGCATTCGTGAAGAAGTAGGAAGCTCCAATTTGTATGCCATAGTACCAATATTTTACAACATCTTGTAAGGACCATAGTAATTTGGCGTTAATTTATTATCCTTATTAGCTTGCTTGAGGGACATTTGCTTGTATGGTTGTATCCATAAAAATACCCAGTCTCCTACATCAAAACTTCTCTCCTTGTGATGTTGATATGCCTGTTGTTTCATTCGATTTTGTGCCAAATTTAGGTTATCCTTTAAGAGTTGGAGAACTTCTTGCTGATGCTCGATGTGATATTCCACTGCTTGAACCTTCTAATTTTCCCTTAAAGATGATGTGATAGATGGTGGATGATATCCATAAAATGCCATAAATGGGGTCATCTTTGCTGCGGTATGGAAGGAAGTTTTATACCACCATTCAGCGAGAGGTAACCACTTGACCCATTGTGCTTGTTTATCAGATACAAAACAACTAAGACATCCTTCCAAGCATTTATTTACTATCTCATTTTGACCATCAGATTGAGGATGATAAGATGAGCTATGATCTAATTGAGTACCCAAACAAGAAAATAACTCCGTCCAAAAATTTCCAGTAAAAATGGGATCTTTTTCGCTCACAATAACTCTTGGGCTTCTATGTAGCTTTTGAATTCTGTCCATAAATGTACTAGCAATTGTACTTGCTTTAAACGGATGAGATAATGCACAAAAGTGTGCATGTGACAGAATCTATCTAACTACACCATGAAGTGCACTCTTTACTTCGGACATAGAGCAAACCTACTTGATAAAATCCATTGAAATCTCCTCCCAACATTGACTTGGAATGGATAAAGGTTGTAGAAGACCCGGGGTATTAATTGTCTCAACTTTATTTTGCTGGAAAACCAAACATTCCACCACAAAATTTTGAATATCGGATTTAAGGTCATCCCAAAAAAATTCTTTCTTTACCCTGTGGTAAGTTTTTAAAAATCTTGAGTGTCCTCCTAAAGGAGAAGTTTTCAATTGCAAAAAAATAATTTGTTTTAGTTGGTAATTCTTATAAAGATATAAGCGATCTTTGTACCATAAGGAATCATTTTTCCAACTAAATGTATCAGATGTACTAGGATCTTGATGCAACTTTTGAATGAGTGTACACACTTCTTCGTCCTTCTTCCATTCATCCCTTACTTCGGTTATCCAATCTGGTTGGATAATATATAAGGCACAAAGAAATGATTCCACCTCTTTGTTCTTTCTTGAGAGTGCATCTGCAACAACATTTAGCTTCCCTTTTTTGTAGATTATTTCAAAGTCATAACCCAACATCTTTGTGACCCAATTTTGCTACTCTTCTAAAGATAGTATTTGTTCCAAAAAGTGTTTAAGACTATCATGATCAATTTTTACCTTGAAGTGTCTTCCCATTAGGTAAGTTCGCCATTTATTTAGTGCATGTAGTATTGCTAACATTTCCTTCTCGTAAATAGATTTCTGTAAATAATTTCCTTTGATTGGACGACTTTCAAAAGAAATGGGTCTTCCTTCTTGCATTAAAACAACACCAATTCCATTTCGTGAGGCATCACATTCCACGATAAATGTTTTTGTGAAATCTGGCATAGCTAAGACCGGTGCTAGGCACATTGCTTCTTTAAGATGTTCAAAGGCCTTAGTTGCTTCAGGAGTCCATGAAAATGCATCTTTCTTCAATAATGTTGTTAGAGGTGCTGCTATTCTCCCATAATTCTTAACAAACTTGCGATAATACTCTGTCAACCCGAGAAATCCTCGCAACTGCTTTATGGTTGTGGGGACTTTCCATTCCTTAATGCCTTTAATTTTGTTAGGGTCTACTTTAACACCCTCGTGAGATACAATATGACCCAGATATTCCACCTCTTGTACTCCAAAGAAACATTTGGATGTTTTGCATATAATTGTTTCTCCTGCAATAGTTTGAGCACCCTGTCAACATGTTCAACATGATCCTTCCAAGACCTGCTGTAGATTAGTATATCATCAAAAATACTAGCACAAATTTTCTAAGGAAGGGTTTGAAAATGGAATTCATCAACCCTTGAAATGTAGAAGGTGCATTGGTAAGGCCAAAAGGCATGACCAAAAATTCATAATGACCCTCATGAGTTTGAAATGCTGTTTTCGGAATATATTCAGTCTTCATTCTAATTTGATGATATCCTGAACGAAGATCCAACTTGGTAAAATAAGTTGCTCCATGTAATTCATCCAATAAATCATCAATCACAGGAATGGGAAATTTATCTTTAATGGTGAGCTTATTGAGCTCCCTATAATCCAGACACATGCGCCATGATCCATCCTTCTTGCATACCAATACTATAGGAGCAGAGAAATAACTTTGACTAGGTTGAATTATACCAGCCTCTAACATTTCTGCAATCATACGTTCAATTTCGCTCTTTTGGACATAAGGATATCTATAAGGCCTAATGTTTGGAGGAAGACTTCCTGGAATCAAATGAATAGCATGATCATGATCACGAATAGGTGGGAGTCCTTTGGGAGTTTCAAAAACCTTGGAATGATTGTCCAAGACTTTTTGGAGATATGAAGAAATAGATGATTTTGATGTTGGAACTTATAGTGAGCATAATTGTGCAATTACGCCTTGTTGTTCTTTCTTTAGAAGCTTTGTCATGACATTAGAGATTATTATCTTTCCTGGCTTCCCTGCAATACCCCGTAATTCGACTTCCTTTCCTTTTGAAAAAAAAATCAAGAAAAGTTCTTGAAAATTAAAAGCTACCATCCCCAAAGATTGTAACCATTGTACTCCTAGTACAACATCATCACCTCCCATAGGAATGGAAAACATTGGACTGGTTCAGTAGAGCAAACTTGTATGACTTGCCACGTGTCACTCTTTCCTCCTTTGGCTCTGAAATTGATAGACAGAAAACTACAGTTTGTGTACTTGCAGCCACTTCTTTCAACATTCCAATCCGATGCTCAGAGAGAGAGCTATGAATATTTTTCCACAGTCACCTCTTTGAGATGAAATTTAGAAGCCTGAAAATTCCCTAACTTCCACAGATCATATCTCCGAAAATATTACGAACCAATATCTGAAATTTTGTGACGATGTTCCTCAGGAGTTTAGCTTCGCACTCTAAAAATTTCAGCTTCTAAACCTTCGTAGAAAACAAGTTATAGCGAAAATGCCACGATGACCTATTTAGGTTAAATTCAGGAGCCTGCAAAACGACCTAAATTACACAGATTATATCTCCGAAAATATTGTGAACCAAGCTTTGAAATTTTGCGACGATCTTCCTAATAATTTTGTCTTCGCACACTAAACATTTCAGCTTCTGAACCTTCGTAGAAAAAAAGGTATAGCAAAAATTCCACGATGACCTGTTTGGAGCAGCGAAACCCTAGAATCCAAAACTCTGATATCAAATGTTGTGAAACTAGCTCCAAAAATAGAAGAAAAGAGATATCAACGCCTTAGAAATAAGCCATTTTGAGGGGGAAACCTCCAATACATTACATGAATGAACAATTCTTGGATGATACAAATTACAAAACCTCCTTTCTATATATAGGAGTCCATGGGGCCACAATGTAATCCTAGCCGACCTAACAATAATAATTTAAGGACACAATAATAACAATATGGGGGTTACAAGGGTACAATAATAAAAATAAGGGGGTTAAACTAACAACAATAAGGGACTATACTAGTAATATAGGGACCTAACAAAAACCTTTAGAATGGCATCAGATTTTGGTATAAACCTTGATGAATCACAACAATAGAGAATCTTGCAGCTCAATGAGTTAGATGAGATTAGGTAGGATGCTTTTCAAAATACTGACTTGATCCAACAACAAAGGGATAAATGGCACAACAGATACATCAAGAAGAAGCAATTCAAAGAGGGAGACTAGGCATTGTTGTATGATTCTAAATTTAAAAACTTCAAAGGGAAATTTGACACACATTGGCTAGGCCCCTATGAGATTGAAAAAGATTTTGATAACGGATCTGTTCGGATTAAAACTATTGATGAAGAGAATGTTACCTTCTTGGTGAATGGGCACAGACTCAAGCTATATCAAAAACCAAATCTAAGGAGGAATTTGTGGAAGAAATTGTGAAGAAGAAAGAGCTGGATATGTTAAGGGAAGGGATCTTTCCTTCCATTGTCTCTTCCTGATTTCCTTGCTGATACAATGAGCTCAATCCATTCCTCCTCGTGCTCGATAAACCATGAGAGGAATGTCTATTAGGTATAGGTTTATTCCTTTTTCCGTGCCTAATGGACTACTTACAGAAAAGGAACCCCCTGGAGTCTTCTTTTTCAGTATTTCACTCTCTAAAATTGAAATTTGGCGAGCATGGACTACCACTGGGCTCGTTAAAAACAAAGGTCAGTAGATCCTTTTGGATCCTCTCAATAAAATTAGTTTTTTCAGTTAATCTATGGATTTCTCGTGTTGGAATGATGTGGGATTTATTAAGGCCCTCCTTCCAACAATTCTGGCCCATCAACATCAACAAATTATCTAGGTGTAGGATTAGAGCCTTGTGATGCCTTGAAGCTTGTATACCAGAATGACAGGCTACTTCGCCAGTGGTAATGGAGAATCATCATGGATTCTTTACTACTGTATCCTATAGGGGGTTCGACAATAACTCATATATTCACACATGATAGTATGCATCAGGGTACCTTGGTCCAGACTCTCATTAATGGTGATGGACCTCACATTGGTTAACAGTTGACCCCAATGGCTGGTAATCAAATGAGGCCATTGAAAATTCAACATCAACACATTCATTCATGTGCAATGGAATTTACACAACGATTGGAGAAAGCAGTTCCTGCAGATTCAACTTCAATTCCTGCAGAATATTCAACAGTTGCAGTTTTTAATTCTTGAAGAATGTTCACAGTTATTTCAATTTCTCTAGAATGTTCATCAGTTGCAGTTCAATTCCTGAAGAACATTTAACAATTATTTCTGTAGAATGTTCAGCAGTTGTAGTTTTAATTCTTGCAGAATGTTCGACAGTCAGTTTTAAATTCCCGCAGAACATTTGTTAGGCACAACAACACCTGGGTTTTCTAAAAAGACAAAATAAAATAAAAAAATCATTAAACAGAACATTAGATTAAAATCATGTAATAAAGTACTAACAGTCATTATTTGGTTAAGGTCGTGGATTATATGTCTGATGTAATAGGTTATCATTGCAAGATCAAGCTACGTCATCGAGGACAGGACCGTTGGAGGTAAGCGGTAAAGTACAACTGGTGATAAGATGCTTGAGGTAAAGGTATACGAATGCTTTAATTTTTAAAATTTCAAATAACTAAGGCTCTGTTAATCGTTGTGGCTATGAACCTTTGCGGCGTTAATCCCATGACCTGTCATCATCACGCTGACGGTGGTTTTACTTTCGAGGTCTGTCTTGTAGGTCGGATCATGATGGTAATCATGATCATGACCTACTGCTGAAAAAGCCCTGTATTTCCTATTTAGTTCCTTCCATTGTCGAAACCGTTGCATAAGTCTCAGACGATATTTCCGCAATCCAAATTTTCTCTGTTCCTTCTGTCCTCAATTGCCTTTTCTGTTTCCTTGCTTACCTATCCATTCTCTCCTCCGCTATGTCTAAGCTTCGAGCCCCCATCTGATTCGAGTGACAGAGCCTTGCGCTGTTGGAAGTCGATCCTTGCAGCAATGTGAGAATAGAAAAGACAAGATGACTGCCTTTCTTCCAGAGGTTCAACGACCATAACTATGAAGTAACAAAATCCTTTACCATGAACCTAAATCAGGATAAAACACAGGTTGGAAACATACAGTTCAAGTTGACAGAAGACTTGGTGGTACGGGCATGTGGAATTCCGCAAGATGGAGAGCGATGGTTTAAAACCACAGCTTCAAAAAAGAAATGTGCGCGTATTTCCGGCAAAAAAATAACTTGAACCCCGCCTCGAGTAAGGGCATTCCAAAGGAGTTTTTAAGGAGTAAGTATCATTAGTTACTATTTTTCCTACAGAATTATGTTACATGTGAGGGTCTCTTTGGCCCCACATTCTTGTTTTATATTAGGCTTCTGAGACAATTCTCAGACAAGCCCCTAAATTCGCCCTATTATTTAAAAATGTCATTGATCAAAATGTCCACAACCACGAAAGAGAGGGTCGCCCACATAGAGGAAAAACTCTACCATCATGCGCTGGTGAATATTATTCTGGTGGAAGTCCTACGGAAACAGAAAAAGTCATGGGAGGAATTTCTGACAGAAAACCATTTTGTGAATGTTGGAGATTGTAACTCCTCGGGAGTCAGGGAGGAAAATCCCACAGAGAAATCGAAGAAGAAACCACAGACCGATGGATCAAAGGTGAAAGAAGATGATGGGGATAACGAAGTTATGGTGACTGGTGAAACTAATGTGGAGGGCTCCCAGCAGAAGAAGCCTTCTACCCTTGCTAAACGATATACCAGAAGCTAGGCTGCTTGGCTGGCCATTAAGGATATAGAAAAAGAAGGGACACCACCCAAATTTTTTACCAAGAAGACATAGAAGTCTACCCCTGATGATGGACTCACTTAGAAAGTCCGAAACGTTGGGTTATTAAAAAAAACTCAGAAACAGGTTATTCCTCTCTTCTGAAAGACATAGAAGTTCTATGGATAGGCTAGGGGAAAGGAGAAGGTAAACCCTGCAACATTCATTGACAAGGACATTGTGTCCTTTCAAGATCCTTCCTTGCAGGAAAGTCAGAATGAAGCCATGAAAGCTCAGGAGGATTTGAGTGTGCCCCAATCCTCATAGGGGCATCATGAGGGAGAGGTGACTCCATTGAAGAAACGGTCTCGACATATGCTGGAAGAGACCATTAAGGAACTTACCCTTTCAGAATGGGCATTGAAAGCAAAGAACGCGACCTTGAAGGAAAATAGCCTTAAGATGCAGAAAGAACACGAAGAGTGGCATGAGAAAGAAACCCACATCATGAAAAAGAAGCAGGCCCAGATTGGCCACTTGAAGAGGACAAATTCAAGTGGAATCTAGTCAGGCCCAGCTAGATCATCTGGCTGCAGTAGCTACAGCCCAGGAGAAAAGTTGATTTTCTGTTTGGGGGCTACCTTAGATTTTCTTGTATAGGGACATGCAATATTTTTGGTGTGGGGAGATGTTAAGTCTGAACTTTACCCATTTTTGACACCTATCCTAGGCCTTGCCTCCCCTATTTTTGAACCCTTTTCACTCTTTAGTTATACCTAGTTCGACTATGTTATCTTGTTTTGGCTAAAAAAGGTACCATAAGCCTAAGGTATGTTAAATTATCATAAGAATTGTCATTTTATCTAAATTTGAGTATTCTTTGATCTAGCTGTGTATTTATTGCATTACTAATCTAACTAGTCTAGAACTCATGCGCAGATTTGCTAGATTCGAACAGTTCTGCAAATCTTGCAGACAACTCATACGGCTGAGATTCCTGCAGACGTTCTGGATTTCCTACGGATACGCCGATTTCCTGCAAGTTGTCTTGATTTCTTGCAGCAATATCGATGGCTGACCATGTTCCACTCATCTCCAGATCGAGTAAAGATATGGGTTTTGAAGGGAATTTTCTGCACATGGAAGCTGTCCTATTCACTGTTCCGAATCCTCTTTTGCAACCACCCAAACCTCCAGATCTTCTCTCATGCCCACATGGAGAAACAGCTTCAGCCACGCAATGAAAATTGTTTAATCCATGCTTCCAGTCATGGATTAGACTCAACAGAAGTTTACTTTGTCAATTTGTATCTATATCATTGGCTGTAGGCTTAGATTAGTGATCTACTATGTTCAAGCCAAATATGGGCTTCGAGAAATGTATAAATCTGATGTATTTCACTTTGTAAATGAGGTTGGGTTGGGATTGCTGTTGATAGCAAGATATCAAACTGTAATTTCCATATTAATAAAATAGTATATTTTCTGTTTACTTTTATGAGTAGCTTCTTCGACTTTTGAAGGAGTTGCGAGTGAGGGAGGGCCCCCTTCGCTCACAACTCCCGCAACATAGTGTGTGTTTTATTTCTGTTTCATTTATGTATTAATAATTCCTATACACAACTAGTGCTTTCTTTCTGCATTTCCTGAAACAAACTATTAATTGGTTAAGTGATTTAATTATGATATTTTCATTTGATCAATATTTGGATTCATGCTCTTTAATTTGGATTCTTGATTGTGGTTTATCTTTTATATTTTCCTGCATCAATATCAGCAAACCCAAGTGTTGTAGAGGGATGATATATGCCACTCCATAGCCATTGTTGCAAAGTATTAATACAGGAAAGAAGCATGAGTTGTTGATTGTTGTTTGATATTTATCTTTTCATGGTCAATATCAACGATCCTAAGTGTTGTAGAGGGATGATATATGCCACTCCATAGCCATTGCTGCCAAGTATTAACATAGGAAAGAAGCATTAGTTGATGTGTGTATACTTTATTAACACTTGAAGTAATCATTCTGCATATACATTGCACTGCATCTCATCAGTTTACCTTCCTGGGTTGACAATTTATGATTGGAAAATTATAAGAATATAATTTGACTCAACACCCATCCTCATTGTCAGTATGATTTCATTATGAACTAGATTTTATTCTTTCAACGGAAACTTTGATCTAGGTTCAGATCTAGGTTTTTTTTCCATAAACCGTAAGGCTTTCTTATCAAGAAATTTTAGATTTCTATGGTTTTCAAACCTTAGATTTCCAAATTTCATATCCAAATTTTAAAACCTAGAATCGTTATTCTCTCTACACATGTGATGAAATCATCAATGTTATCAATAAATCAAGGATGTTTCATCCAATGATTTATTTGTCCAAACCAAGTAATTCGGCTTCCTCAAAATCATTGTAGCAACAACAATATTTTGTCCTTAAGAGACTTTATATTTATTTCAATTTGCAAAGAGTAGACTTCATCATTGAGTATTATATTTAGAATATAGATCTCAACACCCAAATAACCATAGTGGTAGATGCAATATTTTCCATGGCAATTCATATGGGATCAATACTTTGTTTTTAACAAGAAGTTAGATTAAAAACTTCAATCCAATATGTTTTCATTTATTTATATCCTTGGCCTACTATATTAGAGACAAGGAAATAATTATCAAGAGAGCCTTTGATATCTAAATTTGAAGAGGGACTCAACCTATTTTTCACTGTAAGTGAACTTCATCAAACTGTGTTTTCTTCAAAGGTATGACAATGATTCTCTTTCATTGCAAATAATAGATTATAGGGTGGAACAACCATATTTCATATTTTCAAAATATGTCTCATCCTTTAGTACCCAAACACCATGGCATAATCAATATTAGCAAAAAATGCAATGCATCTCCAAGGACTTTTACTTAACATTGCAAGGTGTGAAAACTATGTATGTTCAAAAAAAATGTCTTGCTTTGGAAATACAATGGAAACATTTTCAAGGTAAGAGTACAAAAATGCTATGCCATACTTCAAATGCACATAGGTCACATATTTATTTTGTGACTTTTTCTTGCTAGAATCAGATTTGTCATTACCATTTTAAAATATTAAGATATTTTTCATGCTTCTGATCTCTTGTGTATCTGATCACTAAACTCATAGGAAAAACGATTCCTTCAACATTCATAGCTAATTCCTTCATGACTGTAGTAGGGCATCATATAAAATCTTTGTTATAGTCCTATGATCATTTCAATGTCCATATCGTCAACTTAACACATCTGATTCATTATTACTCACATCTTCCAATAGAAAGGTGACTCACATGTTGCAAATTAGTAGGGTATATGCAGTCCTTGATCTGAGAATTTCATAATGTCTTTTCATCCTTTAGGGAATATTGAGATCAACCCTTTCTCTATCCAACTAGAGATTAAAACATATTTTCCAACCAGATCTACTTGGCCTTCAAAGTTATTGAAGTCTAATAATGTTGTCAAGGAAAAATTTGAATGCAAAGAAGGTGATACATACTTCAAATTCCAAGGAGGCACCCAAAATTATAGTGAGATTTTCATGAAGACGTTTTTCACACTAAGAACCAAACAATATGATTTGTTAAAACACTTTGATCTCATTAGCAGTGAGAGAGGCTTATTTTTTAGGTCAAAATACATAGTCGATTTACCCAAAAAAAATTGGAAGAATTCAAGCACAAGTGACATATTTCATACTTCTTCTAGGATTTAGCCTTAGACAAAATTTCAATGAACTACCTAAGGCTTTTCATCCTTGCACAGTAAGTCAAATTTGCACATATAAAATTCTCTCTTCTGGTTAGAATTTCTATGGTTCCTCCTCACATACTAGATCAAACCATAGACTTTTCTTTGAGGTAAGAAAACTATGAATCTTAATGTAGAAAATATTCCTTTTGTTAAGATCATCAACAACTTTTTATGACACATCTTCATCTCTCAGAGATAAAAAATGGACTAAGGTCAAGTTTGAGGCTTCAATTTCCATTATACTCATGATCATGTTAGTACAAGACATCTTACATGCGCTGTGGATTATTCTTTGTTAAACAAGGTATGTCCCAATGGTCTAAGTGAGGGTTGTAACCAAGACGAATTATGGCTAAGTTTTATTAGCTGAGAAAACTTTTAGTAAAAATCTAAGGTCCCTTGGATTTCTTGAGTTTTCTCAGCCCCTGTAAAAATCCCCGAGGCTCAAACTGAATCTTTGCCTGAGGTCTAGAATTTAGGGCTTTGAATTTCTTCAAAACCTTGCTACCAACAGATTTTGAATTAAAAAAAAATTCAGTGTCTCTTGAAACCATTGCTTATTTTTATTTCTTGGTCTAGGGTCACAGTTCAAGGTTGCTCTTATATCATAAGCTCTCATTCCATGTTGATTTTTCAAGTATCATGTAAGTTGATAATTAATTCTAATGATATTCACTTTAGATTCTTTAATATCCATATTAATCATTAAGAAATTACACATAAGAACTTCAACAATAGACATTAGGATCATAAAGAGACAACTAAATCAAGAAAACAAGCATTTACAATGGGAAAACCCACATGGTGGAAAAACCCAACAACCTTTTCCTTAAAGAAATTCTTTAGTTCAACAAGACACACACCTAGATCATCTAGTTAACCACAAGGTCAAACTAATTAGCAAAGACACATGGTCAAATATATATAAATAAAATAAATATAATCATAATCATAATCATAATAATGATTAGTTAATTAGTAATTAGTACTGAATAGGCATATCTAAATGGGACATGACCTTCCATGAAAAGGAACCTGCCTAGGGTATATAAGTAGTCCCTCACTCTTATTTTTAACATCATTCTCATTCATATATTTTAATATATATTCTTGAATCCTAAATGGAGATCTACATATTCCAAGTCTTTTGGAGTATTTAACTTGAAGAACGAACTTTGTCTGTTCCATTTGGTATCAGAGCTATTCGATCATCTGGCCGCTCAACTGCTACATAAGGGTCTCGTACTCTGATCCAGGTCTTTGGCCATCAATTTTCGTTAACTTTGTTGTCGTCAAAGTTCAAGTGTTTCACTACAAATTTGAAGTTTCTCCAATTCACAGGTTTCATCCTCAGGCCTTTGGCCATTTAAAAAAGACAAAAAAAAACAAAAGTTATATATATATATATATATATATATATATATAACAAAAAACAAAAAAACAAAAAAATAAAAACAGTTAAATGTAAATTTTGGAGGACATTCATATATATAAAAGGGTTCTACATTACTGATAAAAAAGTGAATGATAAAGTCAAAATGTAATATTTCCAAATATCTTTAAAACTATAAGTAAGGGAAGGAAGAGTAGATAAGATTATCTTGATTCTTCATTAAGTGGTTTACAAGCTCGTGGTTTTAGCAACCCATAGTAATTATCCATGGTATTTTCAAGGTAAAAAAAGAACAAAAAGAATACAAAATCTCTTTATGTGAATGGTAAGTTTTACTTTTTACGTGGAGAAAATTCACGGAGTAAGGCACATAAGTGGACATATATTTTATATTACACCCCAAAACTAGGTTGTAACTTTTCGAAAAGAAAAATAAAAATAAAGTTAAAATAAAAAATAAAAAAGAAGAAGAGAGTTTAAGAAAAAAATGATAATTGTTGAGAATATATATATATATATATATATATATATATATATATATATATATATTATTTTAAAAAAAAAGTGTTGAAGCAAGAAGGTAGTAAGAACAAATATTCCTGCCTGATTATTTTACAAAAATAATATACTAAGCGAATAGTTATAAAGGAATCGTATATATATAAATTATTATTTAGGTTTTTTATACATAATTAACAAGGGATATATATATATATATATATATATATTAAAAAAAAGGAAAAAGAGAGAGAGTAAAAAATTGAAACGAAAGAATTCATTAAGGATTAATACTAAAGTCCAAAGGAATAATAAAGTTTTGAAGGTTTTGAAGAAAAAAAATATGGGTTTCTTTTCAACATGTTCTCTTTGTTCAAAAGGAGATCCTAATTGTCAAGAGTTATTCAGAAATCAAGATGTCATCTGCACAAAATGCTACAAAACTTTTACTTAGTTGAATATATAAGTGATATAGAAAAAAAATCATTAGCAAGAGATATGAAACAATCAATGGAAACAATTGGGAATCAACAGACAAAATTTAATAAGGAAATGAAGAATAAGGAATCCAAATTACAAGATAAACACCCATCATCACCCGATGTAATCCAATGTACTGAGAAATTGCAGTTGAAAGATCAAAAGAAAGACAAAATAGCCAAACTTCGACAAAACAAGAAATTGTTACAACAAGAATACGAAGATCTTGCAGATATGCATTACAAACAAGTAATGGAAAAGAACGAATAAATTTCTCGCCTCAAGGACCATGTTGAAAAATTAATTGCACAAGTCAAGAAGACTAAGATTACAAAGAAGGAATCCAAGAAGCACTTATCAGAACAAGAAGATGAAAATTTGCGTTTAAAGAACCTTAATAAAAATTTATAAGAATAAATCAAAAGTTCAAAAGATGAAGAGAAGGATACTATGGATAAAATCAACAATTCATATAACAACGAAATTTTACTTCTAAGGAATCATAATCAAAACCTTCTTATGCAAATAAAGAAGCTCAAAAGTGAAAAGATACTAAATGTCAAGTTAGAACAACTTACTCAAGAAGAAGAATCGAAGTCTTTAGTCCATGTTAAATAAATAAATACAAACATTGATCCAATCAATATCACAACTCATGAAAATTACAAACTAGTTGAAGGAAAAACATATTCAGAAGTTGTAGTTCAAACATTGGAAATTCCAAGTGATGATTCAGTGGTCAACTCAACAAAAATACCAGAAGTAAATGAGGAAACTGTCATACACTTGATAAGGGAAAGTCCGACAAGAAGAACTCCTTATTGACATCTGAATCACATGAGCAGGCAACTAAGTCAATCTACATATTTGAACCATTCAGAATGGAAACAAAAAATTTATGCTCCAAGTAATTTTGAATTTTGAAAAATTCAGTCCTATGATAACCATTAATTACAAATATCCAATGATTGGAAGATTCCTCAGAAGATTAATTTAGGATGGTCAGATCCATTCTTAGTCCAACAATTGTGTTTATCACCCAGAGTATCATATCAACTTGTATCAACGAAGATGAAATTTTTGAGACGAGAAGACATTCGAAGCCAAAAACGAGATCAAGCCTTTTCATCAATAAGCTTTGAGGTCAAATATTTTTGAAGAGGAAGGAAATTTTATGAATAAAATATATATAAATAAAATAAATATAAATAATTATGATGATAATTGTAATAATGACTAGTTAGTTAGTAATTAGTATTGAAGATACATATCTAAATGGGACATGACCTTCCATGAAGAGGCACTGGCCTAGGGTATATAAGTAGTCCCTCACTCTCATTTTTAACATCATTCTCTTTCATACATTTTAATATATATTATTGTATCCTAAATGGAGATATACACATTCCAAGTCTTATGGAGTATTTAACTTGATGAAGGAACTTTGTTTGTTCCACTTACCCATTCATAAATTCGATCCTGCACTTTTATTAAATATTCTTCCTACACTTTATTCAAAAAATTGGTCCTGCACCATGCCTTAATTTTGTCCTCCAATCCATCCTTGTATAAGCCTCAATTCCCATCCTCTTCTTGTCTCATATTCAAATTCTTCCCTGCCTCATATCTAACTTCCTTTTTCCTTAGAAGGTCAAAGTTGCTTGAGAGGAGGAAAAAATGATTGTATATATAGTAATATTGTGATGTTGAATGGGTGCCTCTTAACTGGGGCCATCTTGACTAGGAGGAGGGCCGACTTAGCTTCTTTGGAGCAAAAAAATTAATTTTCAAATTTCAAAAATTTCCTTATTAAACACTGACATGAAGAACATGTCATATATTTCCTCTTTTGACAGTAGCATCAATAACATGCCTTATACTTATTAAAAATACATCAAAGGAATAAAATATTAATTTTGAAAACCGACCATACTGCAAAATTCAACACTTATCGGTGTTGGAAAGATGTGTGATCAAGGATATAATCTCCTGTTTGATTCTCAGAAGTGTGAAATCAAAGAAGAAGAATTAGGAAGATTGGTTGCAACAACCACAAGAAGAACAAACAACATATATGTTATACAAAAATTAGAGCGGAAGAAAATTGTAGCCAAGCAAAAGAATTGTAAGGACAACAAAGAAAGGAAGTTTAAGAAGACATAAGTCATGTTAAGTGCTATATGTTCAAGGGGATCAACCCTAAAGACATAAGCCACCCTTTGTCATTTTTTTTCTAAGTAATGCTAAATTCTATTATATTGTACAAAAAATACATTCGAGCTTCATAACAAGGGTTGTTGAATTAGCCAACCCCTGTTGGATGAAGACATTTCAAAAATTCAAAAAGTGGGCTACCATTTAGGGGGAAACCAACCCTTAGAAAATTCAACATTTAAAAAAGAGAGCTTCCCTTCTTGGGGAAACCAACTTTTAACATAGATCCGAGTGACTGAGTTTGCTGGAAAGTAGAAAGATAGACAAAGAAACAATAGAGAAGCATGTAAAAATTGAGAAAGAGGAGAGCCATGGCTCTACAGCTACTGGTCCTGTGTGTCATGATGCTCCATTTGAGGAGTTTCTTCAACGATGAAGCATCTATAGTCGTACAAGGCATCATCCTTCTTGGAGAGCTGGGGAGCCAACTATGGAGTTGAATTTTAGCATGCATATTTGTTCGCTTCTTTGACATTTTGTTGGGTGCCTTCCACTATCCGAAGCATCCTACATGCTTTTGACAGGAAGACTGACTGTTTTCCTTGGCTGAGGGGAGGAGGAGCGTGAAAGAGTTGACTTGCGAGGGTGATTCCTGCTGCCATTGCCGGAATGGCTTTGTTGCGCCTTCGGGAGGCGAATTGAAATTTGAGCGGAGAGAAATTGAGGGTCAAAGACCTATGGAGAATCCAAAACCACACAGAATTCCAAGGAATTCTCTGCCATAGCTAGAGCTGGAGGGTGAGAGGGAGAGCCTCTACCTCCTCCATGGCAACATATCATGCGGTGTCTTGTGGAATTGCGTCAACGGAATGATGGGCTTGCAGGGTAGGGAAGGAGATCTTAGAGGGTGGATGAGGAGAGGTGAGGTGGGTGGGGGTGAGATGGAGGTTTTTAGAGCAGAGGACGGAGGCTTGTAGATCACGATGGACAGGGAAATAAAGTTGGAATGAAAATTGGAGCGAATGAGAATGGGAGTTGGAGCCATTGGTCATATATGGCCATGCAAGAGCCAAGGTACAATATGCAAGATTAAGAGCTACAGGTGCCAGTGTCCTACCCATCAGAGTGTGTTTAAAACCCTCATGCGGGAGGCAAGTGAATCCCCATGGTGAGGCCAGGTGGCTAGCAAAATCCATCACCTTAATCACCTAAATCCAGGGAGCCACCCTTTTCCATTGATGTCAAAGGGGGAGAGAAAAGGAAGCGTGACATGGAGATGAAGGAAGTGAATCATGTAGATAGGGGGAGCATTAGTGTTGACATCAATGACAAAGGGGGAGATTGTTGAAAATATTATCATTGTTTTCAAAAGGTAAATGAGACAACATTTGTTTTATGATTTGCGTTCACAAATCAAGTGAATTTAGTTTCAAGGACCTCCTAGATTGATAGCCTCGATCATGCAATTTAGTTTGATAGGTGGCACACCTTATTGGTCCTCCTCATTGGACAAACATTAATTTTTGAAGTTTAATGCACAAATGGATGGGCTACGCAGAAAATCGTGCCCCATTATATTTATGGTTTTAATATTTTATGGAAGCCCTTAGAATAAGGTTAAAATTATAGTAAGATTCACCAAAATACGTGTCCCAATCAACATGAAAGAAGAGGATATGGTATTTTTTAGGTATCCTAAACCTCCTCTAAAAAAGATCAATTCATCTTTATCAGATTGGCTTCATTACAGACACGCCTTTTCGAAGTGTCAAGTTTTCCCCATTATAGTATTTTTCAACCACTATATATTCCCAACTTCAGAGCTAAAAAATACAAGAAATGTGTGGCATGATTTGAGAAAATAACTCGCACAAGTGGGTCTAAGGCTTGAGTTATATCGAATATTTGTATAAGGTGAAAATTTGGGAAGGGTATTTAACTTGTTTTTATATTTTTTTGTGGTTTTTTTTTTAGTTGGTCATGAGGCATTTATTAGGCCACCTTGAGGTATACCCACTGCCACCCTAAGTTAGACCTGTAGACTGCTTAAGGCAGACTTATGCCTCCCCCTTGATACCTCCTTTGTGGCTGTCACAGAGGCTGAATTTTATCCCTTATCTGAGGCCAACTCCTAAGGCTTACTTCACACCTCTATGTTTTGTTTGGTTTTTCTAGTGGCAGAATTTAGATATATCTATTAGGAAACTTTCTCACATGTGGAACAAACCTTGGGACTTGTTTTGAGGCATATCTTGGCATGTAATTTGTGGTAGACCCTTGATGATTTGTGGCATAACCTTGATGACTTCTGGTAGACCATTGATGAATTGAAAGCAGATCTTGAGACATGATTTGTTGTAGATATTGATATTTGTAGTAGACCTCTGCTAGAGCAGACTTCGACACTTGTTTTGAAGCATATATTTGGATTAGAACTTGAAGTCTAAAGGAACCATTGGAAGCAAATATTGATGTCTTGATAAGTCTTGATGCATCCTTTTATGAAGTTCTTAGAGAAAAATATAATATGGAATTTGAATCAGACGCTGAGAATAGACCTTGACATGTGATTTGTGGCAGACCTATGATAATATTAATCAAACCTTAATATGAGATTTGTAGTATACTTTTGTTATTTTGAAGTAGAAGGAGTTTTGAGGCTATATGGGGTAAGACCACTTGTGGTTTTTATGATCTAAGGTATGCAATTTATTTTTGAATTGTCTACAGATTACACTTTGACATGACAAGGGTAAAATATGAAGTTGAAAAAGGCTTACTAATGTAGTATTTGGATGTTGTTGTAATTGGGCCATTGTCCCTGGTATTTGAACCCAAGAATATCTTTTTTTATATCTTTTATTCTATAGAGTGGCAGGGTGGTGCTAGGAAAGGAAGTTTTAGATTCCTTCAAGAGGTTATCAACTCTTTCCAGTGGGAGCTAGTAAATTATTGGGGTTGTAACCCTTCCAATTGTAGTTGGTAAGCCATAAGTTGTAACTTCCCATGTAATATAAATCCATTGTTCATATATATCTTGTGTTAATTTGATGTGATGCTAATGGTTAACTAATTTTATACTTATATTGTTGAAATTTAAGAATGAAGATTCACCCTTCTCTCAGTATATCCAACATGAAAGAGTCAAAATCAAGGGATTTCAATTGGCCACTCGCTTGAAGTGATTTAAGATAGTGAGAATATGTGAGATAGAGGGCCCACATATCTTTACATTGTTAACATCTAAGTTATAGGATTATTATCCTTGACCTTTAGGTTGAAGAGCTTCAACTATAATTTTATTAGCTCTTTCTCTAAATATGAATCATATAAATCCTTCAACTTCTTCAAAACACCCCATGAGTTTTTGATGGATTTGATGTGATGAATCACCTCTTCATTTAGAGAAGAAATAGTCAAGGTATGTGTTTTATTATATTTATTTGTTTATATTTCATGTTATTTATTTTTTGTAGGTTTGGTGGATGTAATATCTCCATCATAAATTTCATCCCAAATATCATTGAAAATCAAGGTATGCTCAATATTCCTTGACTATTCCAGATAATTCTCTTTGCCATTAAAGTCCATACCTGCAATTAAAATAAGAAAATGTATTTTTACCAAAAATTAATTAAAAAACAATGTAAAGAGAGCATGCAAGGGATACTAATGAACCATATGAGAACAATACTCATCATAACGCTTGTGCAAGACTCTACATGCCTAATTCCAAGTTGGAAGATGAAATATTTGGGATAAGAGAAAAGAGGAGGCAACCTGCACACTCCTCAACATATGGAGTACTCTTGCATTCAAACTAAATTCCTTCCTACGTGAAAATATATTTGGAGGTCAATTTGGATGATTTGAAGATTACAAATCTAGTTTATAGAAGCCCTACATTCCTGGATGTTAGAAATATTGTCATTGTTGGCAAAGGAGCAGACAAGGGCAACACCAGAATTATCATTGAGAACAAAGGAGCAGATCAGGATTAGCTAGAGTATAAAGGAGCAAGAAGGAAAAGAAGCAGATCAGGAAATAATACAGTAAGAAATCATAAAAGAGAGGCAGAGGAGCAACAAAGAGGAAAGGAGCAGTCATAGACCATCAACAAAGACAAAGGAGTAAGAAGTAGTGAGTAAGGCATGCAACAAGCGTGATAATCCCAAGTCAGAGTGAATAAAAAATAGAAGAAAATTTTTAGGAGAGATCAACACTTTTAAAAACTGAATAATTCTCAAGAAGGATAGCGGAGATGCAAAGCAGCGGTGGTCGTAGAAAGCAGAGAAATCGACTAAGGCAAAAATACTTAGAAGAATTTCAAAGGAGGAATTAAACGACAAGGATCGAATAGAAAAATTAAAGTTTTAATATTAAACATCAGAGATGTGGACGCGTTTCGGGTGGAGAATGAAAGCGCACATCGCAAATCAGCAATTATAGTGTTTATGTGTTAAAGATCGAAGACCAATCGGATTTGAAAGTAGCATTGAGGTTCATTAGAGTAGGCACAGATCAACGATGGGGATCATCTCGCAAACCCATGAGCTTCACACATCGTAGGATTTAGAGGATAGAGTTAATATTTATCACGGTAATTTATTTAACTTGCGATGCGAAGTTGATCAACGAAACAAGTGTGTACCATACGATCCTTCAAAGACCAACGACGAAGATCGAATCACACTAGGAGCGATTTTGCAAATCGCAACTTTTAGAGTTTAACGTGAAGGTGTTGTATGGTAAGTTAAGTTGTTTGCGATGCGAAGTGGAGAAGGCACGTGTCTTCACTATGAAATATCACAAATCACAACTTTTAGAGTTTAGAGTTAAGGCGTTGCATGGTAAGTTAAGTGTTTGTGATGCGAAGTGGAGAAGGTTCATGTCAGCACTGCGCAATATCGCAGATTGAAAGGAATAAGGTTTAACCACTAAGTTAAATCATAAAGGTTGTGAAGTGAGATTTCCTGTGATTGGTTACCGTGTTGTGGGACCCTACAACCAAAGTTAAGTGTGTAAGCAAAGCCTTTCTAGTGTTAAATCACATTAGAGGTGGAAAATGGAATTATAACATTAAACCTTTGATACGCCGAAATGAGATATGAGACCGGGCGCGATAAAGTTCGAAGTCAAGATCTAATGTATTTCAAGTCCGGGGCTATGTGGTTTTATGAAGAAAAAGTTGGAAGCATAAGAAGACTGGGTGTATGAAGAAAAGACTGAATGTAGGCAAAAGACTTGGGTGTATAAAGAAAATTATGAATGGGAGTAGATTCGGGTAAGACCTGAATCTAAGTGCATAACAGTGTCATGCGGTTGCGGTTGTGAGTTAAAAGGAAAGGCTGAACGCTGAAGGAAAGACTCGGGTAACAAAGGAAAGACTGAACACAACAAGAAAAGGCTCAGTTAAGTAAAATGACCTGACCCTGTGCATAACAATGTTGTACACAGTTGCAGAAGTGAGTTAAGCGAAAACTTGAACGCAAGCGAATGGACTCGGGTAGAGTGACCCAAAAATCATGCAGAGGTGTTATGCGGCTGCGGAAGTTTGATAGAAAAGACTGAACATGGGCATAACGAGACTCGGGTAAGTAACCCAACACAGAGAAAAGGAGAAGAGAAGAGCATAGAACACTGCAGGAAAGATATGCAATAGGAAAAGGTGGTGTAAAACATAAAGGCATGGGTCAAGTCGGGCTAAGACAGTAATGCTGCAGCACGGTTGAAAATATAACAACAGGCAAAGAAGACAAAGGGATAGTAGGCAGAGAAGACAATATTAACATAAAAGCAAGAAGCTGAAAGAGCTGAATTGAAATACTATTGTAATTGTAAATGTAAATTCATTGATTAAATTATATTGTTTGTGATGCAAAGGAAAGTCTCCATAGGCATAGGAAAAACTCCATGAGTACTGTAATGATTACTTCTGATGTAATATCTAGAACTGAAGAATGAGGAATCAAATGGCTGGAAGGAAAAGAGTCATGCCTATTCACTTCATATTCCCATAGAGAATGAAAACAATCATGAAGACATATGTATAAAACAAGTAGTATCCATGTGCAGAAGGTTATGAAACAGGAAGAGAGATAGAGGGTGCAACAGAATTGAAGAGTGCGGAAGAGGTTAGAAAGCTACATAATTGAAAAGAGAAGAAGAATGTAAGAGAGCTGCAGAAGGTTAGAGAGTGGAAGAATAAGAGAGAGCTGATATGAAGTAGATATAAAAGCTGAAGAGGCAGTAGTGGAGGAGTATAATAGAGCTGATATCTAGGTAAATCAGCATTTTAGTTTCATGTTGAGTGAGGGGATTGTAGTCTCCTTTCAAGTAGTAGTTTGATAAATTTCCAGTTGGAGCTATATGAGATAGGAGCCTCCTATGGGTTGTAGCCTACAGAAAAATACATGGGATTTGGTGCTTCCGTTTCAAGTTGTAGCTTGATAGATGTCCAGTTGAAGTTGGTTGAGGTAGGAGCCTCCTATGGGTTGTAGTCTATAGAAAAATACATGGGAGTTGGTGCTTCCATTTCAAGTTGTAGCTTGATAGATGTCCAGTTGGAGCTGGTTGAGGTAGGAGCCTCCTGTGGGTTGTAGCCTGCAGAAAATAGATGGGAGTTGGAGCTTCCTAGCAAGTTGTAGCTTGCAGAATTTGAGGTAGTAGCCTCCTGTAGGTTGGAGCCTACAAAAAATAAGTGGTGAGAGGGAGTTGGAGCTTTCCTTTGCATCACAACAATAATAAGATTTGGTTTTATCCCTTATGGGTTTCCACTTATATCTTTTTTCTATGTGCTTGATGATTATGTGTTGATGTGATGTTTTAATCTGCTTAATTACTTGCTCTACACACATTAAATTTGTTGATTCATTACGTATTAAGCTGCTTATGAACCGAAGGTGTAATTGAGTTGAATGAAAAGAGTTTTAAATGTCCATGAATGTACTAAACTGATTCACCCCCTGCCCTCTAATTTTAGCTAAGGGTTCATCAATTGGAATCAGAGCCATTTCCTTCTGTATCAGTTTAACAATTGGAAGGATATCCTAGGTCCCCAAAATTGCCAGCCTAGAAGGACGCTCAACAAATAAAGCCCCATTGTTTACTGGCACAAACTATACCTTCTGGAAAATAAGAATGAAAGCGTATCTGATGTCTATTGGATTAGAAGTCTGGATTGCAGTAGAAGTAAAATATGCACCAAAGGATACTGACACGGAGAAAGAAGCCAAAAAATATTTCATAGCTAATGCAAAAGAAATGAATGCACTCTTGAGCGGTTTGTGTGAGTCAAAATTTATCAAAGTAATGCGCAGTAAGACTGCCAAAGATATATGGGATACCTTAGAAAATATCCATGAGGGAGATAAAAAGGTGAAGATGGCCAAACTGCAAGCCTATAGAACTCAGTTTGAAAATTTAAAAATGAATGAAGATGAGGATGTAGCCAGTTTATTCTTAAAGGTTGCAGAAGTTGTTAATAACATGATAGCTCTAGGAGAAACCATTAAGGAATGTGTGATAGTGCAAAATATATTGAGATATTTACCATACAGGTTTAACCCTAAGGTTTCTGCCATAGAAGAAACAAAAAACTGGGAAACCTTGACCATGAACCAATTACTTGGAAACCTAACAGCTTATGAGATGAGACTTCCAAAGGGGAAGTCAAATGTGAGGGAGGTAGCCTTTAAGGTAGACAAGTGCATAAAAGAGAAGGAAGATACATGCTCATGCTCAGATGAAGAAGAGGAAAAATTCATCGTAAGATTGGATAGAGGCACGGGTAAGTACAAAGGTAAACTTCCATTTAAGTTCTTTAATTTTGGAAGAGCGGGGCACTATGCTTCAAAATTTCCCCAATAAGAGAGCAGAGAACCAGCCAAAAGAGACAGATAAAACCAAAATAAATAACTGGTAGAAAGGGAAGAGATTTAATAGAAAATCATTTTATGCTCGACAAGGTAGTAGCGCATCTGAAAGCTCAGATGAATCCTCAAATGAAGAAGGAAACTTTGAATTTGTGTTGATGGCCAAGGAAGAGCTTGAATGATACCCTCTGGAAGATGAGGTAGATCTTTAGGGGGAGCTAACTAGTGCCCTGGAGGAAACATACATACTTAAACTCAAGTGTAGAAAACAGAAAGACATTCTCCTGAAATATGTGAAATATGTAAAGGAAGAGCCAAGTTCGGAAAACCTCATTCAGTTGAAAGTAGAACTTGAAGCAACTAAGAAGGTGGAAGACATTTTGATAAAGAAAATAAAAGATAAAAGTTAGGAGCAAGAGAATATGGAGGAAGAAGTAGTATGCCTGAGAAAGAAATTAGAAAATTCCCAAAGGGAATTATCTATGAATAATCCATGGATGAAAAGCTCTGAACAGTTGGAAAAAATACTAAATGCTCAAAGATCTCCTCTTATAAAGACCGAGATAGGCTATGAAGGAGAAAAAAATAAGTCCAAGGTTGAAGATAACAAGAATATCACTTTCGTGAAAGTTGTAATAAAAGAAAATGATAACTCTCAGTAATCTGAGAGTATTGCATCTAGAAGACTGATAGAAGAAAGGATAAGGTTGTGTAAGCAACTCAGGGATGAGATTACCTCCATGGAAAACTCAGAGAAGGCAGACATTGAGAAATATGATGAAGCAACCCAAAAGAGATCCAAAGAATTAGAAGCAAGCAAGACCTTGATGGGTAATGAAGCAAACATAAACAAGAAGCAACCTCAAATGAAAAATAAAGAAATGAAGAAACAGTTAGTTGCAAAAGGCTCATACACTCTTGAATATGAATTGAATAAATTTGGAAGCTGTCAAAGGAGGTTCTTTCGTCCTATGAGAGGTATCACTTGTTTTGCCTGCCACAAACCTGGATATATTGCGGCATACTGTAATACAAATCAAATCCAGTCCAAACAGCAAAATATGAAGAAAATGGAAAGACTACCTCAAGCAAACAAATGGAGAGGACAACCTTTCACCATGTACACTAAGCGTTTCCATGGCTACTATTTTTCATGCAACGAATTTGGACATAAATCTGTTGAATGTAAATTGTGTTAAAAAAGGGGAACAAAATGCCATACATCAGCTCAACCTTACTTAGGTAAAATAAGATGTTATTCATGCCACAAGCTTGGTCACAAAGCAAAATACTATAAGCTTCTATATACATTAAAGAACTCTAGACATATGATGGAATCCAATCAAATTAGACAAAACTATGAATAAAAAATAAGTGCAGACATTATGAAGAACCCCAATAAAGTATGGAAGGAAAAGAGAAAGGGGGAGCCTGCTACTTCAATAACATAATGAATCCATATTTTTAGGGGGAGTTGCTCTAGGAAGCAACGCAAATATCCAGCCAGTAATAGATAATAAGCAACATCCCAGGGGGAGAGAATTTCATAAATAGTTCCCATAAAAGTAGTCTAAGAAGAGCTACTTGGAATAAGAAAAGCTAAAAGTTCAGGAAGGGAAAGGAAAATTCCTTTTTCAGAGAACTATAGAGGAAGAAGGATACCTAAAGGGTTCAATATCCAACAAGTTGATGGAAGTAGAGAAGGAAACAAGCAACCATGATAGTAGAGGGAACATCAGCCATGAACATGTAAGATAAGAAGACAACAACACACTAAGTGATGAATGGTTAAAATCACAAAAAATATGTTTCGAGCTATAGAACTGGAAATATCCATAGAGGATGATCACATTGTGCATCACACTGCAAGAGTTAAAAATGAAAGAAAATTAAGAAGGATGAGTAAGAGAAATGTTTATCATCATTCATCAATAGAAGGTCCCCTTCGAGGAAAACAATTAAATGAGTAATAAAACTATGAGTTGTCTACCCTTTTAGATTCCAAGTAAAGAAATTTAAGATGTCTTCCTGAAGATCATTATGTTAGAACAATTGAATTGTATATAGAGCAGCAATGATTCCGGAGTAGTCCTAGAAAGGAATACGCAGTGACATTATTTTAAAATAGAATGACAGAATAAGCAAAAGGTTAATGACGCCAGGATCAGATTCAGTATATTGATGATTGCTGTTGAGAACAGTGGAGAGCTTAATAGTAGAAACTATGAAATTTCTCTTAACTATGGGTGTATGTGCAAGTTGAAGTGAAACTACTGCATGGATTATCAAATTAGTATTAATTGGTATTTGGAACAAGCAACCTGCATATCAACAGAATACCAAGTGTTATTAGTGGAGAAGTGGTATGGTACAGGTCCTCAGGATCATAGTATTATGGAAAAAGTACATCAAGGTAGTATTCCCAACGTTATCAACATTATAGTATATGTGGATTAAGCTCTGGTTGCTCTGATTATCACAAAGTATTTTCTGATTGTAAATACTGGAGAATGTTGAGCTGCATTATTAAAGCATGAAAAGGTCAATAAAAGTGCTAAAGGATCATTATCTCATTTACATTCGAAGTATTATATTGAGCATTGAAGCAGTATCTATTTCTAGATATAACTACGTACCTTCCTCAAGTCAGTACATATATATCTTCAAGGCCTCTTTCTTAAGATCATTCATAAAACTGTGTGAAGTCTGTTTGTTGAGATTTCAATTAAACAACTTGAAGATGTTTTGCTCAAGATCATTGTGATAGAACAATTAAAGTATCTGAAGTATGAAGGACTAGTTGTGTTAATCTTACTATTTGAAGCTCAAGAGTCTTTTATTGATTCATCTAAAGCCTACTTCAACATAAAGGAATTACTGGTATTTCACCATTGCAGAGAGGTTGATCATTGACATACATACCCCCCTTATGTCATAAATAAAATTGTATAGTTGATAAGTGAGATTGAACAATGAATTGAATGTATCTAGCCTTAAGGGTTTGTTTTGAAAATACTCTATACAGTATTAAAGTCATTGGGTCTTTTTGATTGAAAGACGTGCTAGTTTTACAACAAGTTGTAAGGATTCTTGAGATTCATTATTCACATGATTAGTATCAAGGGCCTTTCGGCTGTTAGTGTAATATCCCTGTCAGTAGTCTAGCACATATCACCAACAATAGCCAGTAAAGGTGAACCATAGCTACAAAAGATATATTGGCATCATCATATTTGAACAAATGTGTACTGCAGATGTGTATTGTAGAATAATAGACATTCCATCTACAACCTTCCTCAATGGATATTTATCTCAGATGAAGATCATAAATATAGACTGAAGTATATTTAGAGAAGAATTTATATGTCGTATGGAGCATTCTCAATATTTTAGTATTATTCCAATGATGCATCTCTGATTATATAAGTCTGGTACAATTTGTTCTATGAAGTGTCCTTATCATCACCTTCAGCTTTATACAAGTGCAAGGAGTCTGTGCTTGGGATATTATCAACTTATTGTGTACATACATACAAGTTCAATGATTCTCAAAGTGTTCTCCCAACAACTCTTGTACACCAGTCTGGAGCAACAAGGTATAAAGTCAGAAGAAAAAGGCCTATACACAAATTATAGAGAAATAATGCAAATATGGAAACTACAATGAGAAATGTGCAACCCTTTGCCTTTGATGTCAAAGGGGGAGGAAAAGCAAGCAGAAGAAGAAATGTTCTTCTAAAAGAAAGCAGAGGAAGAAAGACACTTCTCAGAATGAAAGGGGGAGGAAATCTTGGAGGAAGTATTTGAGTGTTGGAGGAAGTGTTGCCATCAATGCCAAAGGGGGAGACTGTTGCAAATATTTTCATTGATGGCAAAGGAGCACATAGGAGCAACACCAGAATTATCATTAAGAAAAAAGGAGCAGATCAAGATCAGTTAGAGTATAAAGGAGCAATAAGGCAAAGAAGCAGATCAGGCAATAATGTAGTAAGAAAGCATAAAAGAGAGGCAGAGGAGCAGCAAAGAGGAAAGGAGCAGCAGTAGACCATCAGCAAAGGTAAAGGAGTACAAAGTAGTGATTAAGGCATGCACCAAGCATGATAATCCCAAGTCGGAGTGAATAAAAAATAGAATAACAAGCTCGAGAGAGATCAACACTTTTAAAAATTGAATAAATCTCAGGAAGGATAGCGGAGATGTAGAGCAGTGGTGGTCGTAGAAAGCAGAGAAATTGACTAAGGCAGAAAAGACTCAGAAGAATTCCAAAGGATGAATTGGATGTCGAGGATTGAATCACATAATTGAAGTTTTAATATTAAATGGCAGATATGTGGACGCATGTCAGGCGGAGAATGAAAGAGCACATCGCAAATCAACAATTATAGCATTTATGTGTTAAGGATCGAAGACCAATCAGATTTGCAAGCAGCAACAAGGTTCATTATATTAGGCACAAATGAATGGTGGGGATCATTTGACAAACTCGTGAAGACTTCACACATCGCAAGATTTAGTGGATAGCGTTAATATTTCATACAGTAAGTTATTTAACCTGTGATGCAAAGTTAATCAATGAAACAAGTGTGGACCGTGCGATCCTTCAAATACCAACGACGAAGATCGAATTGCACTGGGAGTAATTTTGCAAATTGAAGCTTTTAGAGTTTAGCGTTAAGGCGTTGCATCGTAAGTTAAGTTTTTTGTGATGCGAAGTGGAGAAGGCACCTATCGACACTGTGCAATATCACAAATCATAACTTTTAGAGTTTAGCGTCAAGGCGTCACACGGTAAGTTAAGTTTTTTGCGATGTGAAGTGGAGAAGGCTCGTGTCGGCACTGTGCAATATCGCAGATCGCAAGGAATAAGGTTTAACCACTAAGTTAAATCATAAAGGTTGTGAAGTGTGATCGCCTATGATTGGTCACTATGTTGTGGGACCCTACAACCAAATTTAAGTGTGTAAGCACAACCTTTCTAGTGTTAAATCACATCAGAGGTGGAAAAGGGAATTATAATGTTAAACCTTTGATACGCCGAAATGCGATATGAGGGCAGACACAATAAAGTTCGAAGTCAAGATCTGATGTATTTCAAGTGTGGGGCTATGTGGTTTTATGAAGAAAACTTTGGAAGCAGAGGACGACTGGGTGTACAAAGAAAAGACTGAATGAAGGAAAAAGACTCGAGTGTATAAAGAAAATTCCGAATGGGATTAGACTCAGATAAGACCTGAATCTAAGTGCAGAACAGTGTCATGCGGTTGCGGTTGTGAATTAAATGGAAAGGCTGAACGCAGAAGAAAATACTTGGGTAACAAAGGAAAGACTAAACACAACAAGAAAAGGCTCGGTTAAGTAAAAGGACCCGACCCCATGCAGAATAGTGTTTTATGCAGTTGCGACAATGAGCTAAGCGAAAAGCTGAATGCAAGAGAATGGACTCGGGTAGAGTGACCCGACACTCATGCAGAGGTGTTATGCGGCTAAGGCAATTTTATAAAAAACACTGAACGTGGGTAGAAGGAGACTCGGGTAAGTAACCCGACACAGAGCAAAGGAGCAGAGAAGAGCATAGAACGCTGCAGGTAAGATATGCAATAAGCAGAGGCAGTGTAAAACATAAAGGCATGGGTCAAGTCGGGCTAAGAAAGTAATGCTGCAGCACAGTTGGAAATATAACAGCAGGCAGAGAAGACAAGATGAACAGAAAAGAAAGAAGCTGAAAGGACTGAATTGAAATACTATTGTAACTATAAATGTAAATTCATTGATTATTTTATATTGTTTGTGATGCAAAGGTAAGTCTCCGTAGGCATAGGCAAAACTGCATGAGTACTGTAATAATTACTTCTGATGTAATATCCTGAACTGAAGAATGAGGAATCAAATGGGTGAAAGGAAAAGCGTAATGCCTATTCACTTCATAATCCCATAGAGAATGCAAATAGTCATTAAGTTATATGTATAAAACATGTAATATCCATGTGCAGAAGGTTATGAAATAGGAAGAGAGAGAGAGAGGGTGCAAAAAAAAATTGAAGAGTGCAGAAGAGGTTAGAAAGCTGCAGAATTGAAAAGAGAAAAAGAATGTAAGAGATTTGTATAATTTTGGAGAGTGGAAGAATAAGAGAGAGCTGATTTGAAGTAGAAATAAAGGCTGAAGAGGCAGCAGTGGAGAAGGAGTATAACAGAGTTGATATCCAGGTAAATCAACATTTTAGTTTCATGTTGAGTGAGGGTATTGTAGTCTCCTTTCAAGTAGTAGACTGATAAATTTCCAGTTGGATTTGGTTGAGGTGGGAGCCTCCTATGGGTTGTAGCCTACATAAAAAATGCATGGGATTTGGTGCTTCCGTTTCAAGTTGTAGCTTGATAGATGTCTAGTTGGAGCTGCTTGAGGTAGGAGCCTCCTGTGGGTTGTAGCCCACAGAAAAATACATGGGAGTTGGTGCTTCCATTTCAAGTTGTAGCTTGATAGGTGTCCAGTTGGAGCTGGTTGAGGTAGGAGCCTCCTGTGGGTTGTAGCCTGCAAAAAATAGATAGGAGTTGGAGATTCCTTGCAAGTTGTAGCTTGTAGAATTTGAGGTAGTAGCCTCCTATAGGTTGGAGCCTACAGAAAATAAGTGGTGAGAGGGAGTTGGAGCTTTCCTTTGCATCACAATAATAATAAGATGTGGTTTTCTCCCTTATGGGTTTCCACTTATATATGTTGTCTATGTGCTTGATGATTATGTGTTGATGTGATATTTTAATCTACTTAATTACTTGCTCTACACACATTAAGTTTGTTGATTCATTATGTATTAAGATGCTTATGAATTGAAGGTGTAATTGAGTTGAATGAAAATAGTTTTAAATGTCCATGAATGTACTAAAATGATTCACCCCCCCCCCCCCTCTCATTTTAGCTAAGATTTCATCACTGGAAATTAGTTTGAACTAAGAAGTTCATGAAGTTCACAAACATAAGTTGTGGGTAGTGTGAATCAGGGAGTCTGTCAAGTTCCATATTCCTACATGGGCGGATTTCTGAGTTGCGGCTTATAGGTTTCACTTGTGACCTATGAAAATGTCTTGAAGCTCTTCTTAGTCCCCACATGGTGGTGATTTGGTAAGGACAAAGTTTATCATGCCCAAGGGCTTGTTCAGAGAGGGTATACTGCCACTCGTTGAAGAAGATGATGTGTAATGTACATATTGATATGAAAAAATATAATTTGGAGGGCCTCACCCATGAATTTTATAGAAATATAAATTTCATTGAGAAAATTACTTAGCAAGAGTATTAGTAAGGAAATTTCATTTTTTTAACATTAAAATATAGGTTAGTCAATGACAAGGAAGTTAAGTTTTAATTCTAATTAATTTTTAAGATTATAATTTACATAAGTTTTTTTTTCCACAGAAAAAAATTGAATTTTTTATAAATATAACAAAAATTTACATCATATATGCCGCAACACTCCTTATGAAAACATCACCCACAATCAAGAGGGGCATGCTGAGAGAAGCGCGTAGATCAAGACAACAACCAAAAAACCCACTGCCTTGTTCAGAATTTATAGGGTTAGAGATTAATTCAAATTCTCTTCTTGATAATTACTTGTGAGCTTACTTGAGTTTCTTATGTCTTCTCTTGCTTATATTATTTAGTCTTTCATCAAGTTAATTACCAAAATAAAAAAGACACAAAGTTAGGCTCCTAGAGCTAGGGAAAAACCTCTCCCTCTTGGAGAGGAAACCCCACGAGAAATTATTCTTATATACTTTCAGATGAAAAGTACCATGACCAAGATTCAGACCCTAGACCTTTATATGCTTCCAAGACCTTGTCATTGCTTCTTCATTGGCTTCTTATTTCCTGCACCTACTTACATCGATCTGCACCTGTCAACACCAAGGCTAGAGAGCTCGATCTCTCCTTGTGTTCTTCCTTCTCTGGATGTATATAATTATTTCTTAAGATATCAACACTTTACACAGTCATAATGCTATTTTGGCACAATAGTATGATCTCTTCCTCATGTAGACCACTGCCTTGATCTCGCATATATTCTAGACCTGAACTCGCACTTTAGTATGCTTGCAATACCTCTGTGATCTGCATTCATTTTAGACTTAAGGCATTACTTCAATATGCTTCCTTGACTTCAATTCAACGCTACCTTAACTTCACTTAAACCATGTACTTGACCGAAGTTGTATCCTTCCTGAAATCATAGATATTTCCACACTATTTTCCTGTCTCATATTCACACTTTGGTTGCCTAGAAAAGTCCGCAATTTCCTGTGGAAATCTCAGAAAAAAATCCACAAAATGCTTGGTCAAAAGATCCACAACTTCTATGCATATATAGGAGTAGGTTCATTGATTTTAGGCCGACCATTCTACTGCTTGTAGGCTAACTAGTCATGCTGTTGGAAGGCCAAAATTAACACATATTGTAAGCTTATCTTTCACCGTATATTAAGGTTTTCATAAGCTATTCTTTCATGGATAATTTGATAAGGTCTTGGAGCATTTTTTTAGACTAGATCCTTCATATATATATGACACTTAATTACATTTATACCTACAATCCAAAACCCTAAATAGACATCAAGAAGAAGTCTATTTAAACTATAATAAAATCTTGCCCATGAAACCCATGAAGCAAGTACAAAAAATATACATTTTGTTATCTTTGTCTTCTTATTTAAATAAATACATAATTACATAGTCAATATGAACACCGATCCCAGTTACACTTTTCAACACTCCCTCTTAACTAGGGAGGTATTCATATAGGTACATGGTCACTTTCAAACTGAAGAATCTTATAAGAAGAATCAGATTGGTAATCACATCTATATAACATCATATCAACCAACATTATCCTAGTGCAAGGCCTTGACTAACAACCCCATATCTCAACGAGACAATGGGCTACAATGCTGGTGAGACACATCACTTATAGACACCATAATCATTGTCTCTCCAAGGTGCATACTCCACCCATGTGTTCCCAGAGTATGACCTTTTTGGACTATTCTTCTCTTGGGTAGCCAACCCTCAAAGAACTTTGACTACCCTTATCTTGAATGCCCTATCTCATTCTCAAAGTGTATCGAATGCCAGATGATAACCTAATCCTCCATTCTGTCTTCTAGGTTAAGACCAGAATGATGTGTCTATCCATTCTCTCCACATGGCCTTCACTAAGATTGATGGCTATAAATCCTAGTCTAGTGCATGACACATGTATTAGAGAATCGTACACGTCACTCCCTCTTAACTCAGGAAGGAAATACTTCAAGTTTCCAAGTAAGAAACTTACCACCAGGCTCCCTCTCAACCAGGGTCCTACAGGAACAATGGTGAGACACCCAGATGCTCATGAAGAATTCCTCCCCTCGATGTCGTGGAATTCGATATTGAGAAATATTCAACCTTTGGCTTCATAGGGCACACATCATCTATCACTTTAAATCACGAGTCATGTCAACCATTAGAAAGTGATTCATCATTATTTCTCATCTGATCCACCATTATGCCATGTTTATTTCCTTCGAATCATCTCCAAGGATCATACATCCTTTCTCATGATTAGCAACCCTGTACAAATTCATCTAGATAAACATATTCATATGAAATTTTTAAAGCAAAAGTTACCTCAGTGATGATCTTTCACCATGGCATCTTCTTGTAGGCATAAAAATCATTTATTTAGATTGAAACATCTCCTAATGATATGTTTTGTCAAGGGTCTTCTTCTTTACCAGACTTCTATCAGAGTCTACATATCCTCCCAGGAGATCTCCTAGTCTCATCTTCTTGGCTTTTGAATCATAACTGCCTCTTGACATGATTGCATTTCATGATCTCTTCCTTTTTGCACATTCTTCATTCCCAAGAACTTACAAATTTTCCAGTTCCTCGTTCATATACAACCACCTCATATTCCATGAGGATATATTATGTTGATTTCATCTGTTAGTGCACCGAGAGATCCTCCTTCATAGATTATACTTCTAAATATAGAGGCATATTACATGAAACCATATGACATGACTTTATAGCATCCAGTATCATCATATAAATATATCCATACCTCATACCTTTTTCATTTAATTAACCCTGTAACAGTTTTACTAGAATGAAGAGCTTCATTCTCTTGACCTGATCCATCAATATGTCATCACATCCCATAATTTTGTAGCATGGAATTCTTGATGAAGCCATTATGCTTTCTTTTGAATCAGTGAATTCATAGAGAAATCCATTAGAAAATTTCACCACCAGTTTTCATGATGACACTTGATCTTAATGACAACCTTCCATTAGTATTGTTATCAGAGAGGTTTTTACAGGAGTTGTTTCATTGAGATCTCCTGCCATGCTTTGTTCATGATGCTATACTGCTTCCTATCATACTATTTACAACCAACATAAATCACTTAAAGGAGAAGATGATCTCAATAGTGGAGATCCCTTGCTTCTTCTTTCTTAGATTTCTTTGCATCAGGTTCTTCCCTCATATATGAGATATAGGATTCTTCCCTTTTTCTCTTGTCCTTTTCAGATTTAGGACAATCTCTTTTATAATTCCCAAGTTCATCACATCCAAAGCATCGTACTTTGTCCATATTTCTTCTTCTATTCTGAGGACCAAATTTACCGAATCTTCCTTTCTTCTTGGAAATGGCTGCAAAGGCTTGGTTCCCTTCACTTGGACTTGTGTTAGCTTTGAATTTCAGTCTTGTTTCCTCTATTTTACACAGAGACCATAAATCGTAGAATAGTGTGACTTCTTTCTTCCCGTATAAACTTGAAGTCAAGTTTCCCCATTCCTCTGGTAGAGAATTCAACACCACTGTAGTCATTTCATTGTCATACATTACTTCTCCTAGTTCTTGCGGTTGATCTCTTATTTCAAAAATCCTCATAAAGTATGGAGTGATTCCTTCTTCCCTTGAAAATTTCATTTTACATATTTCTTGTCTCAGAGAGATTGCTTCTCCTGCAGTACTTATAGAGGATAGATCCACTAGTTTCTCATATATTTCTTTAGCAAACTTTACTTTTGATACATAGGGAATGAGTGAGTACTTAATGGATTCTATGAGAATCCTCTAGGATTTGATTTCTCCCTTCATGTACTTGGCATGAGCTAGAGCATCTTCTTTTGGTGGTTGAATTGTCAATGCTTCAATGTAGTCCATAACTTCGTCTTCAATTAAATTCAAATCTATCCTCTTCTTCCATGCACTAAATTTTGATGACCCAACCAACTTGTTTCTCTCTTTACAATAAGTCATCTTGACAAATTTAAGTAAGGTCATAGATACTTACTTGAGTAGAGTGGCTCGCAGCTTCCTTGATGATGACGAAGAAGTTATGAGCTTCTTCTAATATAGAAATCTTCAATATAGGTGTTCTTGGATCCTTGATGATAAAAGATATCTTTAAAAGATGATGACCTCCTCTAATAATGTCTTGAATGTAGATCTTTGATGGAAAATATTATTTACTTGAAAAGTTGATTCTTTGAATGAGATGGAGATCTTTCACAAAAATAGCTTGAGAGTCTTCCTTTCAAACTGATTTGAATTTTCACCCAAACGATGAATTTTTCTTCCTGAAGTGTCTCTTTGTCAAGTAGCCCTTGAGTTCAGCACCTTGGCTCTGATACCATGTGGAGAATTTGAAGGGTTAGATATTAATTCAAATTCTCTTCTTGATAATTACTTGTGAGCTTAATTGAGTTACTTATGTCTTCTCTTTCTTAGCTTATTTAGTCTTTCATCAAGTAAATTACCAAAATACAAAAGACAGAAAGTTAGGCTCCTAGAGACAAGGCAAAACCTCTCCCTATTGGAGAGGAAAACCCGCGAGAAATTCTTCTTAGAGACTTTCAGATGAAAAGTACCATGACCAAGATTCAGACCCTAGACCTTTATATTCTTCCAAGACCTTGTCATTTCTTCTTCATTGGCTCCTTCTTTCCTGCACCTACTTACACCGATCTGCACCTGTTAACACCAAGGCTAGAGAGCTCGGTCTCTCCTCATGTTCTTCCTTCTTCGGATATATATAATTCTTGCTTGAGATATCATCACTTTACATAGTCATAATCCTATTTTGGCATAGTAGTATGATCTCTTCCTCATGCAGACCACTGCATTAATCTCGCATATATTCTAGACCTGAACTCGCACTTTAGTATGCTTTTAATACCTCTGTGATCTGCATTCATTTCAGACTTAAGACGTTACTTCAATATACTGCCTTGACTTCAATTCAACGCTACCTTAACTTCACTTAAACCTTATACTTGACCGAAGTTGCATCCTTCCTGAAATCACATATATGTCCGCACTATTTTCCTGTCTCAAATCCGCACTTTGGTTGCCTAGAACTCGAAATTTCCTATGGAAATCTCAAAAAAAAATCTGCAAATTTCTTGGTTAAATGATTTGCTGCTTCTGTGTATATATAGGAGCAGGTTCACTGATTTTAGGCTGACCATCCTATTTCTTGTACGTCGACTAGTCATGTTGTTGGAAGGTCGACATTAACACATATTGTAAGCTTATATTTCAATGTATATTAAGGTTGTCATAAGCTATTCTTTCACAGATACTTTGACAAGGTCTTGGAGCATTTATTTTAGAATATATCCTTCATAAATATATGACACTTAATTACATTTATAACTAGAAGCCAAAACCATAAATAGACATCAAGAAGAAGTCTATTTAAACTATAATAAAATATTTCTCACGAAACCCATGAAGCAATTACAACAAATATACATTTTATTATCTTTGTCTTCTTCTTTACATAAATACATAATTACATAGTCAATATGAAGATTGATCCTAGTTACACTTTTCAACATGCCTATGAACCACCACAATATTAGTGTATCATCAAGCCATAGTGAGCACATGAGAAACACATAAAAACTTGCCAGATATCAGGGCCTCCATACTTGGAGAAACACCCCACAGTAACATCAAAAAAGAAAAAAAGACAGAAAACAAGCCTCCCATAAGGGAAAACATCCCAAAATAGAGCATAGTATAACATTATTTATCATGTTATTTAAGTAGAAGAAAGCAAAAACCTAAGGTAGAAATTTACATCGAGTTCATAGCCTGTAACATATATACAAAATCTCCAGGAGATATAAATTTGTTGGAGGAAAAATAAAGCAGCCTGAAAAGTGTGAAGAAAATAACTGTCAATACGGCCTAGTGTCCAACACACGGACAACCGAGTCGTTCTTCTCCTCTATTTTCCATGAGCCCTAAACTTGTCGAAGACCATATTTAGATAGAATGTCAACATCCCCATTTCATTCCCAACACTCGACGTGAGGAACATGTGCCACCTGACCCAAAAACGACAACGAAAATCCTGGAATCGCTTGCCGTTGACATAGTAGAGAGCAAAAGTAATCAGAGACTAACAACACCAGCCCCCCTGGAGACAAGTTCACGGACACCAACTGCGATGAAACGAAGAAAAAAAATAATAAAATCAACCACCCAAAGTTCCTGTGCATAGTGATTCCAAACCCCAAGGTGGTAAATAGGTAAATGCCAAGTGGAAGGTTAACGACCCAACCTGGCAACACCTGGCCCAACCTCCAACCAAACACCCACCCCCCATGCATTCCCCATTTATGTCCACACTACTGCATCATTCTATCCGCCAATGTAAATTCTTGGGCTTCCGCCATTGGAGTCTTTTGCTCAATCTTCAGACTTGTTTTTTCGTCATACGAAGTCCCCAGAAATTGAAATCCCAAGACAAGTTGGTAAATAGGATATTTGGTTTTGATCAATTATTTTTGTTTTGTACAAATTTTGTAGACTAGTGCATATAAGCTACAAAGTTGGCATTTTTTTATAAATGATACTTTACTTAGAATCTTGGTTTCTTATTTTATTAACTATTATAAAACTAAATTATAAGAACCCCTGATGGGGGTGTTCTCCCACACGGTAACAATACTTCCTTGTGAAGCGAGCCTGCTCTAGATGTCTTCAATTCGATATGGCGTGTCAAAGGTCTGAAGGTGGGTGTTTGGAGGCATACAACTTTTTAACTCATTATAAATGCAGTCTCGTGCCTCTAGGGTGGTGAAAGGATTTTCTCTGGGCGAAGGGTGGTGAGGTTTCACCCTCATATCGCTTCATTACAATGCTACTAAAATTGTTCATATGGGGTTTTTTGGTGCATGCATTTGTGTTAGGGGGTAATACGTTGTATGCGTCCTATCTAAGAAGACGAGGGACGATATTTTTCATTCTGGTTAATATATTGAGGACACATTTAGTTTCAGTACATTTCTTCTGTTCTCTTAGCATGCAAATTTTGTATGTTATTAATGTGTTACTGCTCTGCAGGGGGTGCAACTGGTGGTTAGTCTTGTTGTTGGTGGTTCAATTTCATGGTGTGTTTTCTTGTTATCTAGGCTTTGTCTTGTTTCATAACATGTCGAGTCTATTAGGTAGTAGGATTTTTTTTCCTCGAGATTTATTTAATGATTCTTGTCAACCACAGTGTGGGTTTTTTCTCTTATTCTGTTCAAGTCATATTTTAGATAACTGGCCAATCACATTTACTTGTACTAAGGGTTTGTATACAAGTTTCTCTTTCATTTGGTCTGCTTCTGAGGGTTTTGGGTTTCTATGTCCTTAAGGTGTCTAGAATTGGTATATTGTATTGAATTTGGCCCTTTGATGTGGAATTGGGGGGATGATATGGTACTTTTCCAGTCATACAAATTCAGTTTATCGTGTGTTCGCACTCTTCTTTTGATGGTTGTGGTTATTGTGCTTGTTTAGTCTGTTCCCCATTTTCGGTTAGTATGCCCCCTCATTAGTAGATGATGAGTAGGAAGAGTGTTTTAGGGTTTGGATTTATCAAGCGAACTCAAATCTTTGTGTTTGATTCTATGGGTTCCTTTCTTTATGTGGTGCCTTTGGAGGTGCATAAATAAATTCTACTCCTAGAGGAAAAGGAGGTTGAGGAATGACCTTATCACTCTGCTTTTGAGATTTAGATGGCGGATTTGGATCTAAGAAGGGTCCTCGATCCTGCAGGTTCCGTAAAAAAATCTATATTTCCTGTATTCCCTGACCTAGCACTAGCAGATGGATTGACTGCTTCATCTTATCTTTAAGGAAAAACAAGTCAAATCTTACAGTTTGTTTTCTAGCTTGGAGTATATCAAACAAATTTTACAGAGTCAATGATTTTGTCTAGAAAATATTGAGTCTCGATTGGCTCATGTGAAAAACTCCATTGGTTCAGATTCTGCCTCAGGGGATCTCACTAGTGATCTTCCTAGACACCTTGGGGATCATATTGAACCTCTTGTTGATAACGTGCAAATCCTTTTTCTTATTTATTCTTATCAAGATTGACCTTTGGCCATATGGTGTTTGTTGTTTTTTGCTACAATAGTGTGAATGGAAATTTTGGTTGTTAGTTCATCTATTAGAGGAATATTGTGGTCTCTTGTGCTCGCACTTTTGGTATGTGTATGGGGCTTGTTTTGGAATGGATTTGACAATTCTACTATTAACTGTTGGCATATGTTTTTTTTGGTGAATGGGCACACTTGTTTTCAACGATATGATACATAGGTATCCAACATTCCTTCTTCTTGTGATGCAGGCACTCCTTTTGGGCATGATTTTTGTTTTGTATGGGAATGGAATTCCTGTTGTGATACATATGTAATATGGTTCTAACGATGTTGTCTTTGGTTTTTGGACGTATCTCTGGTTGGTAAGCTGTGTCTTTTGGTTCTGTTTAGAGTGCTCAAGACTTGTGTTGTAAATTGCTTATCTTTTCTGGGTCTATTTAGCTCTCCTTCATAGTCTAGTTTGGAGGTGAAGTTGTATTTACAGTCTTTGGGGTTGATAGCAATATTGCTCTGGGATATTGGTCTGGCTATTATGGCTCCTACTGTTGTTAGATTCTGAGTCTCCATTGGTTGTACAATGTTGGTAAATTTTTTGGCTATGGTCACTCTGTAGAAATTTGCTAAATAATGATATTTATCCACCGAGATTATCCTGATCACATATCAATTGAAATTCATATGCAACACATAATCTCTTCCACTCAGATCATCACACATGCGGAAATAAAACAAGCGATAGCACATCAATTCATCATACACATTAACATAGTATGTATGGGGAAAGCTTATCGCTGAAAACCCCGTAGCTATTGTGTATATTATAATGGAGAAATCATGTAACAAACTCAGTACAATACTCCTCACAAGTACTCAGTACTTTCTCATAAAGTTACACACAAACTAGCTCAGTTTTGAACAGGTTACTGGTTCAAAACTCACCACTAATTGTCTTGCCTCTATTGCACAATCATGGCCTGTCTAAATAGAGATCCAAGGTTCGAATCTCCTTGGCTTGACAGCGCAATCATCATTGGCAATTGCCTCCAAGTGTGGTGCAAATCTCATGCACAACTGATGTCACAACTGATAGCTGTACTCACCCTGTCATCTACCTCTTTCACTGGTCTCCACTGAACTGTCCATGCACTGTAGTGAACTGATGTGTTCTTGAGTTGAATAATGAGTTACTAATTAGTGAATTAAATAATATTTAATTCACTCCACTCATAACTAGTTGATTAGTTAGTTAAACTAATCTCAACCAGTTCAACTAAGTTAAACCGAACACAACTCCACTAGCTGTCCCATTAACTCCACCAAACTTCTGCCACTGAAGTCCTAACTGAAGTCAACCATGCATGAGCTCACCAAACCCATAGGAATAGTGTAATTCCTCTGTCAGATGCATGAGCCACTTCCAAGGCTCGAACTGAAGTGCTCCAAGAGAGTAAACTGAAGTTTAGAGTCCAAATATTATTAAGGGTAAATAATATTTGACTTCCTTATTTTTAGGATAGGCAGTCTAAAAATAGACTTCGACCTATAGGTCCAAAAATAGAGGTCCATCTATTTTTACCAACATGACCAATACTCCAAGAATAACATACTGCAACCCCTGGACCATGCTCCATATGTCTAAAAATAGACTTTGCGCCAAAATTTGCCTACGGGCCCACTTAGTGAAGGCGACTTCATTTCACTAAGCTCCATCATCTTGCTGCATTTTCAACACACTCGTTTATGGATGTAAATATGTTGTACCCATTTTTGTGATCAATACAAGTTTTTTCATTTTATATATATATATATATATATATATATATATATATATATATATATATATATATAATTAATTAATTAATTTAATAACAAGTTTTTATATAAATTTAAAATTGTTTACTTATATTAAATTAATTATTTAAAATATAATTATGTTATATAATCATAGCTGATTTACCTAAATTATATATATGTTCTAATTTTTTATGTTATCCAGTTTTCATTTATTATTTTTTATACAGTTTAGGGATATTTATTTTCCTTATTTAAAATTTTATAAAGGAAAATAAATATCCCTACAGGAGATTAAAAAATAATAAGTGAAAACTTGATAATATAAAATTTTAAAACAAATATAATGATAAATTAAATTATAAAGAATTAAAAAATCCCATGGTATTTAAAATTTGAAAAATAAATAATAAAAAATAGTTTTTAATAATTTATATAAATATAAATATTATTACTTATAAATATTATAATATGATATTATGATAATACTATTTATTTAATATTGTTTCGAACAAATATTTAAAAGTAATTAAAATTTACTGTGAAGTAGATAAATTCCTAAGAATATTAAAAGACAAAATATATAATAGTATTAAAATACAAAATATATAATTCGATGTAAAAAAAAAGTTTAAATATTTTTACTATAAAGTTAATATAATAATTATCATTTATGTAATAAATTACTTTTAATACTAATAAAACTATTAATCCTTGAGTATATGTTGTTTTGTTATAGGATTGTCAAATGTTTAGAGTTTTGAAAACGGTGTTGGTGATGAGCATCAAATTTTTAATCCACGAATGCTAAAAAGTTATGAATTGAAGTTTTTTTATTTTATTATTACTATTATTATTTTGTAAGTTTAACGATTCTATTGATTAATCAAAAGTGAATTATTTCACATTATAATATATTAATTTTTAATAATTACACAATATGATATTATATTTTTTTTTTTGACTTAGGCTTAAAGATTATATATTAGTTTGTCTTTCTTATTTTTTCTTTTCTGAATGTCTATCCGATAGAGGGAATGTTTGAGATAACCATTTCTTTTTTTTGTGTTGTTTCCATTGTCGAGTGCTTTGAAACATTTGTTGGCTCCCTGTCACTATATATATAGTGTGATTCGTGGATATGTTTTTTCCCACTCTTTGTAGATACCAAAATTATGGCTGAATTTTGTTCCTCTTTAACTAACGTGTGAGCTTCCTCTCCTAATGGTTGAGATGAGTTAGAGTCAGTTCTACAGGAGAAGTGATGGCATCAAGAGCCTTATGATTCAAAGAATTATTTGATTCGTGAGCCAAAGTGGACTTAAAACCATTGGGTCCTTTTGGATCTTGCCATCCACGATTTTTCTTCTTGGCTTTAGGGTGCGAAAAGGCGCCTTGTGAATATGGGAAAATATTATGTAGTTGTTTGGGTTGTACATAAGATCTGCAATGAAAAGATGCATTTCCCTAATCCATCGGTTGGGAATAAACCCTATTCCTCCATTTAAGGAGGATTTTATTCACCAAGACTTTACTGAGGTTCACTTCAACGCATATGCGAATAAATGTGTGAATTCCTTTCATAATCCTTTCCATGTTAATTTTGATTGATCCAAGAGGATCTTGATCAATACAAGTTTGACAGAGTTCTAGATTGTCTGACGTCCAATTTAGTTTCCAAATCCGCAGTTCCATCAGTATCGTCCGAAGGAATATTCTTCAGTGTCATGGTTCAGTGTCAAGTTCATGGTGATGTAATGGGTTAAGAAAAAAATGTTTTAAAAAGTAAAATACCTTATACTTGTAAAAATCTAAGGTTAAAAATCTAACCTAGATTTAAAACCTAAGTGCTAAGACCTAATCATAAATCCTAAGGTCTAATACTAGCACTATACATCTAAATCCTAAATTCCTAGAGCCTAAAACCTTATGGTAAATCCTAAGTCCTAAACCATAAGTCTAAATCCTAGCGCAAAACCATGTATAAAGACCTATTCCTAAACCTAAACCTTAAGCACAACTGTTATAGACCTTGTAATAATGATTCGGGTGACAACGCTTGCAAACCGCGCCAAGTCATAGACCGTGTCGGAAAAGGTTAGCATGTGAACAATCTGACCGCAGCGGGAGTTGTTTGGATATAACCGCCAGTCTTAAACCGCGTCAGAGTTTGTTGACAAGTGTTAAACAACAATTATGATCGCAGAGACCACGTGGATTACATGTGATCAAACGCAGTGGAACCGCCGGGATTATGACCGTGACCGCCGGAGCCATAAACTGACCGCCCGCCTGATCACATGCCGACAGTTTTCACCTCCGCCCGGTTAGCCTAACTGTCAGGCTGATATTTATATTATATGGTCAGTTTTTGGGTTTTTTGTAATTAAATTCAGCGCTAAGGATGTTAATACCTTATCACTTTATCCTAGGTATTAAATAAGAGATAGGGATTCGATCCTTACCACATGATTTTCTCAACCAAGTGCCAATTTTGGCCATCCAAGGTTCAAATGCAATTTTATAAATCCATGAAAAATTCATTCAACGGGGACATTGAGTTTTTGAGTTCAGTTTCAGCAAGTTGGAGGCAGTTTTGTTTTCAGCATTGCTCAATCGTCGGTGGTCGAAATTGAGAACGGAGATAGGCGTCGGAAAGGCGAGGAAGAGTAATTTTCGTTTACAGGGTTTAAAAGTTCTTGCAAGCACATTCATTCTGATCCATTTCAGTGTAAATATTCTTCAATATCAATCCTAATAAAAACGGATGCCCACTTAAAAGCGGACTCGGAGATGTAGTCCAGGAGGGACGAACTTCGTCATCAAATTGTTGCTTCTTTTTCTCTCTGTTTATTGTTGTTATTTAATCATTTATTTCTGCTGGTTTATGTCGTCTTTCATTAAAGCATACTTCAGTTGTCAGTCAATCTAAAGGACAAACTAATCAAACTTCTTAAGCACTTTATTCGATCACTTTTAGATCATTGATGAAGCAACCTAACAAATTTCCCAAATCTTCTAAGAAAGTTGGATGAGTCCGATGGATGGGAAAGTTGGGAAACCTCACCCATACTAGAGTTCCTAGATTTGATATAGATAGAGGATTAAAATATGGAAGCCAAGGTTGAAGGGAGAGACCAGATAGACCCCAAAACTAGGGTCCCTGATAAAAAAAACTTCTGTTGGTCCTCTAACTTCTAAAAAATAACAATAAAAAATATTTTTTGAGAAGAAATGTATCATCTAGAGACCACTTCTAATGAACCCATGCCTCGAGAGTCATGTAAAAAACTATTGAAATGACATAATCGCTTTATGTTCATAATTTGTAGCTATGAAACTGCATGCCATATTTTTCACCTCAAGAGAAGGAGTTTCAACTAACTGCTACACCATAAATGTAGATCCAAAGAGATCTTTCGGGTTTGGTGAAGGAGGCCTTGGTTTTAGAATGTATTTAAATGATATTTATGGGGTTGAGGTGGATGCGCCTCCCCCTTTGTCTCCACCATGAATTCTTACTACAATGTAAATCATGGCATCATTGGTAATGTTGTATTAATTAAGGGGCTTCTAATCCTGAAGCTACCACGCTTCATGTGAGCTGAAATCATTCATGAGGAATGCACATCTTCTCGTGTAAGATTTTCACAAGCGAGAAAATAAGATATGAGTTTGAAACTTGCAAATAGAAGGATTCCCCTAAGATTGGTTTCACCGAGATTGTGAAACTCTCCAGATCTGAGCTCCAGATCGCTGCACACCCTAAATTTTAAGACCCTTCAACACCGACCATTCTTCAAACCCTAGCTATTTTTAATTCATGTATATATATATATATTGACAAAGTTAGTTACTATTTATATTCCAAAAAAGTGGGGATTAAGATCCTTGTTACATTTGAGTGAAGGAGTAGAGAAACAAGGAGGGGTGATGTGGCAAAATACCGAGCCTCCTTTATGATGACTATTGCTACTATGATGCATATCCAATTCTTTATAAATCCTAACAAACTGAGATAGCATAACTACAAATTTAAATGACATAATGATAGATGAGGAAGATGGAGGAGTAGAGCCTAGTTACTACTACCTTGTCAGGCATTTGAAGTGTTTGTGGTGCCATGGTTGCCGTCAGGGTTGGTATTGGGAACATTGTTGGAGCTTGAACTCTGAACAATTCGCTTGTACACCATGTAGCGCGAGATCTCAAGGGATTCTTCAATGTGAGCACAATGATTGTTAGCTCCCCTCAGCTACTCGGTGAGGGATTGAGAATGACGTTGGACAAAGTTGGTGTCTTCCTGGTGTTTGTCCTCCATTATCCTTAACTGTGCTTTTATCAAATCCATCTCTGCTTGTAGATCAACACAATGAAAGCAATTATATTTCTTCATGATGTATGAAGGAGGGAAGGGAAAAGTCATAGCTATGTGAGGATGGATTCGGGGAGGTAGCATAGGCATTGTTTGGCAGTGAGAGAATAAGGACAAAGATCTACTGAGAGTAGAGAGACTGGAAAAAGCGCTGCGCAGCAGGAGATCAGCTGATAAGAAGGGATTAGGATTGCAGTGGTTGGAAATAATTTGAAGAGGAACAAATGGAATAGAGTGGTAGTGAGGATAGTGGAACAAAGAGCAGAAAAGAGGTAGGGATTTTGAATAAGCGTTGTGCCCAGGTGATCATCAAAGAATAAGGGATCAGGATGAGAAGGGAGGAGAGAGTGGATTCGAGGGGGCACATGAAGATAGTGAGAGGGAACCTCAGGATTTAGAGACAACGAACAATGAGCACTACACATCTAGTGGTATGAGGAATAGGGAGAGGTGGGGTTTATAGAAGAGGAAGGAGAGGCAGGCAGGTTGGGGATGAGGGGAGGGCAAGAATCCCAAGGAGACAGGATCATGGAAATATCGCAGGGGAAGGTATGGGAAATATGGACGACCTGCCATGAAAAAATCAAGAAGGCACATAGGATCATGTAGACAGAAGTCACACAGAGGGGAAAATTCAAGGTAAAGGTGAGAAGGAGATGCTATCTTGGGAAAGGAATTGACTAGGGGGTCTGTTGCATGCTTTGTTGGCCACTGTGTCAGCTTTCCTGTTGTTGGACCTGAGGATGTGGTAGAATGTGAGGCCTCCAATTTCCTTGTTCAAATTTTGATACCTTTTTATAAGTCTACAAAGAGAAATGTTGGGGGACAGGGCTGAGTTCAGCATCATGTTGATAACTATTTCCGAGTCACCGAAAATTATAGCCCTTTAAATCTTTAATCTCTTTATGATTTGGAGGCCTTTCAATAAGGTGTATGCTTATGCTCTATTATTTATAGTCATCCTAATCCCCATTCAAAGATATCAATGCTCCTGCCCTTCCCATCCACAATGTAGCCTCCAGCTCCTGTTATTCCTAGGTTTTCCTTTGAGGCACCTGTTGAGAATGCAGCAAGATGATGGAGCTTAATGAAATGAAGTCGCCTTCACTAAGTGGGCCCGCAGGCAAATTCTGGCGCAAAGTCTATTTTTAGACTATGCCTATTTTTAGACATACGGAGCATGATTCAGAGATTCCAGTTGGAGATTCTTGAAGCATGCGACATGTTGGTAAAAATAGATGAGACTCATATTTTTAGGTCCCAGGCTATTTTTAGACTGCCTCTCCTAAAAATATGGAAGTCAAATATTATTTACCCTTAATAATATTTTGACTATAAACAGCAGTTTACTCTCTTGGAGCACTTCAATTCGAGTCATGGAGGTGGCTCATGCAACTGACAGAGGAATCACGTGGTTCCTAGGGTTTGATGGCATCTTGCATGGTTGACTTCAGTTGGACTTCAGTGGCAGAAGTTTTGGAGGAGTTAATGAGACAGAGACTCATATTTTTAGGTCCCAGGCTATTTTTAGACTGCCTCTCCTAAAAATATGGAAGTCAAATATTATTTACCCTTAATAATATTTTGACTATAAACAGCAGTTTACTCTCTTGGAGCACTTCAGTTCGAGTCATGGAGGTGGCTCATGCAACTGACAGAGGAATCACGTGGTTCCTAGGGTTTGATGGTATCTTGCATGGTTGACTTCAGTTGGACTTCAGTGGCAGAAGTTTTGGAGGAGTTAATGAGACAGATAGTGGAGTTGTGTTTTGTTTATTTTAGTTGAACTAGTTGAGATTAGTTTAACTAGCTAATCAATTAGTTATGAGTGGAGTGAATTAAATATTATTTAATTCATTAATTAGTAACTCATTATTCAACTCAAGAACACATCACTTCACTACAGTGCATGATCAGTTCAGTGGAGACCAGTGAAAGAGGTAGATGAAAGGGTGGAGTTAGCTATCAGTGGCGACATCAGTTGTGCATGAGATTTGCACCACACTTGGAGGAATTGTCCATGAAAATTGCACAGTCAAGCCAAGGAGATTCGAACCTTGGATCTCTACATAGACAGGCCATGATTGCGCAATAGAGGCAAGGCAATTAGCAGTGAGTTTTGAACCAGTAACCTGTTCAAAACTGAGCTAGATTGTGTGTGACTTTATGAGAAAGTACCGAGTACTTGTGAGGAGTATTGTACTTGTTTTGTTACATGATTTCTCCATTATAATATACACAATAGCTGCGGGGTTTTCAGCTATAGGCTTTCCCCATACATACTGAGTTAATGTGTGATTGATTTGATGTGAGATCGTTTCTATTATTTCCGCATGTGACAATTAATTGTAGATGAGATTATGTGTTATGCATGCAATTCGAAATTGATGTGTAATCGAGTTAATATCCATTGAATAAGTGATTTATTCAGCTAATTTCTACATGGTATCGGAGCGAAGTTAATTGTCGAAGTCTATTACGGTGATTGCAAACTTATTTCCTCGGACAGAGTCTGCATGCGGGCCAGGTAGCCTCCGGAATATTCATCCTTCTTTGTAAGGTGAAAGATCTGGTGAATGCCCTTTGCAGTCAATCTCTGATTTGGAAATAATTTATTTTCAAGTATAGATCGGAAGCGATAGAGCTTGGAGTTTGGAATTCGAATTTTGGCAACAGCCTTTGTTTTCAGCGTGTTGAATATGTCTTTCAATCTGCTTGCGACTCGGCGGTTCTCAAGGTGTCAATTATGTTGCATGGAAGGATCGCATGGAAGTAGTGTTAGAAGATAACGGTCTGAAGGAGTTCGTAGATATGGATGTCCCAAAGCCCACTGATGCAGCTTTAGTCGATGCATGGCAAAAGAAGATAGCGAAATGTCGAAGGATCCTGTTGGAGGGCGTCAAGGATCATATTGTATCCAGCTTGCATGGAAAGGCTACTCCATATTTAATGTGGAAAGCTTTGACGGATCTATTCCAGAGTAAGAGTGACCAAAGGAAGCTGGCACTCAAAGATAAGCTCAAGAACATCAAGATGGAGAAGGGCGACAGTATCGCCAAATACCTCACGAAGTTCACTCAATGCAGAGATGAGCTGGGAAGTGTGGGAGTTACTGTCGATGAAGAGGACATGGTCGACCTGGCTCTCCTTTGTCTTCCGAAGGCTTGGCACTCATATCAAGATAGTGTCAATGGTCGGGAGAAGCTGCCGGGATGGGAGCGCCTTTGGGCGGATCTCATGCAGGAGGAGATAAGGAGGACTACTTGAGATGGATCTTCATCAAAGGGAGCTGATGAAGAAAATTGCGCTTTGGTTGCCAAAGCAAAGAAGGGGAAGGGTAAGAAAACCTCTCATTCTGGTGCAAAGGGCAAGAAGCAGGATATGGCGAAAGTGAAGTGTTTTCACTACCATGATCACGAACATTATGCTACCAATTGTCCAAAGAAGAAGAAGAACAAGCAAGCGGGAAGATCTGCAGATGGAGAAGCTTTGGCTTCACAGTTCGAGCTTGAATTTTCACTGATTGCATGCTTGGTTTCAAGTGTGATGGGATCGGTGTGGTTCTTGGACAGCGGTGCGTCATTTCATATGACGGGAGATAGGGAGTTGTTCTCAGATCTGGAGAACAAAGATTTGGGTGTGCACATCGAGATGGGCGATGATGGTAGATACAGTGCGACTGGTATCGGTACCGTATCCTTTCAGAGGGAGTCTGGTAAACCCTTTGTCTTAAAGGATGTCATGCATGTACCCGGATTGAAGAAGAACCTGATTTCAGTAGCGATGTTGCAGGACAAGGGGTATGATGTGGTCTTCAGCGAAGGAAAAGCCTTCCTGCGCAGTAAGACTACTGGAGAGACCCGGAAGATAGGGGTTCGAACTTAGAACCTTTATCAGTTGCAGGTAGATGACTGCGCAGCTATGGCATGCAAGGCGGGAGAAGTGGTGAGCCGGGATGATGAGGGCGAACTATGGCACAGGAGATTGGGCCATCTTCACCATGGAGTTTTGAAGATTCTGCAGCAGATTTCTACTGGACTTCCTAAGGGCACCCTTGCGCAATCAGATCAGTGCAAGGGGTGTACTTTAGGGAAGTATGTGAAAGCCACCTTTCACGAGAAGGATAGTCGCGCCACAACGATCCTTGAGAGAGTTCACACAGACGTGTGTGGTCCTTTCTCAGTTGCTTCGACAGCAAAGCACAGGTATTATGTGATCTTTGTTGATGATTTCTCTCGAAAGTGCTGGATCTTCTTCATGCAGAAGAAGAGAGATACATTCGCGAAGTTCTGTGAGCTTAAAGCACTGGTCGAGAAGGAGTCGGGGGAGAAGGTGATTTCTCGAAGGAGTGATAACGGTGGTGAATTCATCTCGGTTGAATTCAAGGAGTTCTGCAGCGCAGAAGGGATTCGGAGAGAGCTCATCGCACCCCATAACCCACAGCAGAACGGGGTGGCTGAGCGGAAGAACAGAACGATCGTGGGTGCCGCACGGGCGATGTTGCATGATCAGGGCCTACCCCTTCACTTGTGGGCTGAGGCATGCAATACAGCAGTGTATGTGCAGAACCGTTGTCCTCACAAGGTTCTTGGTATGAGTACACCAGAGGAGGCTTATTCTGGCAAGAGGCCTGATATTTCCCATTTGCGGATTTTCGGATCTCCTGTCTACATGCATGTGACGAAGGATGCGAGAAGGAAGCTGGATCCAACTGCTGAAGTTGGAATATTTGTGGGGTACACTGACACACCTCATAACTATCGAGTGTATGTGCCAGACAGTCGCAAGACTGTTGTGCGACGGGATATAAAATTCCAGGAGGAGAAAGCCATGCAGTGTTCGCTTGAGAGGGAGCTACACTTGCATGCAGATGAGGAGCTGTTAGTTCCTAAGGAGGAGCTTCCGGATGTGGATCAGCCACAAGAGGAGGTTCATGAGGTGGAAGAAACCACCCAGGCAGCGCCAACCATCAGAGGGCGCATGCGCACTACAGAAGCTGAGCGACTGGCTCGGGATGCAGAGAAGGTTGTAGGACCACCTACAGCACAGCGCAGACAGAGACAGTCACCGGATCGGTACACTGGATACATGGCTCTTATGAGTCACTGTGTTGTGACAGAGCCATCCTCTTTTGAGGAAGCTGTGGAGGAACCCGCATGGGTTGATGCCATGATCGAAGAATATGATTCGATCATCGGGAACAGTGCATGGGAGATTGTCCCAAGACCGGTTGGGAAATCAGTTGTAGGTTCGCGATGGATCTACAAGGTGAAGCAGGCGGCTGACGGGAGTGTGGAGAAGTACAAGGCGAGATTTGTCGCCCGTGGCTTCTCACACATCGAGGGGATTGACTATGAGGAGACTTTTGCACCTGTCGCAAGGTACTCTTCCATACGGACGATCCTTGCTCTCTCAGCGCAGATGGGGTGGCACATTCATCAGATGGATGTGAAGACTGCGTTCCTCAATGGAGTTATCGAGGAAGAAGTGTACATAGAGCAGCCTGAAGGTTTTGAGATCTTCAGCAGTGAGTCGCATGTGTGCCGACTCAAGAGAGCACTGTATGGGCTGAAGCAAGCACCTCGTGCTTGGTACACTCGGATAGACAGCTACTTCACCGGGCTTGGATTCTCTAAGAGTGAGGCGGATCCAAACCTGTACCAGATTGTGGTGGAGGGGAAGCTGTTGATCATCGTACTGTATGTAGATGATCTGATTTTGACTGGCGACGAGCAGTTGATACTTTCATGCAAGGAGGATCTTGCACGAGAGTTTGAGATGAAGGACCCGGGCATCCTTCATTATTTCCTGGGATTGGAGATTTGGCAGCGCAGCGGAGGACTGTTTGTTTCTCAGGGCAAGTATGCCCGGGAGATTCTGGAGAGGTTCAACATGCAAGGTTGCAAGCCTGTTGACACTCCTCTTCCTGGTGGTTGGAGGAAGGAGGATGCTACTTCAGCGGAGGTAGTGGATGCCACTGTCTATCGACAATTGGTGGGGTCGCTTATGTATCTGGTCAATACACGACCCGATATATGTTATGCAGTTAACCAGCTTTCGCAAGCTATGGTTAAGCCTACCAAGCTCTTTTGGAAGGCAGGAAAACATGTATTGCGCTATATCAGAGGCACATCGGGATATGGTCTATGGTACATACAGGAGGATGGAGCGAAGCTTTCTGGCTTCACTGATGCAGATTGGGCAGGGAGTCCAACGGACCGGAAGAGCACATCTGGAGGAGTTTTCAGCATTGGGTCGACAACAGTTTCCTGGTACAGCAAGAAGCAGAGATCCGTGGCACTCAGTTCAGCAGAGGCCGAGTACATGGCAGCTAGCTTGGCTGCATGCGAGGCTATTTGGATGAGGAAGATCTTCGCAGGATTGTTCAGGTTGCATTTGGAGCCTACAGTGATCTACTGTGATAACCAGAGTTGCATTAAACTCTCGGCTAATCCAGTATTTCATGATAGGTCCAAACACATCGACATCAGGTACCATCATATCAGAGATTGTGTTCAGCGGAGAATCATGATGTTTTCATATGTTCCCACGGAGGATCAGGATGCCGACATCCTGACGAAGGCGCTCACCAGGAGCAAGTTCGAATTCCACAGTGGCAGGATAGGGGTTGCAAATAATCCATATCTTTCCGAGAGGGAGTGTTGAAAATGCAGCAAGATGATGGAGCTTGGTGAAATGAAGTCGCCTTCACTAAGTGGGCCCGCAGGCAAATTCTGGCGCAAAATCTATTTTTAGACTATGTCTATTTTTAGACATATGGAGCATGGTTCGGGGATTCGAGTTTGAGATTCTTGAAGTATGTGTCATGTTGGTAAAATAGATGAGACTCTATTTTTGAGGTCAAAGAGGTCGAAGTCTATTTTTAGACTGCCTCTCCTTAAAACAGGGAAGTCAAATATTATTTACCCTTAAAAATATTTAGACTATAAACTTCAGTTTACTCTCCTGGAGCACTTCAGTTCGAGCTACAGAAGTGGCTCATGCATCTGACAGAGGAATCACGTGGTTCCCAAGGGTTTGATGGCATCATGCATGGTTGACTTCAGTTGGACTTCAGTGGCAGAATTTTGGAGGAGTTAATGAGACATATAGTGGAGTTGTGTTCTGTTTATTTTAGTTGAACTAGTTGAGATTAGTTTAACTAGCTAATCAATTAGTTATGAGTGGAGTGAATTAAATATTATTTAATTCACTAATTAGTAACTCATTAGTCAACTCAAGAACACATCAGTTCATTACAGTGCATGATCAGTTCAGTGGAGACCAGTGGAAGAGATAGATGAAAGGGTGAGTAAAGCTATCAGTTGGAGGATCAGTTTTGCATGGGATTTGCATTACACTTGGAGGAATTTTCCATGACAATTGCGCAGTCAAGCCAAGGGGATTCGAACCTTGGATCTCTACATAACCAGGCCATGATTGCGCAATAGAGGCAAGGCAATCAGCAGTGAGTTTTGAACCAGTGACTTGTTCAAAACTGAGTTAGATTGTGTGTGACTTTATGAGAAAGTACTGAGTACTTGTGAGAAGTATTGTACTTGTTTGGTTACATGATTTCTCTATTATAATATACACAATAGCTGCGGGGTTTTCAGCTATAGGCTTTCCCCATACATACCGAGTTAATGTGTGATTGATTTGATGTGCGATCGCTTCTATTATTTC